>PVJO010000579.1:0-227141 GCA_004026905.1 Hystrix cristata
TGAAAGTATTACTAAAATTTAGAAAGGCTTGAAGAAAAGATGTATTTCTCAGTAATTTGTCTTAAAAAATGAGGCCACTAATTGCCCATGGTTTGTGCTTTTTTACACTCTGATGTAAGAAGTGTTCCAAAACTAGTGAGTGCCCCTTTTCCTGCAATCGGCAACAAGTAACATTGCTTGTTAGAATATAAAACAGGGAAAAATAGCTCACATATGTTACATAAAATTTTTTTTATAAAAGAACTCCTCTAGAAAGAGACAGAATTGTGCGCAACGGAAAACTGAAAATTCTCCAATTTCAAGATGAGTCAGCAAATAACTTCTCCATGCCGGTGAGCGGGACACTGTGCTAAACAGAGGCGCCTACTCTATTGGGAACTCAGCTCCACCTCCTGGCTTGCAGGAAGACCTCTTCGGGTGACCCGTCTAGGTCTGTGCCTGTGGAAATTTATTAGGAACAGAGCATGATGCTCCCAGACGCTATTGCCCCGCAGGAAGGGTTTCTTGCTCAGTGGAATGTGATTACATCAGGCCTCCCCACCCCGCCCAACCTTTCGGTCCTGCCTGAACCACGCTGTGTAACTGTTGGGTACAGCTGCCAGCTTTTAACTGGAAATGCTCAGATTTGCAGCGAAGCCATCAACACCTGGCTTCCTGCTGCATCTTCCTAATTCTTCCTTTCTTTTCTGCTCCCCAGTTTTAATTTTTCGTTGGTCCCAAAGAGAACTGCTCCAGCCAAGGATTCTTCACCTTCAGCAACTTGTTTACTCCAAGACAGGAAGTGGGGAAGGCAAAGAGGAGAGAAGCGGGGACAAGAGAAGGTGAGCTCCGCCTTGTCAGCCTTTATCATCCAAGTGACTGTGGCACTTCCTTCCGCCTTCTGAGTTTTGAGACGACACTGCCCGGCATGTAAGTTACTTGTGTATGTTCTGCCGATGAAACTAAATTCCCAGTGCACCTGGGCGTAGAGAATGAGCACCCAAGAGTGTCACAACCCTGAGGCTCCGGCAGCAATCTGATCAGTAACGCTTCGGCTTCCTCCATGTAGTTACCTCAAATTTTCAATGAGCTCATAACAAGTTTGCCTATTAAAGCGACATAAATGGCGAACACCACCTAGTTGACAACACCACCTAGTCGACTGCAGCAAGAACAGGGCCAGGTGGAGTTGGAAAGATGGTGTCTTCTTCTTGTCTGAAGCCCAGGGCTCAGCCGACATTGACGCATGTTCAACACGCTGGCCGCTTCTGTCTCTACACGGCAGCCCTCTTTCTCTGGGACAGCAGCACTCCCTGGTCCCCACCACTTCTCCAAACAGTGAGGGTGTCCTCACGGGTGTGAGGCTCTGCTGAGTCAGCGCCGTCCCGGTAGGCTGAGAACTTGCTGCCTATCTCTAGCGGGACATCCGGGGAAGCATAACTCGAGTAGATGTTTTAGCAAGAAAAGCTGCTGGCAAGTGTCGTGCCCAGGGAGGCGCAGAAAGTCACCCAAGTGACAGGATGCTGTCGTGTCCCTGCGGCCCTTGAAGGGTCTTAGTCACACAGGGCTGCTCTCCAGGGACAGGTCAGGTCCAGAACCCCGCTCCTGCGGAAGTCAGCACAATTAAAGATGGAGATGGTTCAGACGGTGGTTCCCCAGAACATCAAGAGCTCCAAAGAGCGACTTGCAAGGAAGGAGGGAGGGAGGACTCCGGATCCTGGTCTCTGGTTCCCTTGAATGTCAGGGTCTGGGTAGAGGAGAGCACTTGGCACAGAGCAGAAGGACCTAACAGCCCAGACAGGGTGAGGCATGGATTTGAACTGGAAGACTAGAGGAGAAAAAGAAATCTATCTAAACTGGTTACCATAGTAGCTCACACAAAGCATGTTCCCAAAGTGGTAAGGACATTATCATTATTAGTACTGCTGCTGTATGGTCCTGCTGTTATAAAGTAGCATAAAGTATACATTGAAATACTTCTTAATGACTATAACAATCAGGATGCTTTTGGTGACAAGGAAAATTGTCCTACCCAACTCTGCAGATAAATAAGTGATAAGCAGATTTATCATCTCATAGTTATTATTATTAGCAGTGAACTCAATATTAAGCTATAAGACAGTTCCTGGGCTGGTTAGCTTGGCGTCTCACTTATATGACCAAGACCCTGGTTGCTTCTCCCTCTTCTGGCCGGGCCCACAATGCCAGTTGCCCTCATGTGTATCCTCTAACAGCCACAGCCCGGGCAGCTCTAAGCAGCATCTCCTGTGTTCATAGCTAAGGATGGAGGAGAGGACCCTCCTTCCCTAGGTCCCTGCTTACAAGTGCAAAGATCTTTCCCAGAAGCATCCCTGCTGAGTCCATCTGCCTCTCAGTGGCCAAAACTGTACCACGTGCCCATCCCCAAAGTGAAGAATGAGGAAGGGAAGATAATTCTTGGAACTGTCATGGAGGGGAGGAGCCAGGCAGCCCAGAAGTGCACTCCAGATGCCCGCAAAGCCTGGGGTTGCCTAACAGAGAAGGAAGATGGGGCACTGGACTGGGGTGCACAGCCGGGTGGCAGCCAGAGTGATAGTGTTGGAACCATGTCTCAGTATAAGGTGCCTAATCTCTGCTACACTTGTCACTCCCCTAACTTTAGGCTCCTTGAAAATAGTAACAGGGTCTTATGTATCATTAAATTTCCCACAAGTGCTCAAAATTGAATGCTTTTGTATCTGAATGAAGAAAAACAATTGCATATTTTTCTTTGTAGTTTGCTCTTGTTTTCTTTACAGGAGTTGAGAGCCAGTCTAGTTAATAAAAACAAGACTTCCAGTGGCTGCTGGTGTCTTGACATTCCTGTCCATCTCGTGCTGTTGTAGCAGAATGCCTGAGACCGGGAAATGTACAAAAGAACAGACTTGTGTCTCGCACAGCTTGGAGGCTGAGGATCAACCTGTGGCCAGGGCCGTCTTCCTGTGTCATCCATCCCACAGCAGAGGGCATCGGAGGGTGGGAAGGAGACCGCAAACTCATCCTTGGGTTTGGGGATTTAGCTCGGTGGTAGAGCACTTGCCTAGCAAGCGCAAGGCCCTGAGTTCAACCCCAGTACCCCCCAACACAAACAAACAAAATCAACAAACTCATCCTTTTCTCAAGAGCCACAAGGTAAGTACCCCCCCCATGGAAACGCCATTCATCCATTAGGGTTTTATGAGTGGCTCGGCCCTCTTGGCATAATCACCTCCTGAATGTCCTGCCTCTCAGTGCTCCTGCACTGGGGACTAAATTTCCAACACATGGACTTGGGGGACACAATCAACCCACAGCACCGGGTGACCTTTTTTAACCTCTGTGTTACAGTTTGTGTCTAGATGTCCCCCCAAAGCCTCATGTAGTCATGGGTGGGGCTGGATCCAGAGTGTATGATCACTAAATTAGTCCACTGATCGGTTTGGCATGGTTCTTCTGGGATCAAGGATGTGATGCTAGGATTAAGGGTGTTAGGACTAAGGGTGGGAGTGCTGCCCGCCCTAAAGCCAGGTAGCCTGAATAAAATATAAGGGACAGAAAGAGGCTTGCCTACCACTCGTTTACCCCCTTGCTTACCTTGATGCCTTCTGCCTGTCTGCCATGCCATCCTGCCTTGGATCCAGCTGATTATGGATTGAAACCTCTACAAACTGTGAGCTATATAAACTTTTCTTCTAATTTTGGGTGTCGGGTATTTTGTCTCAGCAATGAGAAAAAAGTAACTAAGATACTCTATCTGTAGTTAAAGAAATTTAGAACTGTCTTTATTAGCATTGAGCAGTACCATGTGAACAGAGGGTAGAAAGCTAAGAAAAATACATCAGAAATTCTTTCCAGTCTCTAGTTCTAGTCTTATCAACATTTCGAACATGAGGAGAGTAGTGGGAAGAAGCAATACCTGTGAGGGAGTCAAAATGCCTCATGTTTAATCAATTGACCACTGAACCAAAATGATTAATTTTCATCAGAAAAGCAAATTTAAATCCCTGAATCAAACCCCAAAGCCAGCTACTGAAATATGAAAAGGTGGTGTGGGAGGAAGTGTGAAAGGGAATTCTGACTCTATTTACAAAAAAATTATACCTTGAGTCAGAAAACACGTTTATACTACAAAAACAAACAACCCCCAAATCACATGCATAAGGGAACAAATGCTGTTTTGCACTCAAGCAAAGTGTGCGGCACACCTGGGCGAGGTGCCAGGCACTGTCCTCGGGTGTCGGCTCAGCGCTGTAGCTCGAGTCCACACGTCATGCTTCCTGTCAACATTGGTCATGCCGTGCTGGAGGCGGGTGGCAGGAGAGCAGAGGACAAGCCTGCCAGTGCCTGCTCCCTGGACAGGGAGGGACTCTTGCCCTCCTCCTGCTCACCCAGAGCTCACAATATGGCTGTTAAGGAAAACGAATTGTGTCTCTCTATTCTCACCACTCCTTTCCTCCTCCTTTGTCCCCTTCCCCTGTCCAGTGTCCACAGCCACCATTAGTGGGGTTCGCCAGGGAATTCCTGGGCTTTCCCAGAAGCGCTGGCGATGTGAGCCTGAACATTCCATGGGCACCCAGCACCCATGGCACACTCACGTGACCTTCTCTAGGGGAGCGTGTGTTACACTAGTAAATTAAGTTATTGGGACGGCTTCGTGGGCTGCTGCCAGGCTGCCACTTGGCTGTGCAGGAGCAGCTGGGCGGAGCTGTCCCCTTCCTGCCCGCAGCAGCGATACCGTGTGCCCCTGCATGGGTGGGACCTGCGTGGGATGGGGACCGAACATGCTACCCACTTTCCTCTACCCCTAGTTGGCGTCCTAGGCAGATTGTATTTTTTGGCTCGAATTCTTTTTAATTCTTGGAAACCAAACTCCTATTTGGGTTGGTGGCTCTATAGTTGTTTTTCTCACTATTTTAAACATCAGACTATGAAATATCTTCTTTCCCACATCTCTTCCTGAGTTTACCATCAAGATTTGAACTCATTTGATACAAAATGAAATCTGTGGTGGTCTAAATTCTTTGGCCAACAGATGTGTGTCAACTTGAGATGACAAAGTTGGTGACAGCCCTAGAGTACAAAGAGCAGAATGCTTCATTCTGCATTCCTGGTCCGTGTTTGTGAACTACTGAACTAAGGGTAGAAAAGATTCCTTCAGAGAAATTAGGGATTTGCAGAAGCAGCGTTAACCCTTCAGAGCCACCAGTGTACGGAGAACAGATCTTGGTTCAGAGCTTTGGAAAGTGCCCGCCTGCACTGTGCTTTCCCCTGGCGTCCTCTTCTGGGCCCTTGCTTCTTGTTCATGCAGTGCTCCATGGAATGGGTGGCCGTCAAGTCCTGTGCATTGAGGACATTCCCAATGGGCAGGTGCTATGCCGTGTGGGCACAAATGACTTCCACAGGCTGGAGCATTGCCAAGCTCCATGGTGCTCCTGGAGGCCAGTACTCAATGGCCTGAAATCTCACTTCCGTCTTTCTAGGTTGGCGACTGGGAGGGACAAGCGGGAAGTGACCCCTGCCACTTCCTTCCTGGTTTCTCAGAGCTGTAGGAGAACTACGTCCCAGGAAAACCGGGGTGAACAGGTTGCAAATCACTGTTTACAATTTTCCTTTTCACATTTTAGCAGCGAGGCCACCTGTGAAAACAGAATGTTCTCAGTGTCATCCTCCAAGAACAGAAGTTGAAGGCGTGTGGGCATTTGGGACGAGGCTTCCTGCCTGCCAGTCCGTTCTCAACCCCGGCTGACCTGGTAAATAAACTGCTCTTCCGGTGGGTCGTGAAATCCCAGCTTAGACACACTGATGTTTGTTTTCTAGGAAATGACATTCGAGTACAGGTGCTGGCACCTTGGCCATTTTATCCTGAGGGATATGCCGGTAAGAAATGGGAAATGAGCACATGACGTGTGCTGAATGTTAAAGAGAATTAGTCCCTGGTGGTGCTGAGTGTTCTCTATTATGAATGGGTAAAAAAAAAAGTGGAGCATTATTTAAGTTTAATTTCTGCAACTCCTTTTTGTTTTTTGTAAACTACAACTGCAGATACAGTTTTGCATAACAGAAGCAATTACTATTTGCTTTACCAGGCACCTGTGCTCTGTCTGTTGATTCATTTTAGAAGATGAAAGTCCATACACAGTATTTGTGTGGCTGTGCCTGAGAAAATACTGCTCAGTGCTGAACCAAGTAGTGTAGAAAATCACATCTTCTTCCCAAGAGGTCTTCTGGGATATATAGAGGAAGCGGTTTTAACATCAAGGACAAATGGATTCTTGTTTCTTACATATTATCAAGTGCTTACAATCACATCTTCTTATTATTTCCTTCTTGGCTGAATCAAGATGACTTGTCTTGATTTTTGTTTCTCTCCTGTCACGTCTAAGGGCCATGTCTGAAGCAACATCACTGTGCACTGGTGACCAGCTTGTTTATATATAGCGCATCACTGTAGATTTGTTGCTTTCTGATAGGCAGAAAGGGGCAGCAGAGTCTTGGATTCATTGCGAGCTGGTCCCCAGGGCACAGAAAAGCTAGCCGGGTGGTTGGGGAATCCAGATGCGTGTCCTACTGACACCACGACTGAAGGGCCCAGACCAGGCTTCAGCCCCTGGGGAGGCTGGGATCACTGGGCTCAGGCATTGAGACACATGTTGTTCTGGAGGAGACTGGAAAGATCCCGGGATGGGCTAGCCGGTCCTTGCACTCCCACAGGCTCCTCAGTTATTCTTGAGAACAAAAGAGAAAGAGGAGCCACGACCCAGTGGCATGTGCCTATAGTCCCAGCTGCTGGGGTAACTGAGGTAAGAGGGTCAGTTGAGCCCAGGAGTTCAAGACCAGCCTGGGCCACATAGTGAGACCTTGTATTAAAGGAAGAGAGGGATAGAGGGGAGAGAGAGAGAGAGAGAGAGAGAGAGAGGGGGAGAGAGAGGGGGAGAGAGAGAGAGAGAGGTCCTAGCTTATCCAGAGAATGGTTTGCACCTGCTTTTTCCTTTTTGACAAAAAAGTGACTTTGCGATAGCCTCCAGCTTTCCCTTCCTCTCAGTCACAGTGTCAAGTGCAAGGTGACCTCCCCAAGCAGCACAGCCTTGTAGGTGACAATGGGCATCTGAGACCGCCTTTACTGTGCTTTGGGGCAGGTGCTCTGTTTTCTGAACCCCACACTCCTTCGTTTTTTCATCCTCAAAACAATTTTCACAGGTAGAATTGTGAGTATACTTTCATAAGCATAGTTCCTCAAATTTTCATCAAAAATAAAAAAGAGAAATTTCAAAAATCCAGCTGTAATTCTGAATAACCATCATGACCACCACCACAATCATGGGAATGGTTCTCTCAAAGATTCCTTTTCAGCTAGCAATCTCTTCTGCTCTGCGGTGCCTGAAGTGACAATTGTCCTTGGAACCATTGCTCTGACTTGGAATAAGTAGGTATTTTCCAGCATGTGGGAACTCCAAGCCCTCAGAATTAAGCATTTTCATTGGGATTAAAAAAAAAACAAGACCAGGAATCAGTGAGAACCAGAAAAATGGCACTGGGAGGTGAGAGGAGACAGGAAATGAGGGGGAAAGAGACATATTCAGAAGAAAGTATTTTCTTTCCCTCCCCTTTGTCCTCCTGATCTTTAATGGTTGCATTGCTAATTAAGGCAGTAAGCATGGAGTATTAACTCGACTGACTTTGGGATCCACCTGAGGGATTGGTAGAGCATACTTCTGAGTGTGACCAACTGGGTGATGGAGGTGTGATCTTGGGACAATATCCGATCACTGGCCCTGTCCTCTCTTGCCCTGCCCCTCTACTCTGCTTCCCAGCTGCTATAAACTGAGCAGCTTTGCTCTACAGTGCTCTTCCACTGTGCTGTTTTTGCCTTGTAGTCAACCAACCATTGACTGAATCCCCTAAAAATGTGAGCCAAATCAAACCTCTCCTGCTTTCAGTTGTGAGTGCTGGAGTTTGTGTCCAGGAAATCTGACTAATATGCTACTTTTATTCCTTCCATGGGCTACATCTGTAACTTTAAATAACACATTTACATCACTGTTCAGGATTATAACAAGATTCAGAAATAAAAGCAAAAGACTTGAGGTCTGTGAGTGCATTGACTGGACCATTTTTGTGTTCATTTTCACATTTTGTGCCTTATCTTCCAGGAACACAAAATACTCTGTGCAGTCAGGACCCAGGGAGCCTGCTGGCATTCCATCCCCTCAGGTTCCACCTTTGGGACCTCCAGGAAGTTGCACCATGGGGAGGAAGCTGAAACTCTAGGAGAGGGCTGGGTGGACAGCTGTCAGAATGGGGCATGAGCACATGTGTGGGACCCCCCAGACATCCAGCAGCACTTGCAAAAGGCACACGGGCCCACACTCTCAAAACAAGAGTCATGGTCAGCTGCTCATCTCTGCACTTCCAGGTGGGGGAGACTGATGATCTGTAAGATCCAAACAGGTCAGGCAGGAAGAGTAAACCTTGCCTACTTGATAGATTTTATAGGGTCCTCCTTAAGACAAGTAATTTGCTCCTGAAAGACCCAATTCGACCCCATCTTTAGAAACCATTTACACTGGTCCAGTTTCTATAGTTTGGCTGCCAGCTCCTCATCTTGCAGATTTATAGAAAGAGATGGGAGAGAGATGGTTTCTACTATTTCCATTCTTTCCTAGCTTTATTCTTTTACTTCCCCTCATTTAATTAAAAAAAAAGCCCGAATTTTTCACAGGGAGACTATGATCCCCCTGCTCTAACCACATTTTCTGTGCCTAACAGAGTGAATATACTCTTAGAAATAATGTGGAGAGGCAGAATACAAGTGTTAAAGTAGAATACAGCTTCCAGGGCTGGCAGTTTCCTGGAGATGAGAGAAATCATCCAGTCAGACACTTGCTAGATTTCTGTGCTCACTGATCTTTTATCCTCCTGCCCACCTCCAGTAAAAAAGTAAGAAAAAAAGACTGGGCTTTAGAGCCACGGTATTGTAAAAAGTCTACCAGTGGACAAGAAGGAATGGCTAACCCGAGTGGAGATCACAGTGAGCAAGCCAGACCCTTGAGAAGAAGTGCCACAAAGGTTGGTATAGACAAAAAGACACTTGACTTTGAATTTAAATCCCAATATTTTTGAAAAGAGAAAAATGGCTAGAGGAATAAACATCAGAGACAAGTGCTGGGATAAAGAAGGAAGGAAGGGTGGACTCAAGAAACCAGAGAGCAAGGAGAATAGAGAGAAAGGAACTGCGGAGAAAGGGTGGTCGGGAGAGCAGAGGCGTGAGAGGAGGAGAGGCAAAGGGGGGGGGGCACCACGGATAACAGCAGCCTGGGGAAGGTGAGGCAATCACAGGGGCGGAGCCTGGCAGGGAGGGACCCTGCAGGGATTTGATGATGCATCTGGGAGGGGCTGGGAGGAGAGCAAGGGGCCGGGTCCAGATGGCGGCCGGAGCAGTGACTCACATCTCCCGCGGGAGCCTTGCTCCCAGGCCACCGGGTTGGACACCTACTTGAAATCAATAAGAAGCTTAGACAATTAAGAACTTACGAAAAATATGAAGGGCAGAGCCAGCGGTGACTGCCAAGTTTATGTGACTGATGTTGGAAGAATCACTTCTCAGCCCTGTGGAATCTCTCCTGTCATGGCTAACTCTCCTAGCTCCACCTCAGGGCAATCTAGCTGAGATCGGCCTGGGCAAAGAAACTGGCAGTAACTGAGCAACATCTTAGAAGTCTGAGAAGCTGCTGTCTTGCCTTTGAGGAACCTTATAGGATGCAGATGATGGCTACTGTCCCCACATGAGCGGCTTTCAAGGCCGCACTTGCAGGGGATAAGCGGCTCCTCCTTCTTCAGCTTCAGTTCCTCTCGCAAACTGGTGGCAGGGCAAGGGTGGGAGTTGGGTTGAACTGGGAATCATGGAAATGGCTTCTGAGTCTCCTCCTGTCTCGGAGGTGGCTCTTTAGAGTGCCGTGTTAACAGAGTTTCTGAGACGGCATCATGGCTAAGGGGAAAAGGCTAACAGGGCTCCATAAGAAGAGGGGCGGTTCTCAGAGCGTCCTGTGAAAGTCACTGTCCTGAGTGATATGTATATGAATTGTGCAACAGCAATAACGCACAGTTCAATCAGGCCTTTGGAACTTAAAGGACACGTACCCTGAATCTCAAGGTGCGACTGACAGGCATGACTGACAGGGTGCCGAGTCATCTTAGGGCCTCTCAACATGCATGCTTGCCCCAGAATTCACTCTGATCTTAATCAATGTATGCCATGTAGTGTGTATTTATGTACCTTTATGACGTGGGAGTAGAGTGAAGCCGACTGAAGGTCAGGCTGGGAGATCCACCAGGCATGTGCTCATACCTAGAGCATCAGAAATCGCCTGGGATTTTGCTATTTTATGTTTTACTTCTCTTAGGACAGTGGAGGCAGGAATGGCCATAGGGTGCTGTTTAGAATTCAGTGGAGGGAAGGGAGTGACTCCCTCAGCTCCATGGCGTCTAACTGTACTAGAACTGCTTCAGACATTGGCAAAACAAAGGGATAATACATTCCTCATAATCTTTTTTCTAATTTAAACATTCACCCTATTTGTCAATCACACAGCATCTGGGTGAGCCCAGCAGTGACCTGCCTCCAGCTGCTGTCCTAACAGGTGTTCCCGTCTGCCAGCCACGGTCATCAGTAACCTTCTCTCCAGGCTTCCAAGAGCTTCTGTTTGAACTCATTGAAGCCATCACGGGCTTTCTGGCTACTTTCATGTGGACAGCCCAGGAGAGAGGCTGATGCCTTGCTCTGCAGCTCAGACAGGGACTTGGTCGAACACCCAATCCTGGTTGTTCAGAAATTCATATTTTCCAGGTGCTACCAAGGATCTAAGTTTGTCAGCCGTCTTCTGCTCCACAGCACATTCCAGAGGAGACATCTACCTTCTCTCACCTCCCCCAACGCAGGACACACACAGTCTGTGCATTCCTAGCGCTGGGAGGAGACTAAGAAAAGCAGCTCGTTTTTCTCCAACATCTGTATCCTCTGCGAACCATCTGGGTTTCTAATGATGATTGCAGTCCAACCAAAATTCTCTCGTCTTCAGTACTCTATGTATTAATAACAACTTCAAAAGTACATGTAATACACACTTCACACAGTACTTCTCTTGGGTGTTCAACCAAGTCCCTATCTGAGCTGCAGAGTTGTGTATTTCTCTCCATCCTCACGTTGGTAAGGATATTAGACATTGGTAGATATTATTATCTTCATCATCCCAAGAAGAAACTAGATCTTTGGGCATGGAAATCTCCTTACACACAGCTGGAAAGAAGTACAACTGGAGCTGGAATCTAAATCGTTTGATGAGAGGCCCATAGAACAGACAAGAGCAGGAAGTTGGTGAAAAGCTGGAAGAAGAAATTGAGCAAGGGGATGGCAAGCCAGCTCTTCCCTAGGTCACTCCATCCTTTGCTCTGAACAGGCTCCAAGAAGCTGGAGTTCATAGGCAGGTCATGGAATAAAAGTTATAATTACTGAGTGAGTGGCTGTTGAAACGAGCCTCAAACATTTTGGTTTCCTCTTCCCTCTTGGGATCCCGTGCGATAATGGCTTCCAATCCATGTTCTAAGGAGCCCTCAAGTGTGTGAAGGGCCTCAGGGTTAATAGGGGAACGATGCAACCTCTCCACGATGCCACGTTCATCTGTTTTAGATATTGGGCATCTGCATGAGATTTCGTTTGAAGTAAAAAACACTCTGTTACTTGGAAAATTCTTTGACGATCATCATCATACAGGACTGTTTAACCTTTTGACCATTTAGCTCTTTGGGACATCTGGATCATTTTCAGCCAAATAATTTGCCATTAGGGGAGGCAAACAGTGACCTAGACTGACACACAGGAGCTGGGGGCTCGGGCGAGGACCACGCTGAAGACACGGGATTAGAAGTCCTGGGGACCTGGTCACCCAGGGCCAGCAGAGGTAGCCCACCAAGGCTGTGAGGACAGAAGCCTGTGCCAAGCAGGAGAACTTCAGGAGCCGCCTACAAACAGGAACTGAGTCACACGCAAGAATCAGACTCCAGTTTCATCTTACACCTATGCCAGAATTCTACTAATAACAAGTGGTCCACTGTGGTCTGTCCCCTTGGGAGCCATGATGCACAACTACCAACCGCACTATACAGAACCAGAGCTGGTCTTCCAAGCATTTGACTTTTACCTAGCACCTCCATAAATGGGCAGAAATCCACATTCAGTCCTGTCACTTGGGCTGGACTTGGTCGAGTTCATCAATTCTACTTGGAAGCCTGGCTCATTTTAGGCCAAGTTCTGAGGCTGGATAATGAGTTAGGAACAAGAACGGATGTAGGGGGTGGAGCAAGCACAAGGCCCTGAGTATGATCCCCGGTAACCCCCCCAAAAGTAATGGAAGTAGGTTAAAAATTGGATATAAAAATGACTAGGTATAGTTGTAAGTGATTATCATCATCCTCCCCACCCTAAACCTCCTATAGAAACTCAACAAGGGATTTGTTTTTGCACTGTAAAGGTAAAAAAGTCAGATGTGTTAGGAATCATTTTGGGGATTCTGAAGTGAAGACATTTCAGAAGTATTCAGAAAATAAGATCAGCAGAGGAATTAAACGCTCTCCTTTCCCTGACCCTTGTCTCCTAGAAACAAGAGCTAATATATAATACTACCTCGGAGAGGAGGAAAGGACCTGGGGAAGTTTAATCCTGGCTACCCTCGGCCCAGAGTTGGATATTCAGGTGGCGCACTGGCCTGCCCGTGAGTTTTGCATGTAAAATCCTGAGTACTGCAACCACCCGGCCTAAGTCATCTCCCCTGGTAATTACACCTCCCCGCAGCAGTGCCCAGCGCTTGCCGTCAGATTAGGCAATTGTGGCAAGCTGGTAACTTGATAGCAGCGCATTATGTAGTTATGTGGGAACTCTGGTTTCTGGAACAGATCGAGGTTCCCAAGCTCTGGTCTTGTGCTATTCGGGTGTGTCTTTCATGAAACACTCTTTATGTAAAAAAAACAGGCTAAAAAAAATAAATAACCAGCACCGTTTGGGGGATATTTTTCAATAGTGACATGAAACTGACCTATTTTTTAAAAAGGGTTCTTGCCAAAAAGGAGAAAAATTGGTAATAACAAAAAATAACTCCCTTCTCTCCCTGATGTTTGTCCTCTAGCTTGATTGAATACTTTCCTTTTGGATATTTTTTTAAAATATAAATTAAAAAACAGTAAAATAATCAGGGATAGAGGTGTTTAAACTCTTGGCTCTTGAAAGAAATCATTGAACTTGATAGGACATCAAAATGTAACGTTTTAGATTTAATCAATGAAAATGGAAAGGGGAAAATAATGGAAATTTAAGTTCCAATTCTTATGTTTTTGATAAAAACCAAACTCTCTGTGCAGATTTCACCTTTTATAAATCTGGCTTTGAGAGAACACGAAGCCGAGCTGAGGGGTAATGTCACTCTGGTCCTTCCCAACTCCCTTCACACTTTGTCAGCATGGGGACTCAGATGTGTGATGGGGATTTGGCGCCACTAGGCAGATATCCCTACAGGTCACTCTAAAGCCATGTTAAGGAGACTCGGAGAACACAGACTTGCCCACGATCAAGTGGAGAGAAGGAGGATGGAGAGATGAAGAGAGAGAAGCTCGCTGGAAGAGGGAGGGTGGGAGGAGAAAAACTCAGAAAAGTGTATGTGATGCCACTGTGTCTCCCCTGGATACATGAAAGAGAATTTTAGGCATGATTTGGAACTGGGCCATCCCATCTAAGAAAAGAGGATTTCAGGCAATACATTTAAGGTATGTGTGAGCAGTGGGGTTTGGTCACATGGAGGAGTAAGTACCAGGACCCCTGCGTAATGGATGAGACTCTTCCTGCCTACTTCCTCCTGGAGTTCCTGTGTCCAGCGTGGCATGCGGCCAGTGACAACCTGAGGGCCAGCTTCCCATCAAGTGCTCTGCACAGCAAGCTGGCTTGGTGGTAGCACTGCCCCTTGGCCACTCCTCAGAAGAGCGAGAGGAAGAAACTAGGGCTAACACTTCACAAGAGTTTCCGGAGGTGAGATTTTGAAGTCCAGGATTATGTCGCTTCACAATTATTTACAAATAGCCTTCCCATAAGGAAAATTTCCAAACAGTGACCACTTGGGTGTATAAAACTTTACTAAAGGAAATATACAAAAACAGTTCATGTTATATTAAGTCTGTTCCTGTTTTAGGATTTAATTATTTTTTTGCAATTCCTCGTTTGGATTTGGTGTCTCAATATTCGTTATCAAATATTTGAAACCGGATAGCCTGGTCACACTTCCTCCTAAGATACTCAGGCTGCAGCGGAAGGGGAAGCCCCCGGAGTGGCAGCCACTCCCAGCAGCAGGACCGGTGTGGTCACTGATCTTTGCTAGCTTATCCACTGGCAGGCCAGTGAGCTGTTAAAACACATACTAAAGGGGAAGTTCAACTTTGCTACTTGATTTACACATGTTGTTTAGTAGACTCTCAGCCTGCGCTCAAGGCAAGTGGCAATAGCCCTGTGTGAGAACCTAAACAATAGTTCAAATGCTTAACTAATCTGCTGAAGTCAGATAACAAAACAGCAAAATCCCACGTTGGCTCCAAACTGGCTCCAAACTGATGTCCTGTTGTTACTCGCTCAGATCTTTTGAGAAAAGGCATCCAGGTGTCGAGAGGACACGTTTTGCAACAGACTGATATTTCCCAGGTTTTCCCACCTGAAAGTCTCAACGATGAAGAGCCGAGGGTTCCGCAGTAGTCTGTCGACTGCAATTGTTGGGACTTTCCATGCAGCTGGATAGTGTACAAAACAAATCTTGGCCAGGACATGATTATCAAGAGAGGCAGCAGCTGTGGGGTGGGACTTGTTTGTAGCCTCATCTGAGGTCAGTGGTGAGCAAACAAGGTCAGGCAAAGAGGGTGCATCTTGCAAAAACCCTTGGCGATATTTACCAAAGGAAGAAACTGTCAACAAGGGCAGCGTCGCCTGGGCAGTGGGCAGTCCATGGTGCCCGGATGTGGGGTGTTCAGCAGTGGGGGCACTTCACTGTCCAGGTCCTTAGAAGGAAGGAGCTTACCTGCCAATCGGGAAAACCACTGAGCTGCAGAGTTTGAAAAGAAGTGCTGGTGACTTGATTATGGCTGGTTTACACGGTTTGGGAGCTCAAAGCAGTTTTTCAACTTCTCTTCAAAAATGATGACATTCTGTGAAGCAGCCCTGTTCCACAACCGAGAAAATTTAAGAGCAGAAAGATAAACAGGTAATAGACTGCAAGCTGAAGCCAGGCACAATCAGACCTGGACATCTTGGCTTCTGGGTAAAGGTTTCGTCTTCAGTCACACAAGCTTTGCAACAGCTGAGGAATCTCGGGTCACCTCTTCTGTGTCACTCATTTGTCATATGTGTGCTGAATGTCTGGGATAGGGCAGACGCTTTGCCAACTGCTAGAAAAGTCAAAGAATAAGGCGCAATCCTAGCTGTCGAGGGTGGTATTTGTCTAGAAATTTCCCATCGTGGAACTGGGAGATAGTGCATCTGAATAAACTCTCCATTGGAAGATTGGGAAACTAGAACTTTTCATACACATGTATTAAATGCTGTATAAACACACAGGAAGAGCCCAACTTTTACCCAGAAGACTCAGAGAATACGTGTCGGAGAAGAGGAAAATGAATAGATGAGTTTTAGGAAGAAAATAAGTAGACTGCAGGTAATGTCAAACAAGAAAGAGTAGTCATGTTTGGGGATGAGCAAATACTCTCTTTCTAGATTGCTGGGTTGAGAAGAGCAGTTCCTGAGAGTCAAATCATGAAAGATTTCTGCGTACTAATAGAAGGGAGTTAGAATTCCTGCTGTGGGCACTGGGGTTCTAGGGACAGATTTTAGGCAGGGGAGTGATATGGTTACGTTTTAGCGTTAGAAAATAGTTATGTTTTGAATTAAACATGGGAAATTAAAGCCAAGCATTTATATCTACTCTCTAGAGAAAGCTCCTGAAAATGACAGTGAGAAAATTAAAAAAGATACAAACTCCCAAGGCCAAAGACAGTTGCCGAGAAGACGTGGAGCGGGAGTTGACAATCGCGTGTCAGAAGGTGGAAAGCCAACCACAGCGGCCGCTGCCCGAGCTGGGTGGGGATACTACTGAGACCTAAAAGCCTAATAAAACTAGGGAGAAAGAAACCAAAAGGAAGCAAGAGGAGTTTCTCTAAAGAACCTGAAAAGGCCAGGAACTGATGGGTCTTGGTGCTTATGAACACAGGAAATGGATGGAGCTCAAATGAAGGGTCCTTCAAATCTACCAGGAAGTTACAGAGTGTCCTGTAATCACCTCTCTGCTGTCCTGTGAGAAGGCAGGATGCTCACGCTCTGGGGACACTGACCTGTCGGTGTTCTGAATGTAGTGACACCAGGAAGCAGAGTGAGAGGCTGGACAGAAGCAGATGGATTATGGGAAAGTCCACACATGGAATTATGAGGCTGCCAAAGCTCACCTCAGCTCCAGAGAGACAACCAAGCTCATACTCCCCAAGGAGGGAGGCGAGGTCTGTTTTGGAGAAAGTGACCAGACCCCAAGAAAAACCTGCGGAGACCTGACATTAGGTCAACCAAGGGCAGGCGTGAACCCCCAGCTCATCCTGGTACAGGGAACTTACCAGTCAGATCTACCCACAATACACAGAGCTTCCGGTCAGCTTCCTAATTCCCCAACACAAGCAGCCAAGAGCTCCAGCTGCATGAAGAAGTTCTCTAATGTGAAAGACAGATTTAAAAAACAAAAGCAATTACAAATACGCAAAGGGAAAAAAAAATAACAGAAGGAATGCAAGACTGGAAAACAAAAAACTTTCTGTCATCAAGAGTTACAGTATCCATGAAACAACAGGATGGATTAATAAAGGCATAATGTGTGAACAAGATGAATCTCTTGAAAATTAAAATATGAAAGTAAAATATTTTTAAAAATCAAGAAGATCAGAAAGAAAAGTGGACGATATCCTCTAGCAAGTGGTATAAAAAAGAAGCAATGATTTAAATTAAGTAAAATACACCAAAGTTGCTGTGAATATCAAAATACTAAGGATAAAGAAAAAACTCTTTTTAAAAATTTCAAAGGAAAAAACAGTTCCTACATAATGAATCACAAAGGCGGTGGACCTTTTTTTTTTTTTTTGTGCTGGGGCTCAAACTCAGGGCCTTGTGCTTACAAAGCAAGCACTCTAACTGCTGAGCTAAATCCCCAGCCCCGGCAGTGGACTTCTTTTTTTTTTTTTTATTTTAAACCAAGAACATGTATTGGTACATTCTACATACCATGGTCACATTCATTACATTTATTCTGTACCTATACATGGTGCACCTTGGTTCTCCCCCCCCTCCCCCGCCCCTCCCCTCTGCTCCCTCCCCCCCTATTTACAGCAGGTTCATTCATCATTTTCCATATTTTCCCTTTCCCCTCTCTTTCCCCTGTTGCCTTTCTGCTTTTCCCCTTCTTTCTTTCTAGTGGACTTCTTAACAATGACCCTGAAGCTAAAAGAAAATGGAGAAAGGATTTCAAGTTTCCAAGGAAAATGATTCCTTACCACCTACACGTCAACAGCTGGCCACACTCTTGCTCAGCACGGAACTGGAATCAGGTTGTGTGAAGCGCAGCAGTGTGGGAAACGTGATCCGTGCTTGCCCCTGTGGGTTCCCACCCGTCTTCCTCTTCAAGGAACTTGTGTTCAGATGAGCGGCGGTGAAAGGAAGTGACGTGTGCCATTTCCTGGGCGACGCCCCGACGAGAGGAACATGAACCCCGGCTCTCTGCAGAGGCCTCGCGTAGAGAAGGCAGAGCACGAGACTGAAGCAGTTTGGGCTGAGGGAGAGCTCAGGGGCTGAGCTAGCGTTCAGCATGCCTGAGGCTGCGAGTTCAATCCCCAGCACTGGAAAAAAAACCCAGAAAAACAAACAAAAAACCGGTCGAAGGAGGATAGATCACCGAATCGCCTAGTGGACATCGGCTGCATTGTACAATACTGACTTCCAGCCAATCTGTGAGCCAGAGAGAGGTTTGGTATAAGGCATGAACAAAAATATGGTAAATGTTGAAACTTTGTAAAACTTTATTACAGTAAGAGGCACATTGCCATGAATCCCCCTCAAAATACTTCCCCTTGCTTTGTGCATACTTAATCCCATCATTCCTGCCACTTTCTGCACAGGTCTAGAGTCCTCTTTCCTGAGGGTCTTTAGTTGCGCTGTTGTGGCTGCGTCAATGTCCTGAATTGATTCAAAACATTTACCTCTCATGGTCATTTTGATTTGAGGGAAGAGCCAGAAGTCACCCGGTGCCAGATCTGGTGAATATGGTTGATGAGGACACACAGAAATGTTTTTCACAAGACTGCCTTTCCTTTGGCTGATACAAAACAGCATTCACTGTATTTTTGATCACATCTCATAAAGACACTTACGAAAGAAAACTTCTAGAAGTGTTTCAGATAGTGGCAAGAAAAATGGGACCAATGTGTTCCAAGTGAGGGGGAAGACTTTAAGGGGGATGAATGACAGTATATCCTTTACTGTAATACATTTTTATTATGTAAACACAGGAAACACACTATATTTTTGATCAGTTCTTTTATATTAAACCATTGAGAAGTGGGATGTATTTGTTACTGTAGCATAGCTCAGCCTAGCCTGCTATACAATCTATCAAAAATATTTCTAACTACACCATTTCTCAAGAAATGTATGATGCAGCAATTCTACTTCTGGACACTTTGCAGCAGCTCTGTCTACAATATCCGAATACTTGCCATTCATGCCACACAACACAGCAAAACACAAGCAAAAGAGTAAACTACCGGTACCAGCAATGACATAGATGACTCTCGCAAGTATGAAAGCAAGCCAGACACAAGAGTACATCCTACTCTGTTATTTGAAGCTCAAGAACCAGCAAAGCTGGGTGATGGAGGTAGAAGTCAGAATAGTGATCAGAATAGATAGGGAGGGAGAAGGATGGTGATGGGGATTACTGATCGGCAAAGGCAGGAAGGAACCCTACAGATGGCTGGAAATATTTGATATTTTGTTCTGGATGGTGGTTACGTGAATATATACATATATGAAAATTCACTGAGCGGGATGCTTAAGTTTAGTGACTTCTTTATATGTTCACTGTACCTCAATTTAAAAAAAAAGTTTAGAGAGAAGCTCCTGGAGACTGGGTTTTACCAAAATGGAGGTATAAACCAAAACTAGAAATCATGAGATGGAGGCATTGGAAATCCCCCTGGGGACAGAGATGAAAGAAGTTCCTGCCTGGGGGCGTGTGGTCCAGTGGTAATCACTGGTCTGCTGTGCTGAAGCCCTGGGTTCCAGTTTTAGCACTGAAAAAGTCCTCCGAAAATGGTGAGTCCAGGATGGTAACTCTGCAGCAGGCTAGGAAGCAGTCCCTCTAGCTGGAGACGGGGTCAAAGGAAGAAAGCATGGAGAGGAAGAAGAGAAAAGAAACGGGTAGATTACCTAGGGCTTGACTCTACTCGAGGGAATATTACGATTCTATCAAAGAATGTGGTGAGACATGGATGGTAAACACATGAAAAATGAGGCAACAGGAAGGAAGCTAGGAATGAAAAAGAAGCCCACAGAATGTTGCATAAACATGTTACCACGGTATTCCCTAGGGCTGGGCTAGAAATTTAGCCGAAATGTTGTTAAACAATCTTATTGGGAGGACAAGAAAAAGGAAAATGGAGAGGAGGGGGTGGCAGAGGGGTAAGGAAGCTCAAGTCTTCTCAGCCCCAGAAAAAACCTCTGTGCAGAGAGTGCACACATCTGAAATAATGAAAGCTATGAAATACCCAAATATGCATGTTATTTAGGAACACAGAAGCCAAGAAAATAACAAATAGTCGAAGGTAGTTTGTCTTGGGGAGTGGGGTAGAGGGCTCCGCTATTTTCCATTGTGAAGTTTGTCATATTACTGTCTTCTAAGGCCACACGTGAAGTATTTCAGTACCACACTGAAGCAATTAAAAACCTTTTCAGAAAACTCTAAAAAACCTAAAATAAAAGCATTCATTTCAAAGCACACTTTGATGCCATTTAATTTAAAACAAACATATACATAAAGATCCAGCCATTTGCACAGGGAAGGCTCTTTGGAAAAATCACACTGATCCTTTGAGAGATCCAAAGAGCTGGGCTGGCATACTTGACCCTTAACCCCGGGGGCTCAGGTCAAAGGGTGTAGGGTCAGAAGTGAAGGTGGGATTCCTATCAGCTCTCGGCTCTAGCCTGGCTAATAGCAGTGGGATCAGATCGCCCAGGGTCTAGAATTTCTAGACAGAAGTCACTTTCGGTTGGTATTTTAAATCCTGATTGTGCAATTTAAATGCGCTTTTAAAAAAATTAGATTCTATTAAAGGCCATAGGGACACTCGAAAAAAAAAAAAGGCAAGCAAGCTGGAGGTAGAGGAGGCTGGTCCTGAAACTTTTGGAGGCCCAGCAGGGCTACTGTGTGGGAAAATTACAGGTACTGGGTTAGCTAACACACTAAGGGTTAGTGAGTAAGGAAAACAACTCAGCTCAACCTGGGTTAGATAATAAAGGAGATTTATTCTCATGCACAATGCTCAGAAGGGCCAGACCCGGTGGTGCAGGCTTGTAGCTCTAGCACTCTGAGAGGCTGAGGCAGGAGGATTGCAAATTCAAGCCGAGCCTGGGTAACTTAGCAAGTAGCAATAACTTATCTCAAAAATAAAAAGGGCTGGAACTGCAGCTCAAGGTGAAAGTTTTGGAGGGTTCACGCGCTTCTCTCCTCCCTGCGATGCTCAGCAGCCTTGTCCACCTCCTGGGGACACTGGGCCGTGTGGCCTGCACATCCTTGGGGGACAGCGTGGCACCCAGGCTCTGAACGCTCAGAGTCACATTGATTCGAGAGTGGGAGATGAGCACTGCAGAGAGGGAGGGGAGGCAGACGGAGCAGCCTCTGTGTCCTAAAGAGACAGCCAGGGCGGGGCTCAGTGGTGCACAGTGCAGCCTGCAGCTTGCCTTGCAAGACAAGGCCTTCAGTTTGATCCCCAGCACCAAAGGAAAAAAAAAAAAGAATATTGGTTGAGGAGACTCCTAAGATTGGCATTCATTCATTCATTCATTTATTAGAGAGGGCAGAAAAGAAGTTGAGTTTTTTACAATTTTATTTTATTGTTTATTTTTTTCTTTTTGGTACTGGGGATTGGACCCCGGCCCTTTGTACCGAACTACAGCCCCAGTCTGTTTTTATCTGTAACTTGAGACAAGGTCTTTCAGCCACTCAGTCGCCCAGCTGGTCACTAAATTGCCCAGGCTGGCTCATACAGGCCGGTAACACCGTACCCTGCCTTACTCCTTTCTTTTGAAATTACCAAAGGGGGTTGGGGGTGTTGCTCGGTGGGAAAGCACTTGCTCAGCATCTGAACCGCCCCAGGTTTGATTCTCAGGCTGGCGAGCAAACAACCAAAACAACAACAAAACCCAAAAGTAGTCCATGCTTTTAATAAAAATTTCAAACATAGCCAGACATGGTGGCTAGGTCTCTAGTTAAACCTGTAACACCAGCTACTCAGAAGGCTGAGGCAGAAGGATAGCCAAGTTGGAGCCCAGCCTAGGCAGCTTTATAACACGTTGTTTTAAAACAAAATGATAAAGGCTGAGGATGCAGCTTAGTGGTAAAACGCCCCTGGGTTTGATCCCCGGTACACACACACACACACACACACACACACACACACACACGGGCAGCAGATGTGCTTCAGCACTTCTGGAGGTCAGTCTCGAAAACCAGAAAAAAAGGTGTTTTGGGCACCACAGAAGAGAGAAAGAAAATCAAGAACAGGATATTTGGAAGGGCCAATGGGGATTCTCTTCCAATAAACTATGTAGGGAACCACTTGTGTCTCCTGCTAGACTAAAGATTAGGATAATGTCATGCTCTGGTGAAACAAAGGTTTAGGTTTTCTGACCAACTGAAAGGCCCTTTAGTGAGCTCTGAGTAACAGGCAAACCCTAAAAACAGTCCCCAAGTCAACTGGCCCCCAGGGGAAAACCGTGGTACATCAAGCTGTAATTAGAGTGCTGTGTTTCCATGGGAAGAATGTGTTCCAAAGTCAGATGTAGGATCGGATTCTCCCAGGATTCCTAGGCTGAGCCATCTATTTATTTAATGCAGGGCTGGGGATGGAGCCCTCTCTATGCTAGGCTACCACTGAGCTATACTCCAGCCCTTATATACATTTGCAAAAAGAAAAATAATGTCTGCACTAACTAGCAGTCATGAAGATTCAAACAGATTTATTTGTAAAAATTACCAGCATTATAATGAGCATACGAATAAATGAAGATTTTGAAAGTTACCTAAATTCATAATTTAAGTTTTGTCTCTGTTTTTGATACCCATTCATGTACAACAGGAAGTCTGATAAATGTCACAGTGAGTTGTAAGTGCGAGCCCTGTGTGAGTGGAGTGTCACCCTGCCCTTGGTTCCTCTATCACTCCTGCGGCAGGTCCTTTCAAACACCGATTGGGTCTCTGTGGGAACTGCCACCCTCATCCCAGAGAGGCAGTACAGCCCAGCTGCGATGCTGGCCTTGCAACTTAACCAATGAGTGATGCAAAATGCCTCGCAGTGTAAGGAAAGTCCAGAAGGTTAACCTGGTTCCAACAAATACAAAAATAAAACCCGGATGTGCACATGTTCCAGAGAAATGATGGGCCACTTTAAGATGCTTACATTTGTCATTTTTATTGTTTGCATTTTTTTGGTCAATATGTTTGTTGTAAATACTGTAGCTGAATACTGAATGAGAATCCTTTTTTATTTTATATATATTTTTTGTAGTGTTGGGGATTAAACCCAGAGGCTTTTCACTGAGCTACATCCCCAAGAGACAGGGGCTTGCTAAATTGCCCAGGCCGGGCTAGAAATTGTGACCCTCCTACTGTAGTCTCCCAAGTGCTGGGATTACAGGTGTGCACTACTACACCCTGTTTGATGAGCACCCTTGTTGAGGTTAAATTATGTAGTGCCTTTAATTCTATAATTAATAAGATTATTTACTTTAATCATAGCACCTTAACTGACAGGTAGTAAGACTGCTAAACAGTTTTAAATGTGGTAGTAATTGACAATGTTGTTCTGTGTGTATGAATTGCACTTATCACTAATCAATACTTACAAAATATTGATGATATTTTAGACTAAATGGACTAACACATATTGGAATTTTAGATTTTTGAAAGGGGAGAACAAGCTGGGCATGGTGGCACGTGCCCATAATCTCAGCATTTAGGAGGGCTGAGGCAGGAGGATGGTGTGAACTTGAGGCCAGCCTGGGCTACAGAGTGAGTTCAAAGCCAATGTGGACTACAGAGCAAGACTCTGTTTCAAAAAGCCAAAAGGAAAATAAAAAGTAGAAAACAAATGACAAGTGAATAATTTCATATCGCCCAGTATCTTATTGTATTCTCTTAAATGGGCACATATTTAACAACCATTTCTCAAAATATCCTCTAGATTGATGAATGTTGTGAAGCCATTTTAAAATATTTTGGCTGTCTATTACAAATATGAAGATTTATAATCAGAAAGCTTATCGATACTTGTATTTGTATTAATGAGGTAGAATTAATCACAAATGAAATTCAAGATATATTTTCTGGTACTTCAGTGAAATAGACAGTTCAAATACTCAATTATTTTTTGAAGTTCTCATTAAAAATTATGACAAATTCCATAAAGTGCCGATGGACCAAAGTCTGTAAGAACAGAATTATCCGACCTCAGAATAATGAGGGTAATAGATTTTATACACTTATCAGGGACTTGGCCTGTGCGAAGCATTTTGCAAATAAGATTTCTTTCCTCTGTAAAAACAGTAACATAAGCAGTATTGGGATAGGAGATTGGGACATGGCAAAACTGGCTGGGAAAGTAGGCAGGACCTGTCAATTACAACATCCTGGAACATATGTGCAGAACAGTTCCCAAAGCCTGGCACGTGGAGTTCTCTTGAGAATTTGAGCAGGTTTGCAACAGAATGGCCAACACTGAACCTCAGCTTGAGGAGTCGAATCCCAGCATTGCCTCTCAGGATTCCTTGAGATTTGGACCGTATAAAAGGACACAGACACCAAGAGGAGCTTGCTGTTGTGGCTTTCCTCATAATAGCCCATCCTGTGTCCTCCAGGGTGTACTTTTACTGCTTTTTCTTCTTTTAGTTGTCCCAAGCTCATTCTGCAGAGCCAGTTTCTCCCTCAGTCTTCACTTCTACTTTTAAAAATAAATGTTGTCACTGCTTTTTGCTCATTTTGTTCAGTTCTTTGTTTGAGAGGAGAAGAGCCTGGAATCCAGCTCCACAAGGAGACTGGAGACCGAAAACCCAGACCTAAACAACTATTTGGTAAGCCACTTTTAGAAGGAGATATTTGGTAACAGTGTAATTTCCTCCATTTTACCAAGAGAAGATGCTGAAGCTTGAGAGGTAATTTAGCCAAATATACAACTTGAAAAGCTCGGGGCTAAGGTTTGAACCTCGGCAGTCTGACTAGAAAGCCCAGGCCCACAACTGTTTTGCAATAAAGCCAAGACTGCTGATCAACTATGGGTTTTAACCTTTTTTTTTAGTTGAAGCTTGTTTTTTAAAAAAATACATTGGTTTTTAATTTTTAAAATAATTTTCATTTTACTATGTCACATAACTTTATATCAAAAAGTGAAAAAAATGAAAAGTGTGATAAATCAATATCTAGTCTTACCGTACTTTAGTTTTTTCTTACAAAGAGAAAACAATGAGTAGTGGTTTGTGCTGTGGCATGTGAAAGTATGTGTGTGTGGGATGAATGAAATCAATCTTGCTAATAGTCTAAATCTCCTTGGATTCAGTTGTGAGAGAAAGAAGTATCTTCTAATGAACAATAGAAGGAAGCCTGGTGATCAGTTTTAAAAAATCTTAAATTGAACTTGTGGCTGTGTGCCGCAGACCTTTAGAGGAAAAATATTCTCGATTAGGATGATGAAAACGCATCTCGGTTCCCAGCTTTTTCTTTGTTACTGTTCTCTTTATGAGAACAATACTTCTAGCCTAAAGATGAAAAGAGAAGGAGCTTGCACACACTAGTATTTATTTTTCCAAACTCTGCCTACTTCAGATACTGTGGTACCTTGGTCCATGAACTTGATTCTTTCCATGATTCTGGTCGCAAACCGAATTGGATAAGAACCGAATCAAATCTAATGTTTAGGCTCAATATTGACCTTATGGGGAAATTTGATTCGGTTTTCATCCAATTTGGCTTGCAACCAGAATTGTGGAAATAATTAAGTTCATGAACTGAGGTACCACTTTATTTAGGAATTTTTTGTTAGCTGAGACTTTTAGGAAATGGCTGGAATAGCTGCTTTGATTGTAAGAATTTATGCCCTGACACCTTCAAATTGACCTAATGCATTTCTTCAGGTTCTAATTAATTCTCAGTGTTTGAAGATAAACATTCAGTCATTGTTAAGAGACATTCACCATTCATATGGTCACAATGTCCACATTATTGAAAGAGAAAAGGTAAAACAAAGCACAGAGAAGATGCTAGCAAACAGTCACCTTCCTGTGTGTGTTTGTGTGGATGGGCGGGAGTTTCGATTGCAGACTTCTGAGTCTGTGGGGTCTTCTGCTCTAGAATCCATCCAACAACCATATACGTAGACCTCAATGCGCCAAGATTAGGAAACAGATTTCTTCCATCCTGTCTTGTAACAGTAGCACTGCTTCTGCCACAAAATGTGTGCTGGTTTGAAGGCGTGTTTTTTAAAGATAGGATTTATTTAAGCAGAAGACAGTGAGTGAAAGCAGACAACATTATATAGTTAGGTGAGCTTGAGGAATTACATGAGTTTAGTAGAAGCGAAATGTTCACCAAGTATTCCCTGGTTTAACAAATTTAGTAAATCAGTGAAAAATAAAAAGATTCCTATTTATTATTTGGGATGCATGGGGAATCAATAAGTTGATAATTCCTTTGTGACTCTACTATATACCCAACGGGACATTTTAAGATTGAAGAAAGCGTTTGCTTCTCTCACACTTGAGGTCACAAATTTTTGCAAGTCAAAAATTTTGGGCAGGCCAAAAACATCACACTGCACACCACCAAATAAAAGGACACTGTTATTCTTACAAGGAAAGGTTTGACAAGACAGGAAGTAGGCAGGGTCAGAGAAGTTTACTTAATACCGGAGCCTTATTTAACCATCTTGAAGCCAAAATACAATGACAGTTTAAAAAAAAAAAAAAACAAATAGCTGTTACACGAAACAAAACCCCAGGATACATGGTTTCTACTGGAACTGATTATTAAATTTCAGCAAATACAGGAAGTGGGCAACTCCGGAGAGCCCTCATGAACTTTCCAGAGATCTTCTTCATTTCTGTTTGTTGTACACATTTCACTGGGATAATGAGGATTAAAAGGGTTTCAGTTTGCGGAGAGGAACCTGAAGTAAAAAGCATTGATCTTAAAATGTTGCAGATGACTTCATGGCAATGCAGTCGTTTTAAAAACTCACATCCGCCAGAAAATAGGGAGGGAGTAGGAAGAGAGCAAAGATGGAAGAAGGAAAAATCTAGCTGCTCTTTACAATTTTCCATTTTTGTTTAAACACAGAGGGAGGGCAAAGCTGCTGGCTTCTTTTCATCCTGGCAAATACCAGGAGGGATTATACAAACGCTGCAGCCACCCAGATCTTAGTTATAATCATCCTCATCTAAGGACTCCTGCCTGCTTTTGCTCAAGCGGGCTGTATCTTGCATTCTGCCCCTGGGGACCCAGTGGGGGTCATCAATTTCTATTTGCAGATAAACTGCTTTTTCTTTAAAAAAACAAAAAACAAAAAACAAAAAAACTACGATCTTTGCAAATCAGCAAACACCAAGCGACATCTAGTGGATGCTTGGTTATTATTTCCTGAGGCCTCTGGCTGGCAATGTTTTCAGCAACATAGTGACTTAATATTACTCATAATTTTTATCTATCACTAGAGCCAAACACGAAAACACGTCTGATAAAAGACTATCTGATAAAGATAGGAAAGTTGGAAAAAGAGGTGGCATTGGACTCTTGGGGCAATTATCAACCACGTGGATGGGTCGTAGAGAAGGTGGCACTTCAGGTCACAAGCGCCTCTGTTCATCTGTAAACCTCGGGAGCATTATTAACTTGACTAGTCTGTGTGTAGTTCCACTATTGTCCCTAATCCTCACACCCCAGAAAATGCAATGAACAATTATTTGAGTGTGCAGACCCACTTCCCATGTCTTGGGAATTTTTTCTGGTGTCACTACAAGTTGTTAAAGAATAGAGCTGTCCCGTGATCACTGCAAACTTGACTGGACCGGAACTGCTCCTCTCCCGTGGTGACTCCGTGTTTCTGCGTAAAAGTTTTGTTGCGTTGAGGTCTGCGGACTGCCCGAGCGAAGGAGACAGAAAGGGAAATTCTGGGCCGAGAAACTAAAAGATGATGTTTAAATTTAGCATTTTCTTTCCTTTCAAAGAAAGGAAACTTGGACTATGTTAGTGTAACTCAAATGCCAGCTGTCTGGCTGTCCCCAATCTTCCAGTCTTCTAGAATCACTTTTCATTTTAATACACACACGCACACACACACACACACACGCATGCGCGGATGGCAGCACAGAAAGCTCTCATCTAAACTTCCTGCATAGAAACCTAGCACGCCTCGCTCCCCTCTCCTGCCCCTGATCATTTCAAAGATGCTCGGGAGCTCTGAGCAGGCCACTTCGGTTCTGGGTCGAGCTTGATTCTACTGTCTTTTTCACCCACTTTGGCCTACAGCACCCCCCTCCCCTTACTACATGTGAGTACTGCAGCCGACTCCACTGAACAGTGAGTAGCAGCGCATCTGCGCTCAGTACAGCTTAGGATATCACCTGTGAAGAGACACAGGTCTGGGATTTGCTTCTAAATAATCCAGGGGGGCTGGCAGGGAGAAAGTGAAGGCTCCAGGAGAGAGGAAATCAGCTACAAGCTGTCACTGCTGAACCTGAAGCGTGCGCACATGGGGCTCATTCTACCACTCATTCTACTTTTCTCTGTGCTGGGAATTCTCATAATACAAATTTAAAAGGAAAGTTTTCTGCTAGAGATGGCAGCACATGCCTGTAATCCCAGCAGTCTGGGAGGCTGAGGCAGGAAGATTGCAAATTCAAGCTCAGACTGGGCAATTTGGTGAGACCCTGTCTCAAAATAAAAAAAAATAAAAATAAAAAGGGTTGGATGTAGCTCCCTGTAAAGCCCCTGGTGGGGGCCACAACACAAACTCCTGGTGGATCCCTGATGCAGGATCGCTCTTATTGTTGCTGTCTCCTACCAGCCCCCTCCTGAAGGTTGGGACTCTCTTCACACCGGCAGGGTCCCTCACGGTCCCGGGCCCCTCCTCCTCCTCAGCCTGCCCATGCAGCCCTGGAGTTCAGAGACTGGACTCTAATATTTAGGTAGTCTACCAGGTTGGCTTGCTGAGTCCCTAAAAAAGAGAAGTCAGTTTTCACCCTAGGAGGAATTCTGATCTAGGTTTGCGTAAAATCTCTTGTTCAGGTAAAAGCAGTACAAGTAGTGAAGCACCTGACACAAAGCATTTAAAAATGTGAGCTCTCCCTATACTTGTATTCTAATTTGAGCACTCACAGCCCGTTCCTTACAAAGATATCAGGGCTCAGATAGCGGGCCAAAGCAGTTCAGGAGATGATAACTAGGCCAGGCGAGGTGATGTACACCTGTAATCCCATCATTTGGGAGGCTGAGGCAGGAGGATCCCTGCAAAGTTCAAGGACGGACTGGACTACATAGTGAGTTCAAGGCCAGTTTGAACTACACTGTGAGATCCTGTCTCACCACATCAGCCCCCACAAAGAAAAAATAAGGTAACCTACGCTTTCAAATAAGCACAGGAGAAAGAAGCAAAGTGATTATTTTGCCTTGTAAACAAGGTATTCAATGTAAACATCGTGCTGTGGCTGCGCCTAACGGAAACTACCTTTGAAAGTAAATCTATTCTGTCTCTCTCTCTTCCTCTCTCCAGCTGGCCAAAGCCCTTTCACGGTGTCTACTCCGGCCTGCAAAACACAAGCTCTGCCTGGTGCAGCTCTGATGCCAGCCAGCTGGAAGTCTGAACTCCTGGTAGGGTGCTTGTGAGGGGAAGAGTACGGTTTGCTAAGGGAAATGCTCTTTTTGTTTCAAAACATGTGTGGAGCAATAATAAGAGAACTCACTCTGAGTGCTTATGTTAATCACAGCAGGGTGCAAATTACGCGCATCATCCTGGTTCCCATCCCTTGGGGGTGGGCAGGGATGCAGGGGTGCAGGGGCTTGGAGTGGGGAGAAGCATCGTGGCTTCCAATGCCTCCTGCCTTAGGACGCGACGCCACTGGCTTGTGCTGTTGTCCCAGACGCACGGGAGATAACGTTAGTGCTTACTTCTGGCTCTACATGGAAAGAACACTTCTCCTTCTGCCAGCAGCATTCTCCCTCCCACCCACCCCCCCAGACTGACACAGTTTCTTTCCGAGGAGCTAGTACGGAGTCCAAGGAGCCAGCGAGGAGTCCAAGGAGCCTGGGGAACGTATTCCAGCGAGGGAGATGGTGAGGACTGTGGGACAGACACAGGGATCCGTTTAGGCTGAAGTGAATTGGGAAACATTTTTAACTTAGGCTTTGAAGTTTTCACTGCCTTATCATCAAACAGCCTCTCTCCTTTGGCTGTACATTGATTTTTTTTCTGACGATGAGTAAGTGTTTCATCTCTTGGGATAATCAAGCACAGACTCTGGCCACGGACACCTCTTTTCCTGGGAAACATATTATTCGACTATTACAGAAAGATGCTCGAGCCCCATCTGACAGGACCCCCACGCGGCAGTCTTGTCCTGAAATTAGTTCCCCTTCCGTCTCCATTCCACATCTTCCCATTTTGAACATGCAACCGCAGGGGATTGTCTTTGCCTTATTCTCATTAAAATATATTTTCTGAGTGCTGTCATTTGTCCTGATTGTACTATTTGTCAAAACATCATCTCTGAAGTTGCTTCCTCCTGTAAGATGCCAAAAATACATAAATATTTCTTGTCAGCTATAAGTTCATCCATCACAAAGCCCACAGGGGTTTGGAAGTAGGGCGCACTCTGGGGTTTTCATTCCGTGTGAGGACGAGTCCCTTCTTAGTACAGTGAACGAACTGTATTGTCTCTCTCCTTGAGCCCTGGCACAGTAGGAAACGGTCACAAAAAGTGACTTTGCTGTGTGCTTGTGACGTGTGCAACAGGAAGGGCAGCCCACCTTGGGAAGAGGACACCCTTCCTGGGGGAAGGGGCACTGGACCCAGAATCAGACCTTCAGAGTCTGGGCCTACATTCACCGTGGGCTGGTTGCTATGGTAACACGGGCACGCCTTAGCTGGGCTTTGTCTCCGGGGCTCATTTGTGAGCTGAGGATGCCTCAGGTCCCCTTGGAAAGTCACTCACAACTTCGGCTTTGCAGTTCCTCCGTGTCCTTGCACCCATCTTTCCTTTGCCCCCCTCTGCATACGACCTGGCCGTGTCGGCCTCTGCTACCCCGATAATTTTGGGCTCTCCACGGCGGACTGCAGGCTGCCGCTGCAGCACACTTCCCAACAATTCCCCACATGCCATTTAGAGTCCAGGCTGTTTGAACATTGGTTTTGCCATTTCTAGTGTGCTGCGTCTTCATATTTTTATAGCACATCCCACACTGCACAGATGTCTGTATTTGTCTTCCTTGTCTACTAAATGGTGATGTTCCCAAGGGTGAGTGCTACCATTACTAACCAAATATTCTTGGCCATGTGCTAAGATACTTTGCATCCATCACCTCTAAATTTTCCAATAGTGTAAGGTGGGTGTTACTGGCTGTCATGTGCTCAAGGTCTCATGTGACAGCCACCATGTGACATAGCTATCATGTGACCGCTCATCATGCATATTACTTGTTCCACACACAAAATCTAAAAACTCCAGTAAATCAAATGAACGATGTTGGCACGTGCCTTGCACACAGACGCTCAGCAAATATAAACAAAAGAATGGACGGTAGATGGCTGGTTTACCCTTTCAAGACAGCCGCCTCATTTTACATCGCTGCCACCAGGTGGCAGTAGCTCGCCACGGCCCTACCACCCGGGCTGTCGCAGGATTTAGAGACCTGGAAGCAACATCGGATGATCTGACAGTCTCCGTATTTCATGATAAAACAAATTGAGACCTGGAAATTGTTCTATTTGTTAAATTGCTTTTTGTTAGTAAAAGAATTTAAGCTTGGATGTGAAAACTCCCAAAGTTAGTGTTTTTTCATTTTTCGTCTCCGAAAACTTAGAATTCATAGTTATCATTTCCCCACATACTTTCAATATTAAAAAAATGCTCACTAAAGCAGTAAATGCAATCACAACTTTTAAGAGATTTATAATAAGATTTTAATAATTTTCTTATGTTATATAATTTGCATGTTCAAAAAAATGTTAAGATGTAGGTGATGAAAAAGAAAAAATTGCCAGCAATTCCAACAGGCAAAGATGATCATTTCAGGCTCTACTCATCTATAAAACGTATTTTAAAAATCAAGATCAAACCAATTAATAATTTGTTAAATTTTCTCTATAATCTTACTTTTATTGTTACTAGAATTTCTTTTTTATGAGGCCTCCTGGATCTTTTAAAATCCTCCGACTTATATTAATGCACAGATAGAACACCTCTAAGTGCCCGATGAAGGGTGACACTGTTCCCTTTATCAGAAGCACCGCGCGGCTGGATTCCACACGCGGGTCCTGCATCTTGTCTGTGCCCACGGGGGCTCTCTGAATCTGCACGCACGACTCAACACTGCAGGTGAACTTGCCCGTGACTTCTACCCTACAGGGCACTTGGCAGAGGCAGGCGGTAGGCTGAAGGGAAAGGAACGGGCAGGCCAACGATAGGAACTATCGACGCTACCCTCCAGAGAGAGCTGTTAGTGCAGAAGGGTAAATAAGAAAGAGGCACTCTGGGCACTCGAACAGATTAATGCCGTTATAAAAAGGGTTTATGGGAATGGTCTTCTGTGTGCGTCATGGGAGGATGTGATGAGGTGCCATCTGGAACCAGACTGCACCTGCTGGAGCCTTGGGCTTGGTCTTCCTATCTAGACTGTGAGCTGATTTCTCATTAAAGATTAGTCTCAGGTGTTGGTCTAGCAGCACGAAGTAGAACAACGGTCACTAGCTAAAATTATAATCATGTTACTAAACTCCTCTGAGCCTATTTTGGGGTGGGGGGGTGCTGGGAATTGAACTCAGGGCCTTGCACTTGCTGGGCAAGCACTCTACCACTTGAGTTAAATCCCCAGCCCCTCTGAGCCCATTCTTATCATTCATAAAAGGGGTGTTTTATTTACTCACAACAAGAATGAGCTGTCTATAAAGTACTTAACCATTTCTCTTGGTGGCCATATTTATTCTTATTCAACTGTTGTACTGATCAGGGTTCAATTGTACACTGGCTAGTTAAGCAGAAAAGGATTCAACTAAATTTTACTGACTCCAGAAATTAAACACATGTTCACATAAATGTGTAATTCTGTCTTTACAGTGTTTTCTCTTCTGGCATGAGTTCCCTTCTACGTAGTGTTTTAAAATGGTGGCTGTGTTCCAGGGAGTTTACTTCCTGACTAACAGACTGTGACCTCAGAAGGACAGCTCCACTGCAGGGTGCGGAATGATTTAAGGACAGGAGCTGCAAACAGGAACAGGGCAGCCAAGAGCTGCCAGCTCCAGGTGCACTTCATCTGTGCGAGCCACACCTCAGTCGATGTTCTGGGGAGTCTCACAGTGCATCCGATGAACGAAATCTAAGGTACACCAATACCTGGTGCAAAGGAGTCTGGGAAATGAAGTGAAAGAAATACACTAGAGAAAGTTACAAACCACGCTAATCCACAGGACCTGCCTGTTTCTGCAGGGAAATGCTGCTTTACATATTTACTTAAGCTATGTGCTTGGGACAGAAAAACCCAAGGCTCAAGCATATACACACTAACACATTAATTTGATTTCTGTTAAACTGATATTTCTTGGACATGACCTATTAATGCTACTTCAGTGAGAGAAACTAGGCTAAGTATATCTTGTAGGATTTGCCCAACGAGATGAAATTCAGACCAACAAGTCAACTGGAAATCACCAAGTTACATTTCCTTCTATAAACACATCTCTAACCCAGTCAACCCAAGGTCTACCAAAAGATTACGAAAAAAGTAAATAAGCAGAATGCCCTTCTTACCTTCACATAACCTTTGTATTAGAAAGAAAAAAAACTTCAGCAAAAAACCCCCACAAGGAATAACTTTATCTTCTTCTGCTGATACTTAACTTTCAGTTCAGTGTATACAGCGTGTATATGTAAAAGAACTTGAGTGTACTGAATAAAAGCCAGTTTGATTTATAAAAGTATTGTTTATTGAATTAGTTATTTTAAAATCTGTAACTGATACACATCTGATTTTTAAGTCTGCAGTTATATACCACCACCAATCACATTTACATACTACCTTCAATTGCAAATAACACAAGGAAATGAGTTTCTTAGCAATACTAAGAGATCGCCTTTCCTTTATCACAAGCAAATGAAGAGTTTTAAGTTTACAGAGATGTGAAACATTAAAACACTTTAGCCAGGGCTGGGACTCAGCTCAGCGGTAGAACGCTCACCTAGCAAGCATGAGGCCCTGAGCTGGAGCCCCAGCACCAAAATAAAACAAAATAAAAGAAAACAACACTTCAGCCCAAAAGTCTGAACAACCTAAGAAAAAAGGGTGCTTTGGGCGTTTTCTCATTTTTAGCCTAAATTTTATTTAATTCTTCCCAGTGGAACCGAAGCCTCCAGAACCCCTTTCAGTGTCATCCAAGCCCTGGAAGACGGAAAGGCAGTTAGTGTTATAGTCAGTTCTCCTTCTGGCTCCTAACGTAAGATGTTACTTCTGCTGTGTCATCTTAAAAGATTCCGGAAAGAAAATTTAAAAAGGATCCATGTATGAGAAAATAGGCGAATTTCCCAAGTATTTGGATTTCACAGTATATCTAAATAATTTACTATCCAAAGTAATGCTACACAACATCTACACTGAAAACATTCCGAAAAATTCTAAAATTATCATCTTAATTTTGCTTAAGACAGGTGCAGTCACGTGTAGTTACAAACACCACCGGAGACCCTCAGTTACAGTTTTTCTTCACTTATGATGTTTCATCATTCGCCTTGTGACACTTACTTGAACTTCTTCTATTTCTGGATAATAGATCCGTTCGCAAATGAGCTGGGCAATTCGATCACCTTTTTTTACTTCAAAGCAAAGAAAAACAACAGAAGTTTGTATCTTGCCTCATTCAAAAGTCGGCGCCGACACACAACGCAACTCAGAAAATTCCCTAGACTTACGTGAATGCACGTTTAACATACCTTCAAACTTTTCTTTGCCAAAATTAAACAGCACAACACCAACATTGCCTCTATAGTCTTCATCTATGACCCCAGCTGGAGGAGAGAAAAACAATGTTTTGATCTCTGCTATCAGAATACTCGGAATGTAAGATTATCTCAGAATTTTCTTACACGGCTCTGAAAATTTTATCCTTTTAATTATGTGACTCTTGCTCCGATAAAAGATATGACTAAAATGCAAATCATCTAGAAAATGGGTGCTAATTTTCTAGCTTGTCACCCTTTATCAAATGCTGACCATTTCCTGCTTTAGGCTGGGAGTAGCACTTGTAACCTCTAACCTAACTGCACGACAGGCCAAAAGACACGAGAAAATTATGAGAGGCTTTGAAGGCTTTTTCTAGTAGCAGCGTCCAGCTAATATACAGGCTGAACTATGACCGAGTCATAAATAAAACGGCAAAACACCTAAAGATCCGCAATAGAACAAATCACCGCCGACAGAGTTAAGCAGCAGGCTTCCAAGTATCAGGACCCTCCACTTTTATAGTAAAAGCGGAGAATTCCTTTAATGTGAACCGCAGTCTTCTCTATTACAATGTGAGAATACACCAGCCCGTCATCTTAACAGAGCGCACTTCTGTCTGAGATGGTAAGTACAAAAGCAGATCTCTGCAAGAGCTGAGCCAGCTGCCTGTCCCAGCCCAAAGAGCCACACCGACCAGACGTGCTCAGATTCATCTTCGGGCCAAGGACTTAAAACGTTTCCACAAACACGAGCACAGGTACTACAGATGTGCCAAGCCAGCTCATTTCTTAAGACCGAATTAATATAAAAAAGTTTCAAGCGTCTTGAGAGTTGTGGAACCCATCAGTTTTACGACATTATGACCCTAAGAAGCAGTCCTCTACCTATTCGGTCCTGATCTTCTCCCCCGACCCCTGCAGACTGTGTCGTCTCCAACACGGGAACTCCTTCCCCTCAGTCTGTGAAAGGCTGCTTAGGATTCCCAGGACCCGAATGCAACACAGCTCTATTTCTCGTCTGACTTTTGGAGTAATACTCTATGCCCAAAACAAAACAACGCAACCTTTACGGTGGGGAGGAAATAAAAAGTCACAAACTCAGCTCAATCAATATAAGGCTGTTTGGCTACACTCCCAATTACAGCAAGATCAAACGAATGAAAAAAAATTCTTCTAGAACAGAGGTCGTTCTAGCTAACGCCCTCTCCATTTTCTCATATAGGGAAAAAGGGCAAAGTCTTAATTCCAAGGAGGGGAAAACACTCAGAAAAGCCAACATTTCAGAATTTTCTGGTGGATCACAGAAGTTTAAACTCCTGAGCTTACTGAAAGGATTGCGAGGGTTGGGTGAAACTGAGCACAAGCACTTCTTCAAAGGTTCCTGATTCAACATTTTAAAATGTGAACTAAAGAGAAGTAAATTTTAACAGTGACAGGTGAGTATAAAAACCAGCTGACTTTGAGGCTTAGGTCCGAAAAGCGACAGAGCAGTTCATCTCACGTCTAGGTGGATGGAAAGCCTGTTTTTTTCTAGGGGTCCAGCAACAAAAGCAACCAATTAAAACATTAAACCCCGGTTTCTTTTCACGCTGCCGGCTGACCACTAATTTAATCCTTAATGCTTACGAAAAAAATTGATATAAAGAACAGGTTGTTTTCCATGTTATCTATGTAGAGCAACTCTGACCGCAGGAATAATTTAACGTGCATGGTGCGTTATTCCCCGCGGGAACGAATGACCGCAGAAGGCCGGGGCTCTGCATGCTGCAGCTTCTGAGGTGCGCGCTAGCAGCTCATCCGTCCCAGTGGCCGGAGACAGCACGGACAAACAGACTGACACGTGAACATGTCTGTTCCTACTCTGAAATTTTTAAAATTACCCAAATGCTATCAATACACATAAAGTAAAAGCTACTGTTTCCTTACCCTCCCGGACTTTACATATTACTTTATTCTCATTAAAAATAAATAGCCTTTCAAGTTAATATATATAAAGCCAGCTGCACAGTGTGTCATATGCAAGACAGACAGCACCATTCAACCCTCTCTGGTCTCAGGTCTGCAGTTCAGGTGAGAAAACAAGGCTCAGAGCCACTGCCTTCTCACGGCCCTTTCGCATCTCCTTAGCAACATACACAGTACAATCTTAAGGATACTTACACTATAACTGTAGGCCAAAATGACCATTCTTGACCCTGGACAATTACATTTGAAAATCAGAACCTACCGAACCCAGGGAGCCTTCAGCAGAGCATTGGGAGTCAACGTGAAGCCCTGCTATGTAAACTAGCTTCCGTCTCACCCCGCAGCACCACCTAGTAGCCCCAGGAGATGCCAGGCCCTTCCGAAACAGGCTAAAGGGACGGTGGGGCAGTCAGGCTACACCACGTGCACCATACTCCCTTCCGCAGGCACAGCACGGCCAGCTGATGCAGGACAAGCCTGGGGTGGTGAGGGGGTGAGGCAGGGTAACGTGGAGTCACGTGGGTAGGGACTCTATCAGGCTGGGTACATCTGAGCTCTTTGCCTCAGCCCTCAAAAAGCTTGCATAGTGGCTGTGTAGATGCGTTCAGGAAAACCAGCAGACCCACTGTTTGCGAGTGAAGTGCTCACTGCCCTACACGGAGGTGGAAAGCAGGCTCCCAGGGTGAGAATGTCCTCAGCTGAGGGCACACACGGTGCTGGCTGCAGAGCACTCTGGGCTCCTCCCTCCCCTCGTGAGGGATGTGGGTGACACTGTGGACTTCCCTGGAAGAGAACCTCAGAATGGGTGCAGTGTGTCCCTCCTCACTCTAGGGCACGACTGCCCGGCTGTATGTTGCTGAACACGGGTGGCCTCTCTCATGGAGGGAGGGGAATTCTCACCAGACAGGTCTGTATTTCTAGAAGCTTTAGTATTACTTAATCGTTTCAGCCAGCTACAGTTGTTAAAAATACTCACACAAAAGCTTTTCCTCTAACAAGTCATGTTCGGACTAAATGCAGATCATCACTAAACCGAGGTGGAGTTCCTTCTGTCATACAGCCCCTAGTCAGCTCATTAGCAAAATAACATGCGTTTTACATATAGGTCATCTGAAAGTTAGACATTATTAATAGTATTTTAAACTGTAATTGTCTGTTACTTCAGATACGGACATTTCTGAAGAGGCAAGACAAAATAAAAATTCAATTCCTTTTCTTGAAAATAAAAATGAAATCTGTCATTTGAATTATGTGCTACCCTCTCAAGCAAAGACAATACACAGGTTTGTAGAATTAAAAGTAAATACATCACCTCCAACATCTATGAAGTGTTTGGCAGCCAAACCAGAACGTGGAGCTAAAAAAACAAAAAGAGACACAGGGACTATATTAAGTGGGGACAGGCAACACTGGATATCTTCTAATTGATGAAACTGAATCATAATTCCTCTCCTGTATCTGTAACTTCACCTTAATTTTAGATGATAGTTCTGAACGAAAAATACATTCACACTGCATTATCAAAGTTAGAGAAACTAGAAAAATTCAGCGAGGTTTTACTTTGAAACCAAGTGAAACCGCACCCATGTAACGTAAAGCAATGGAGGACTTGTTGTGGGACAGTGGTGTGCACGTGGGAGGAAGGAGGCCAGCAAGTGGGGCAGATGCGGGCTACTCCTGCAAGAAGCTGCCACAGCCAGGAAGGAACGGCTGCAGCTGCCAGAGACGCTGATGACTGGGCAGGGCCAGGGAGGGAGGGAGCGAGAGAAATAAAACTGCCGCTCTTAACCTAGAACTTGGGACTCCTACTCATGATTCAAAAGATAAGTTGCATGAAACAGGAACCAGAGTGAGACAAAGAGCCTAATACCCGTCAAGTAATGCAAAAAGCTAAGCATCCAAAATTTAACCCACGTGCTTTTTTTTCCTAAAAAAACCATCAAAAGCTAAGCCCATCCTTTATATTTGCTGATTTAGGGATTAAGCCAACCATCAATCATCCTAACTTTTAGTATTTTATTTCAGAATAATCTAAATCAGACTCTTCATCAATAAATGCCACCCCTTCTTGGTTTGATCTATTACCTCTACCTCTAAAAACAGAGTCAACGATGCCAAGAGCTGAGGAACGACCATCCTGTTCACCCGTCACGGGTTCCCGTGGCTAACAAGACGGTGCTAGGCTTGGTCTCTTCACCGGACGAGGGGCTCGCAGCCCCACTGTCCCTTTACATTTACGCTGAAGTTGAGAAGTTTTTAACTCTCTCTGGTGACAAATGACTCAGAAAAAGGAACCTGTTGACTTGTGTGTTTTTGTCCCAGCCCCTCCCGATACGAGGCACCTCCTGACTAGAACACCAACAGGTGTCCCTCACCGTGGCCCCATGGGACAGCACCGAAACAACACAGGGTTCAGCGTGCTGACAGACTGGGAGTTTTACTTCTTAAAATGCCACGTGCACCACCCTGAGCCACCATTTTCTTATACAGCAGACATGAGCCACTCTTCTCATGTTCTTTAAAGAAAGCTGACCTCATACACCACCTAGTCCTTGGAGGTCAAAGTGGTGGTACCACCAGAAAAAAATGCCAGTTAAAGGCACACCCATTTTCAGTTTTGTTGTGAGGAGTTGTGAGAACCTTCTGGGCCAATGTGAGCCTCTTAAAAGCTTGAGTAAAAAATCAGAAATAAAAGCAAAAAGAGAGGAGCGAAAGTCAAAATAGAAAATGTTTTCAAATGGCTGCACTTGCCGTCACAGATGGTGCTTCTTTACGTTAGGACACAGCTCAGGCGACACGCAAGTGACATAAGACGGCAGAGCGATACACAGCTGCTTGTTACTCACTTACCCACCCTCCCGTAGCACCCAGAAGGGAGGGCGATCTGAATATCCGTCTTCACAAGGGCCTTCTCCATAGGCGGTATCGCATAGTCGTAGGCACTGAGAAGACATTGAGAGAAGTTCAGTGTCATTAAGTCATAAAATAGTTTGTACTTTTTCTTTCCTTGTGACAACGCCATGGAACAGCTTTAAATACACTTTGTCACCTTAGCTTTTGTGACCCATCTTGCTGTGCTGAACTTCCACCCACCTAAAAAATGGTTTATGAAAGTACAAGGAGATACTTTCTTTTACTTTATTGTTAAAATTACACCTTTAGATAAAATAATTCTCCAAACTTTGCTGGAGGGAAGGATATCAACATTATAAGTGTTTTGGTCCCTTGAACACTGCTGTTAGGAAACTGAGGTACCCATTAGCATGAGGGGGCAGAAAAGCAGATTTTAAAAGGGGTGGACTTCACCGACATGGCATGAAAAGAGGAAAAAATAATGAAGAACTAAGAAAAAGGGACAAATAACAGCTAACGCCGATTAGGCCCTTGCTACGCAGCAGGCACAGTTCCGCTTTGTCCTCACAACAGTCACCTGCAGGAGTAGGGCTCAGACAGCAGAGGGAGGGGGTGGTGCTGTGTTCCCGCTCTGCTTCCCCAGCTGGCCATAAACTCTACAGCCCCAGCAAGCTTTAACTGCTCTGAACCGCCCCTTCTGAGACTCTTGCAGAAACATATTCTCTGAGGTCCCCCTGCAAATGCTGCTGCTGTAGGCCCCTCCTCGAAAGAAATTTAAGAAATTTTACAAGTAGAATGAAAGAGACCTTGAGTAAATCTGACAAAGCACCATTCCACGTCCATTGCTCTCCCAGGCATTTCCTTTCTTCAACAGGTAAGCGCTAATTTATTAAAGACACTACTGCTAGGCGTTGTGGCACATGCCTGTAACCTCAGCACTCGGGAGGCTGAGGCAGGAGGGTCACTGCAAGTTCGAGGCCATCTTGGGCTACATAGCGAGACTCTGTCTCAAAAACCCAAAAATTGACTTCCATGCCAATTTCAATATAAAATCACCTATGTGTATGAAGGGGATGCCTGAAATACTTTAAATCAGAATCTCCCCCAAGACTCACCTCACCCAGCTATATCCTTCAGGGTCTAGTCAAACTACATCATCATTCTCTTATTCACTAAAATTAAGGGACTCTATCTCTTCGGCTTCAACGGTCTATACCTTATTTTTTTCCCATTACTATCTCCACACACTCCTTGCTCCTTTTTCTCTACTTAAGACGTTTAGATCAGCTGTTCTCATATTCCAAAGACCTGGGAGGCCTTAAAATTAATCCTTGCACTTGGGATTTGATCCTATAATTAACACCCACTCCGCGCCAGCACCACTTTTCGTTACCTTACTGGTTCTAAGAACCGGGTACAGTAGTCAAGGGAAAAAAGCATCAAATTCTGAGGAAGGAAATTGGGCTGCATTTCGGCCATCGGGCAGATCAGTTAAGCCCTTCACAAGCTCCCTGCTCGTCTACTCCGCGCCTGCGGACAGGGCTGGGCGCACGGCTTTCCGTGCGGGTTAGCGGTGCCGTCCCTGGGAAGCAGCCCTGGCCAGCATCCCCGTCGGCCGTCCCGGGCAGCTTCTCCTCCCGCCGAGCAGCCGTCGGCCCGCCCGCCCGCCCGCTCACCTGTACAGGTCGTAGCCGGCGGCGCGCGCGGAGCCCCGCGTCGGGGCCGTGGCGTGCTCCGACAGCCGCACGAAGCGCAGCCGCTGGGCCGCCTCGGCGGGCCGTGCCCGCTTGCTGGGGGACCCGGCGGCGATGTCTTCGGAGCAGGGCATGGCGGGCGGCAGGTCCGGGGGAGAGACCGGGCAGGGGAGCGCGGGGTGAGCGCGCGGCCGGAAGGCGCCGAGCTCCGAATTTTCCCGCCATCCCTCCCCGCGCGGACGAGCCCACCGCCCCGGCTGAGCAGGGAGGCGACATCGGAATTCGGGTTCGGAAGCGCTTCTCAGAAAGCGAGTCCGAGGTGGGGAACTACGGCGTATAGTCCTCCTAAATGCGTACCCCAGACTCAAAGCCCGGATCCCAAGTAGGGCGGAGTCGCCAAGCACGGAAAGCTGCATCCCTCCCACAGGGTCCCAAATGGACTCGCCCCCGCCCAAGGGCCGCACCACCCACTTCCGGTCCCACGCCGCATCCGGGTCCCACCACGGCCTTCCCCGCGCGCCCACTAGGCCCGTAACCCCTTTTACCGGCTCTGCTGCAGCCTCCGCGGGGGCTGCCGGCGCTGTGCAGCGGGCGTGGTTCCGAGAGTCCTCCCGGCCGCGCGTCCCGGAACGCGCAGTGGAGCCAGGACGCGAGCACTGGGCGCAGGCGGAGGGGTGTCATCCCCCAACCGTACGCCCGGTGGCTTGCATCCTGCGCCGCCAGTGACCCCGGAAGCAATCCCGGTGACCACCCCTCCCTCCCACCCTCCCAGGTGATTGGTGGAGCTCGAGGGCGAAGCCATAACTCCCTGGATAATTGTGTATTTGTTTTTGGGACACGGGAATCTCCAGTTACCTCCGCAAATGACATGAGAAGCTCGAAACCAAATCCTAGTGCACTTTAAATTTTCAAAATAAATGCAAAGTATAGAGCAGTTTCAGACAAAAAAAAAAAGGACTAAAAATGCTAGGATGTTGTTGAGGACGGGTCGTCCTTCCTTGTGTCTTTCCTTAGCTGGTTACCTCTAAAGTTTCGGAATTCTTGGAGTGAGGTTGTGAAGTAAATACTACAGTTACTTCCTGAGGCTTTAAATATTATTTATGCTTTGAGAACGCCCCCGTTTTGCTGAAATACCTTCTCTAGTAGTTTATAAGGAAGTTCACGTGAGAAATTGAGTCTTTGCTTATCTAGAAAGGAATGATTATAATGACTCCGTTCAAGAAACTTGTTTGCAGCCAAGAGCAGCTGCTGCCTAATCTTATCTCTGTAACACTTACTGTATCGTTCAGTAGTCATTTAGCCATATCTTCCCATTGCGTAATCTCATGTTTACGCCTTTTATCTTTCAGATTAGTAAATCACACACAGTATGGAGGTTTCAAAGCACCCGCTTGAGTACTTTACAAATGCACACTATTTTGTCTCATAATTGCATCAATATGGTATTCAACAATTTCTTTGGTTAACTTGGGTACATGCCTATGGTGGGTGTGGTGGTAATCATCTCTAATCTCAGTGCTCTGGGAGGCTGAGGCCGGAGGATCACAAATTCAAGCCCAGTCTGGGCAGTTTAGCGACTCATTGACAACCTGTCTCATAACAAACAAATTTACAAAGGCTGAGGATGTAGCTCTCTTCTACATCATGATCTCATTGATGTTGTATGTCTCTTTCTAATCTTTCAAGAGCATCCGATTGGACTAGCAAGTTAACCATACAATGTACTTCCGTATAGACTCATTCTTGGTTCAGAGAGTGATCATGTGGTTTCGCCTGTTAAGAATGCTGAACCTGGTTTCATTCCAGTACATCAACATTTCTCCTCCCTTCCTCCCTTTCTCCCTCCCGCCCTCTGTTTCATACCACTGGGGATTGCCCCCAGACTGTCACACTGAGCTGAAATCCTCAGATGCTTTCTTTTCCTTCTTTCTTTTGAGACAAGCTGAGCTTGAATTTGTGATCCTCCTGCCTCAGCCTCCCAAGTGCTGGGATAACAGGCCTGCGTTTTTATCAGTAGGCAGTGCAGTTGAGACCTCGTACCTGTTGGAGTATTCCTATTGTTAAACATGTCTGATGCTGCAACCTTCAGGGACTTCTCTGGCTGATCTCTCTGAGGAATCTTTTCGGGTCATCTTCAGCAATATTCACTAATGTTTCAGCCTGACCTTGGGCCCGAGGATAGACACTCAGGCGATGCCCCTCTGTTTAATTGTATTAAACCAAACCAAGGTAAATTCGGGGCCAATGCCGAAAACAACTAGTGTGTGGGAAATCTATATTTCGAGTAAGAGGCACAAGGCTGCAATAGAAATTTGGGAGCTGGGAACTTTTTAACCCGTTTTGAGAAAGCTTGGGAGCCAAGATGCCTTTCCTTTAAAATACTCAGCAATGACTTTCTTGCATCTTGGTCAGTGCGGACTGATTTGACAAAGTACGGTAGACTGTGCTGAACAATAGAAATGTGTTCTCTCACAACCCCAGAGGCTGGAAGTCTGAATTGAGGATCCATCTTGGTGGGGTTCTGGTGAGGGCTTTTTCCCACCTTGTGGATGGCCGCTTTCTTACTGTGTCCTCACCTGGCCTTTCCTTGGTTAGGACCCTGCTTTTCTGACTTCATTTAAACATAACTTCCTCCCAGAGCCTCTATCTTACTTACCATCAGTTAGATGTTAGGACTCAACATATAAATCTGGGGAGGGGAGTGTGGTCGAAGGACAAACACTCAGATCAGGAATAAGATATTTCTCATTAAAAATATTCTTAGAAAGTGTTATACATTCTTGATCAAGTGTCTTAATAACTTCCCAATGTAATACACATTTGTTAGTATTTTCAGATTGGGAATAATTTCTGAGCTACCAAATATTTCTGTATTGTAGGCTTCTTTGTTTTTTAAAAGGCTTGACAATTTCTTAGGAAAATAGGCATCACCTGTCTGCCCCATGGTTTGATCCAGGGAAGGTAAAGAGGGCAGTGAGAGACAAAGGTAGGACTTCCCTTTGGGTTTCCCAGCCATGCCCCTCCTTCTGCCCCTACCTGCCCCTTCCTGCTGTGGAAGAGCTTCCCTTCTTTGTAAACTCCTCTGATCTCATTTTCCCATACCCTGAACAATCAGAGGAAAGTAAAGGAAAAAACCCCGGGTAATCACGAAAGCTACTGCACAAGTATTATCTCTTCTACTTTGAATCAATTTATCAATGCACGTGATTCCATAAAACACTGCATGGAATGTGGCCAAGCTAGTATGATGAATTCTTTTGGAGTAGCAATGTGACGGTTGCTACGCTTCACACTCATGCATTCCTTGGAGTGAAATAGTACTTCAGCAGGATGTTAGTAGGTGTCTTATACTCACAAGCGCTTAGGACATATGCCTTTAATAATGATGGATTAAATAGTTCAAGCTGCTTCTGTGTTGTAGTACTTCTTGGAATCTTTAGTGCACACTGAATTTCTAGGCCTTGTCTATGTGCGTTATAGCATTCCTCCAACATGTGTGACTAAAGAGCCACCCCCTTATTTGTAAAGATGGATCTATAGTCTTTTCTTTGTAATTAACAGAAGCCACCCTGAGCTAGTTTGAGCAACAAAAACATTTATTGGAAGAACAATGGAGTGTACAATATTTGACATATGCCTCAGGAAAAGCAGGTAGCAGTGGAAACCTTGTGATTAAGTTTTTTTTTAATAGTGCATCTTGATGTTTATAGCTAAATTTAGCACCAAGTCCTACTTTTTGTTTAAAATCTACATTGTGATCCTTTTCAGTTATCCCAAATCTTGTTGCATACAAGATAGTGGCTTTTTTTTTTCTTTTTTGTGACAGGATCTCAGTGTGTAGTGCATGCTGGCCTTGAACTCAGGCTCCTCCTGTCTCAGCCTCTCAAGTTCTGGAATTACAGGCAATAGTAGAAAATTAGACTTTAGATTAGACATTAGGGAAAATTGACTCAAATAAGTTAGGCAAAGTGACCCATGAGAAGGGAGAGACATTCCTTTGGTGGACATAGTGACTCCCTGCAGCTCTGTGTGTGCTCCTGGTGTGGAAGAGGCAACGTTCATCTGGTTGAGAGAGGAGGGGAGTTGGGTTGGTTTCTTGGAGGAAAAAGGCCTGGAGATGATGAGAAAGACTTTCCCAGAGACGAAGGAGGATGGTGAGTGATTCCAAGCTTCAGCATTTGCACTGTCCAGGAACTAACTCTCCCAGGGACATACCTGTTTTATGCACTGTGAATAAATTGTTCTGACTGATGTGAGAGAGTAGGAAGAGACTGTGGAGGCTTTAAACATTGGGCAGAATTTATATTTCATTCTATAGATGCAATTGTTTTAAAGTTGCCAACCCATGGAGCTTGTTCTTTAAGCCTTATTTTATGCTAAAGCGCATTACAAGTTCAAGTGGAGATCTTGCTATGAAAAGGGGCGAGGCGTCCTAACCCTCCCATCCGGCCCTCACGGCAGGCCCAGCCGGACAGCACAGGTCTCTCGAAGGTGAAGGTGCTTAACGTGGAAGTGATTTGTCCTCTGTAGGCTCTGAACTAGGGGCTCTGAAGTCTGTCACAGGTCTCTATGGGCTAAAGCAAAGGTGTTGGTAAGGCTGCGTCTTTTCCAGAGGTTCTAAGGGAGAAGGCATCTCCTTCCTCTTCCGGCTGCTGGGGGCAGCTCATGTTCCCTGCCTGGGCCTTTCTTCCTCCACCTGCCACCGCCACCAGTCTGGTTCTCTGAGCACAACCGGAAACGTTCTTCTCTTCTCAGGACACATGTGATTAGATTAGACCCACTCAGGAGACCCAGGATCGTCTCCTGTCTAAAGGTCAATACCTTAATCACGTCTGCAAAGTCCCTTTCCTTTGGGAGGTGATATAATCGTAGGTTCTGGGGGATCAGGGCACAGACATCTTTGAAGCCCCCCTTTTTTGCCCATTAAGAGAGCATCCAACAGATAAGAGGTGCAACCAAAAGATGCGGTGGATGTTTAAATTTTTTATTATAGTAAAAAGATACATTGCTGTGAGTCCCCCACAAAATCTTCCCTCTCTCTCCAAACACATTTATCCCATCATTCCTGCCACTTTCTGCAGCACTTCTGGAAGTCCTGTTTTGTCAGTGTCTTTAGTTTTGTTGTCATGGTGGGCTTGAAGTCTTGAATCGATTCAAGACATTTACTTTTCATCATCATTTTGACTTTGGAGAAGAGCTGGAAGTTGCATGGTGCCAGTGAATAATGTGGATGAAGACACACTGTCATGTTTTTATTTGAGAGAAACTGACATAAATGGCAATTTCTCTCAAATAAGGAGGGATAATCAAAATACGGGGATGTTTAAATTTAAAAATTGTTTTAGTAAAAGACACATTGTCATGAATCCCTCTCGAAATACTTCCTCTCACTTTGGTTTCTCCCCCCTCACTTTGAACATACTTATTCCATCATTCTTGGCCATGTATCTTTACTGTAAGAAGTGTCTCCTTTTTAAAATTTAAACATCCGCTTTATCTTTTGACTCCCCATCCTTGTATTTTAAACAAGCAATCAGTAGCACTTTCCTTTTACCGGGGTTGGTAACCCAGCAAGTCAATTTGATACGGAGATGGGCTGAAGGAAGCGGAGGAAGATACTGAGATCAAATCTTAGTCCTTGGGTCACTTCATTCCTTCCACCCTTTGGAAGACCAGGCATCTTCGTCTGCTGCTGCCTTTAGACAAGCAGCCCTTTGGCCAGGAAAAAGCAGGTGTCTGAGCATCTTCTGGAAGCTTCAAATCTGGGATCAATCAGCCTTAAAAAGCAGGCTTGATCTGTTCCTGAATGTCCCCAGAGATGGGCTCCTGTTCCACCTTCTGCAGGAGAATCGGTGGTTACCAGGATTGGTGGGGCCATCATCCTTCCTCCTCTGTTGGGCCCTGGCGGGGTGCAGCGCCCTCTGGTGGAGCACAGGGGCTGGGAGCACGGCGTGGAGCAGGGTTGTGGAAAGAGAAAGTGCGTTGGGGGACACACTGGAATTGGCACCTGGTGTTGGTGTGTGGAGATCTGGTATCCACTGGGCAGGGCACTTGGGCTTAGGCAAAGATGGTGCCAGCCGTTCTGGGGAGAACAGGGCCTTTCTGTATGTTGGGGTGACTCCATGAGAAAGGATGCCTGGCTAAGAAACTACCGTAGACAGTTTTGACCTCTTTATTTCTTAGCCTCATTGGTTGCATCTGATTTCCTCCATGACATTAAACAACGGTTGTATAATTTTTTCCTGTTGGTAGCATTTTTTTCTGATTTAAAAAAAATACAGGAACAAAAAGTTTATGCTTTTCATCTGTGTCTGTGTGAACAAATCCAGTAATTACCATAACTCAAATTACTGCTGAAACTGTCCATATTTTAGTGTGCATGCTATTGCTTTTGCTACTAAATCTTTACACATAGGGAAGTCAGTCCTGAATTAGGAAACAGAGAAAATGATAAAATAAAATTGAGCCGAATGCATGATTTTTATATTCATTGGATTCAAAATTACTGTGAGGGTATGTGCAATGAAAATTGAATTACTTTCCCAAGTAATTTAAAAAAAAAAAAGGGACACTGAAGCAATGGTGAAATGTGTGTCTTCATTCAGGGGGTCTAAATTAGGCCTGTCATAGCTTCAGTTGATCATAATTCCCTATTCTTCTCCTGTGAAGCAACCTTTACTCATCAGCCTGCATACACTCAATTCTCTTCGGTCTAAAATGGATGTAAAGCTGACTATGGCAGCACACACCTGTAAACTCAGTACTCTGGGAGGCTGAGGCAGGCGGATCACAAGTTAATCCCGACCTGGACCACTTGGACAATTTCTGAGATCCTGTCTCAAAACAAGAATTTCTTAAAAGACTGGGATGTAGCTCAGTGTGTAGGCCCTGAGTTCAATCTTCAGTACTGCAAAAACCAGAGACAAAAACAACAACAACAAAACTAAGCTTACCTTGAATGTGTAGTTGTGTCAAATTTACTTTTTTTTACTTACAGTGATATTTTAATTGCTTATTTTATAATTAAGTACAAAAGAATACTAAGTTTGGTGTATTATCTTACACCATTGAGTACTTTCTACTTTCTAAAGTTTATTGTATGTGACTGTCGCCATATATTGCCACTTTCACTATGAGCTAATAATTAAATACAGCTTGTCAGGCAAATGTTTTATTTATGGATTTAAATTTTAAAATATTATTATTGAGTAGTTATTATTGCCATACAGTAAAAATTAGATCTTTCTGTCATCCTCAATTTATCTTGTATTTCTCTCCAGAGCTAACTCTTACTGGATTTATTTTTAAACTAAGAGAAGATAGTTTATTTGAAGGTGGAGAAAAAGAGGGAAGAGAGAGAGATGATAGATAGCTACTGTGGGTGAGGAGGGAGCATTTGAAAGTGAAATACTCCCTCTTACTGGATTCTTTTGCATTCTTCTAGTTATTCTATACATTTATAAATAAACAGCCAAATAAATATGAATAAATGATAACTAACACTCAATAAATGTAGTTAATTTAGTTAGCAGATTTCCTAGCACTAAGATATATCTGTATTCCTAGGAGATGAATATTTCTGATTATTGATGGAATATGATTTTAAAATATGGGTAAAATCGAGTTGCCGGTATTTTATTTTGGATTTTTCAATATTTAGTCACATGAGACATGGATTTATTTTTGTGGTCTGTCACATTTTGGCAGCAAGTTTGTGCTAGTTTTGCAGAATAACTGAAGGATGAAAAACCTTGCTTGGCAACAGCTTAAGTAGAATGGTAATGGTCCTTTCTCAGAATGTTTAAAGCAGGCACTGGGAAAAATTTTGGGTTAAAACTTTTCGGAGCTATATTGTTAACAATCTTTGTTTTCTATTTGGATGTATTCAGTTTTATCAGGAATTCTATTTTTTCCTGAGTTAATTTTGGTAATTTATATTTTACTAGAAACTGAAATGTCCATTGGAATTTAAAAATTTACCAGATTTAGAATTTAAAGTACATGCTTCTCTGAAGGTGTATCTATAGTCCCTTACATATCTTACAATTTTATAATATTTATATTTTATCATTTATCATTCTAAAGCTGAAAAGAAGCTTATCTATTTGATGACATTCATTTTGAAAAAGGTTTAGCAATGTAATAAACAGCAGTAAACTTTCTCAGCTTTACTGTTACTGTCTTTTCTGAAAAAGTGTAGCAATTAAGTATTTGTGCTTAGCTATTAATATACAATATCTTATACACCAAGGAGTAGATTCTCTTAATAATATCCATCTTACATGTGAGAAAGCTGATTCTTAAAGAGACAACACAGTGATCTCTCTGCTAGTACTTGGGGAAATTGAGATTTGGATCCCATTTCTCTGACCCCTTAGCATGAGCCCTAATTTTTTTAAATTTATTTTTAACCAAGAACATGTATTAGTTGGTACATTGTACATATAATGATCACATTCATCACATTTATTTTGTACCTGTACATGATGCATCTTGGTTTTTCCCCCCCTCTTCCCCACCCCTCCCTTCTGTTTCCTCCTTCCCTATTTACAGCAGGTTTATTCATAATTTTCTATGATTTCCCTTTCCCCTTTTCTTTCCTTTTTGACCTTCCTGCTTTTCCCCCTTCTCTCTTTCTAGTTCTCCTCCCCTTTGTATTTTATCTTCCTTTTAAGTAATACCTATTACACCTCTTTGTTCGTATTTACAGTTATGGTTTCTCATATCAGAGAAACAATTTGATGTGTACTCCTGAGTGTCTGATTTATTTCACTTAAGAGTATGTTCTCAAGGAACACCCATTTACATACAAATGATTGTAGTTTATCCTTTTTTATGGCAGTGTAGTACTTCATTGTGCAGAAAAACCACATTTTCCTTAGCCATTCATTGGTTGTTGGGGATTTAGGTTGTTTCCAAGACTTAGCTATTAAAAATTGTATTGCTATAAACATGGTTGTGCATATATCCCTGTGGTATGACGATTTTAATTCTTCTGGGAAGATCCCTAGTAGGGGAATAGCTGGGTCAAATGGAACCTCTAGTTATAGTTTTTTGAGGAATCTCCATATTGATTTCCACAGTGGCTGGACCAGTCTACATTCCCACCAACAGTGAAGGAGGGTTCCTTTTTCACCACATGAAACAATACAAAGAATCAGTGCTTGGGACCTCATGCTATTAAAAAGCTTTTGCACAGCAAAAGAAATCACCAATAGAGCAGGGCAAAAACCCACAGACTGGGAAAAAATTTTTACTAGCTATCCATCAGACAAAGGTCTAACATCTAGAATATACAAAGAACTCAAAAAAATCAACCCTCCCAAGTTTAAAGACCCAACCCAAAAATGGGTCTGAAATGAATAAACATTTCTCAGATGAAGAAATAAAAATGGCAAATAAATATATGAAATAGTATTCAACATCACTAGTCATTTGAGAGATGCAAATCAAAACAACATTAAGATTCCATCTCACTCCAGAAAGAACCGCGTTTATAAAAAAAATCAACCAATAACAAATGCCGATGAGCCCTTACTTTTACTACCTTGCTTTTCTTCGTGTTTTTCTGTAGTTACTTCATGTAGTTTTTAATTTTTGAAGTGAATGTAACTTTCACTTTCTTATTGATTAATGAATCTATTTACAGCTGTAAGTGTACCTCTGAGTCCTGCTTCATCAGTATTATGGTTTGGATTTAAAATGTCCCCACAAAGACTCACACTTTCAAATTGGGGCTTTTGGAAGGCAGTTGGATCACTGGGGCTCTGGACCCATCAGTGGATTAATCCATTGATAAGTTCATAACTGAATGTGCTGTTGGGAGGTGGGGCTTGGTCATAAGATACAGTTCACAAGGGTGTGACTTGAACTTTTCTCCAGTAACTCTCTTCTGTCTCTGGTTTCTGGCTGCCATGGGATAAGCAACGTTCCTCTGCCACAACCTTCTAATATGCTGTTTCTGCCTTTGAGCTATCAACCATGGACTGAACCTCTGAAACCAGGAGCCAAATGAAAACTTTCCTGTTTTAAGTGTGGTTGTTTGGTATTTTGTGCCAGCAACAGGAGAGTGACTAATACAATCAGCACAAAATATATTTTCACTATGTGGAGTTTTCAATGTTTTTGCTAAATAGCTTAAAATTCTATCATCTATTTTTTTTCTAACCTGAGTGATTTAGAAGAATTTTCTTTTCCTGGTGAGAGAAATTTTTTATGATGTGGTTTATATATTTGCAAATAAAGTGACTTTTATTGTATTATAGTAAAATTATGACACTATTTCTACAATGTGGAATTCATTGAGTTTTTCTTTACTATCTAATATATTATTTGTTTTTATAAACATTCTACAGATTTCTAAAAGATGTTGTATTTTCTGTGGGCAAGCACCATTGTACCTATTAAATCCATTTTTAAAATATAGTTTGAATTCTTTCTATACTTGATCTGTTGAAGTTGGTGATCTAGGTGAGCTGTTTCCTAAGAAAATTGGCTTTCTATGACTTTCCTTTTATTTTCAACAATATTTGCGTTATTTATGTCAATACTATTTGTTTATGTAAAGCTCTATTATTATTATAGCTACATTGTGGTTATATATATAAATATAAAATGATACTCTCCTGTCATTCTTAATCTTTTTAGTCTTAAATGTTGAAATTAATATTGCCAATTATATTTTTCGTTCAAATGTTTGTATATATTTTTCGTTATTCTTTTGCTTTTAGCTTTTCTTCTTTCACTTCCAATTGTGAGCCTTTAGCCTCTTTGATATTTAGTTTTGATCCTTACAGGTAGAACTTGATTTTTATTTTTTTCATTGAATGTGAGTCTATTCATAAGAAAGGTTAATGCATTTATATTTTCTGTTTCTTGTGTTTGGTTTTTCTCCTATTGTATGCGTCTATTCTATTGTACGATTTCTGTCTTTTTTAAATGGGAAACTTTTTTTCTTCTGGATCATCTTTCCCAATTTTTATGCGTTTTGTGCACAGCATTCACACACAGTGTGATTTTGCTTGTTTTGTTTCCTTTCTGGTGCTGCTTCCAGGGCATCCGTGAGACCTCCATGGTGACACCAGCGTCTGCTCTCAGCACCCACCAAGTCTGTCACGCACCCTCTCATGACAGCTGCTTCCAATCATCTTAGCATTTGACGAAAGGACCCTGGGGGGGCTGCTGCATTCTGCCTACAGCCTCGTCTTGCCTCCAGTATTAAACTGGGGGCAGGAGTTAGTGGCCTCCTCCTGGGGTCTTCTGCAGGTATTTTGAGATCTATTCCTGGGGAGCACTGCACGCAAGCTGAGCTTTGATCGCCTCCATCCATCTCCTCCCATGGATGCTAGAGCGTGATTGTATTTCCAAAACTGTTATGTGGATGGCATCCTTCCTTGGTTTCCTGGCATGATGCAGACTTTTCCTGTTTTTATGTATCTTTGGTTATTTCTACAGAGATTAGATAGGTGATAGACAGAGAGATACCTTTACTCCAGTGTGTGTGTGTGTGTGTGTGTGTGTGTGGAATGTCTGATTATCCTGCAGTTAGGATATCTGCAGGATATCCAGAGGGAAATATCAAGAAACTTAGTGATTAAATGCATGGATCTGAGCCTTTGCAGAGCTCTGGGTTAGAAATATAAACCTGAGAGTCACCAACAAGCGACAGAAGTCAGGTCACAGGAAAGCAGTAGTTCTAATATCTTGTGGGTCATCAGAATGCACATGTTCCTTTGGTCGCACTCTCAGAGATTCTAACTTAGCAGGGCAATGGTGGTCTCAAAGAATCTATGTTCTCTTTTTAAACTGCCATCCAAAGTCTTGTACAATCGAGGATCAAGGGGACCCAGCCTGCAAAAGTGTGGCCGAGCAGCCAGAGCCAGAATTTCCAGCTGCAAAAGCCCCGCTACCTCTCCCCTTCCCAGGTCCGCCTAGGTCACTGGTCATCTGAGTTTCAAGTAACAGGGCTCAAAGAGAAGGTTGATCAGTTGGGGATTTAGCTCAGTGACAGAGCACTTGCCCAGCAAATGCAGGGCCCTGAGTTCGATCCCCCGCACCCCCCTAAAAAAAAAAAGAGAGAGAGAGAGAAGGTTAGTAGGTTAGTCTAGTGCTAAATAAATAAAATGGCCTCAGATATCCAGTGGCTTGAGCTCACTTTTTCCTCCAGTCTTCCTTCTGAGCAGACAGGATGGGCTTGGAAACCGTAGTCTCTTGTTTGAGACAGGGTCTTGCTGCACAGTTCAGACTGGCCTTGAACTCACTATGTAGCCTAAGATGGCCTTGAATTTCCTGCCTCAGCCTCCCAAGTGCTGGCATTGTAGGAGTGTGCCACCATGCTGGGTCAGACACCCTCATTTTGAATCCCAGCTCTGGACAGGCTGCAGCCAAGGCCGCTGACTGAAACATCCGGGCTTGCAGCTGACAAGCCATTACACGGCGATCATAGTGATAACAGAAAAGTAAAATCATGACCTCGGTCAAAGCAAACCAATTTCAGCGCTTTTATTTCAGGTTCATTTCCCCCGTGTGTTTCCTCAGAACAAACAGTCATGATATGTCAAGAAAAAAAAAAATCAAGCCATTCATCAGAAAAACAAATTTTTTGTTGGTTTGTCCATATGATTATTACAGATATACTAGCAAACATGAAAGAATCAATACCTATATCCTACAAATTTTGCAAGTTTTTCCACATTTTAATTATTCTTTTAAGTCCATATAATCACTATTCAGAGAAACTAAATATATGATTTGGGATATATTTCTTATAAATGGTTTGAGAATTTGTGGTACTTGGTTTTCAATTAAATATCTATGTAGATTTCATCTGTACTAACCACTTAATTAGAAAAATATATGCGAAGTAATATGTGATGGAAATTTCAAAATGTTTAGCATAGAGGACAATTTGTGTTTTTGTGTTAAGAATAGAATATCATTATAATGGTAACCTCAGTACTCATTGTCAATTGGATCTGAGAGGCGTGATAAATTACAAAAATGATAAGAACCAAACAAACTGTTTTGGCTGAAAAGGTTCTGAGTCGTGAGGCAATTGACATCAGCAAGTTCTAGCTTGCATGTTAAATACCAATAAATGAAAAGTACCAGGGTAAAATTTTTGCATCAAAATGCACCTTGTACCAAATTTGAGGTGTTTCAAAGCAGCTGGGTATCCAGGCGTGACTGTAATTGGAATATGTTCCCTTCCGACCCAGTTAGTAACATTCAGTCAGTGGCAAATTCAAGCTGTGTGCTATCAATGATCGCTCAGATCTCTCCAAGTATATTATCTATTACATTAAATAAACCTTATTTAGATAAGTGCTTTAAACATGCTACAGATTCCAGTGCTTCTTAAAGTTTTCAGTTATTGATTTTTAAATCTTCTTTGTAGTCATAAACCTCTCAGGAGGCCACATGCTATCATGCATCCTACCTGGTTGATCTTTTCCTTTGATGACCACCCACAGTCATGGAACCCGCCTGTCAATAAGCATCATCGAAACCCGCTGTGGGCCGAGGCCTAGACCAGGCCCCCCTGCAAACACAGTTAGAAACAAAAGAGGAAGCCTGTCTGGAGAAGCTCACCGTCATCCTGGAGGTTTTCATGAGCATAAGCCAGCACGGCCTTGATTAATTTCTTATTTACCAACAGCAATGACAAAAATGGCTTTTTAGGAGTAGCTTTGGCTTAGTTGCGCCTTTCAGTTGATAGAGAGGAAAAAAATACACAAAATTTATATAGAATCTGATGGACATCTCCAGGGTTTGCATATCTATAGATCAGATTTTACAACATGAAGTACTGGAACATGCTTTTTAAATTATTCACACATCCAGTTACAATGTATTTTCACCTTTCAGGTTTTAAGAGTAAAATGTCAGAACATTTTTGTGATTTCCTCTAACCAGTAAGACGGGAGGGAGGTTCTTGGTGAGTATTTCCAGCCAAGCCATATACAGCAAATCTGATATGGATCCTTTTCTCGCCACAGGAAGGCTCCTGATTGTGTGGAAGAAAAATAAAAAAAAAAAAAAACAAAATGAAACTTCCCACAGGCGGTAACACTGCTATGGTTTCAGAACTATTTAATAACAGCGGAACGAAGCTTTTATCACCTCCCCCCAAAGCTAGAGCACTGGAGTTATTTTGAAGACAGATATTAAACTGATGTATTTCTCAAGTAATACAAAGGCCTATAAGCCAAAAAACAGGCTCAGGCACTATAAAGACAAAAACATAAATTCTCACTTTAGGTAGAGAATTTGATCAACTGATCTCCTACCCCAACTTTGGTGGAAATGATTTTTTTTCCCCAATAGTTTAAAGCTGTTAAATTTGGGAGAAACCTTAGAAAGCAGCTACTAGAACTCTACCACCACATTCAGAAGCCCACTGTAGAATGTTGGAGATTGACAGTCCTTGGCCTAGGCCAGGATTGAAGACATATTGTCTTCGCACACAGGAATCAACTCATGAGGTAAAAATGAAATGGTTGGAGATTTTCTCATGTATATCTGACAACTTTTAATTAAATGAACGTTAGTATCTGCAGGAGGCACACTCCTAAAATCTGTGGGCTGAAGGGTGAAGTGTGAAAATGGAAAAACCCACCAACTTCTTATCATGGTGGCCTCTTCCAACATGGCAAGGAGCCCCATGAGTCTGCTATAGACACCCTGCCAGGGGAGACGCCTGCAAGTCTTGGGGCCAAAGTGGGGCTGGTGGCAAGAAATTCAGGGTCTCAGTTTCCTGGAGCAGGGGCCCAGGTCCAGAAGGGAAACACGGACCCTGGGGCCCTGGATATGGCATGATTGGCAGAAAGTCTAAGTGAGGGCCTCTGAAACCCACAGGCCCAACTGCCAGGGTCTCAGGGGCACATTTGCCTTCCTTTGGTGCCTAAAATCCCACATGGTGCAATAAAACAACAACAACAACAAGAACAACAACAACAAGAACAACAACAAAACCAACGCAAAACAAAGACAACTTCCCACCTAAAGAGTCTTGAGCTTTGAAAAGGATGAACCCATTTACCGGAAAGTTTCTTTCTACTATCTTCATTCCCCACATGGGTACTTACAGGACAAGGAGATTGGCGGCCCTCGAGTGCTCCTGTAAGAGCTCGTTTAGTCGGACCTGGCGGGAACTCTGTGGACAACACCCAGACCCATCAGTGCAGCACTACCACAATTACAGATGAGGGTTTGTCTTTTTACCTCGAATTGTGGACAAGCAGAGAATCTCATTTGAAAAGTACTTGTTAAAAAGTAATTACAATGTAGTTTAAGAAATTTTAAAAATGTTTTCAAACTTCTTCAGGAACATTAGAAATGTAAAGAATAAAACCAGATTGGCATTGTGTTCTAATGGAATTATTAATTTTTTTTTTTTGGTGGGGGAGCAAACTGCATGATCACAACACAAGAGGGGAACAGCTTTTCAGCCAAAGGAAACTGGTGGACTCTTGACACTGATTTGATACCCTAGGAAGATATATCATAGCGTACTCTATTTTTCTTTTCAGTTCTCTAAGTATTTTATCAGCACAGAGGACTGATTTCAACTAAAAAGCTATCAATAAACTGACTTAGAAAACCATTTTCTACCTTGTTGATGGGAATGTAAACTACTACAAGCATATGGAAATCGGTATGGAGATTCCTCAGGAAACTGAAACTAGAAATTTGACCCACTCATTCCTCTTCTAGGTATCTTGCTGAAAGAATTAAAGTCATCATTTATAGTGACACATGCATACCCATGTTTATAGCAGCACAACTCATATATATACATACACATATATATGTAGACACATATATTTATATATACATAAATCCTACTCAGCCATGGAGAAAAATAAATTTAAGCCATTTGTAGGAGAATGGATGCATCTTGAGACTATAATGTTAAGTGAAACAAAACAGACACAGAGGTTAAGTATTGCATAGTTCCCCTTATATGAGTACAATTTAAAGAGCAAAATGGAAAAGAGATGATAGGAAACAGGAAGGTAGATTTCGTGGGGATGGGAAGGGGAAATGGGATGGGAGAGCGGGAAGGACGAGGAGGGGAAGAGAAGTAAAAATAACTAAGATGTAAGATGTTCTAATTTCCCAAGATGATTATAATTATTATGTATTCAAACATACTAAAATATATATTTAAAAAAGAAAATGATTTTGCAGTGAGGTTAGTAATATTTACTTATATTTCACTGGTTCAGAAACCAAGGCTCATGCGTGTCTTCACTGCAACTGGGCAGTTTATTACACACAGAGTCTATGATTCTAGTGCAGTTACTTTTTTTTTTTTTTACTAAATCTGAAAACGTTTTCATATTTCTTACTCTACTTTTTCTAAGATTGGCTCCCACTGTAGTCTGTTTAGATTTTGCGGGTTAGAAGTTCTCGCGATCTCCTTCCTTTAATGCCCAATTCAGATGCCAGTTCTGCTTCCTAACCCTGAGCACCCGGCCTTTGCTTCGTCCTCACCATCACCACGTTCTTTCAGCTCAGGCTAAAACTGTAACTCCTGGAGGGCTCCCTGGAAAGCGCCCCACTTCCCATCTATCTTACATGTAAAATGAATCCAACTTTCATATCATGGTTCCAAAGATACAAATTTCCTTAGATACTTCTGTCAGTTTTTCACACCTGTCTTCATCAGGCTAAAATTCTTTGTTATTATGTTAAATTGCGGCTCATCTATGCTTGTCTACATTGCATATGTACTGATGAATTATTTTAGATAAATAAAAATAAAGTTGAATGGCAACTTCACCATGTGTACCGATGACCCTTTTTTTTTTAACTTTTAAAAGATAATTTGCTTTCTGGAAAACAAAAAAGAACATGTCTTTCTAAGTCTTCATGTCTAGAAATATGATTGAAAAGCCTTGGAATATACAGACTCTGGATCTTGAACAATGCAATTCAATAATAGATACATTCCTTTTTGATCTTTAAATCAACCGCTGTTTCCTTTCTTTAACTGCTTAGATAGCAAAGTAAAAATTAAGGAAGAAAAGTCTTACCTTTTCTTTGACTGCTTCCAGCTCTGCATCTGTAATTTTCCACGGAGTCTCTCTTTTTAATTTCTCAGCAGTTGCCACATCTTTGCAGCTTTCGTGGAGCCGATAGGGTTCAATCATCTCTTCAAAGACCTTCCAGCTGAAATTGGGATTGTAAAGGAGGCTTCACCGTGGGGACCAACTCATTATTTCATAGCTACTTCAGGTAGGACTGGCTCTACTGGCTTTGGGATCAGAGTTGAATGCCGTGCAGAGCTGTTAAGAATCAGCTTTGCAGAGGACTTACTGTGAGTAAAACCATGGTTATAACACTCCCTCCCCACCCAAGGAAAGGACTTAACGTAGTCAAGGCTTTGTTGCCTACTAGGTAGTATTAGGTCTTCAGTATTAGTGCACAAACACGGAGATAGTAAGTGTTCTGCAGAGACACTCTCTGTATGAGTCAAAGACAGAGTTGTGACCTAGCCCCTAAACGAGTTTCCATTTCTCATCGTAGAGAGTGGACGGGGGACATTCATCAGTCAATGTGGGAGGTGACTTGGGCTCACTGGGATGTGGACAGGGCCACCCTCAACCTTAGTCCACATGGCAGCTCCCACTCATGCCAGGAGGCCAGGGGCAAGGAGAAGGAGGACAGCAAGGGTGCTCGAAGTTCAGCGGCTCTACAGCAAACGGTGGCTGCGCACACTGCTGTCCTTGTCCTGGTGTTTGGTGCTGCTGTCTGAGCTTTTCAAATGAATACTATTCAGGTGCACCGTAAGGGAAAAATCAAAAATCAATAATGTTTTAATGCTTAAATATGAGTCCATTTTAGAGCACTTAAATCATTGAGGAGAAAAATGTAAACAGTGTCTAAGAACTGCAAAATATTTTAAAAGGTGTGGGGAAAGAAATCTCATTCTCATCTTACATTAGAATCTCCTAAGATTTATTTTGAAGACAATAGCACCAAATAAAGCTTAAGATTTATGGGAGGAGCTGTCTTCAGCACACTGCTTTAAGATGCTCTCGAGTCTGAATATTTTTCTTGGCTTAGAACTTTGGAACGAATGATAATTAGAATCCATATGCTGTTAGGTTAAGAAATTAAAATATGAAGTGATGAGTTTAATTATCTCATCAGTTGGTCTGATTTAGGATTTACAGATGAAAGTGAGGAGATTACAAAGGAGTAAAATTGTCCCTGCCAGGGAGCTTTTGTGCAGGGCCTGAAGAGGTACTTAATGCAGTAGATTTCTATTGCATTGACTTATTAGCAAGGTAGGAGAAGACAGGGCGGGAGTAAGACTGATGTGTCCTATTAGTCTTTCCACCATACAATACTTCTATTTGCTATTACTTCCAGCAGTGTCGCCCTTTAGAGGGCTTCCGCAGGGTCAGTAAGGGGCCAGGGGCAGGCCTGGGACCTGGGCTCTTGCTCCGCCTCATGTGCCGCTGTCCCCGGTACCTGCCCCGTGGAAGGGGAGTGGCGACGGCTGTTCAGAGCTGTGTGAGTCACAGTGATGATCTGAGGACAGTGCTCTGAAAAGTGTGCAGTTCTTGTAGAAAAAACAAGACACTTCACCAAACAGTCACAGGATTGGGGTTGCCAATGGCAAGTTTCTCTGCGTAAGCTCTACGTTTACCACATTTGATCAGTGTGAGAGTTTCTTCGCACCTCAGCCTACATCCTGCTTAGGAAACACTGTACACAAGTAGTTTCCTTAGAAACAGAAGGTGGAGGGAGGGTGACTGGTTGTCTCCTTAGCATCTGTAGTAGGTTTTCCAGTGGCAGTTTGGGTGGCAATGACCATCCTCAACGTGGACCAATCCCAGCTCGATTCTGTGCCTTCTGTTAGAGTGATTGGCCAGAATAAGCACATCACTCAGGCAGGCCCGAACCAATAGGCACGCAGTGTTATGCTGTCCTGCAGGGATGGCTCCGTGGCCTCAGTTAGTGCCTCCTGAGTGGAACCGGGTCCTGACCTCAGAGGCTGGGAAGAGATAATCCTTCTCTCCTGCGGACATACATGAGTAAGCACGCGGTCCTGGTCGCTACTGGCAGTCATCTGGGTCATATAAGCTAAATCAAACTTGACTGCTGATTTCCTAATGGAAGGCACAGTAGGGAGACTGAGAGACAGGGAATTAGTCCTGGATTATAAAATTTAACTTCCAGAGCAAACTTCGCCCGAAACCAAATTCTAGTTGCATTGTTTAGTTTTGTGTGGCAATAATTTTTATCATCTAAGACACAACGAGGTTTTCTTTTATTCACAATTAAAACAGGGTCAGTGACACAGGAAGTGATAAGGAGGCTCCGTTTGTTCTTTCCTCGTCTTTCAACCCTTGTTGCTTCCTGCTTACATTCACTTTTATTTCTTCATCCTCAGATCATCCCTGAGCTGGCCGTTTTCCATTCTCCAGGTTAGGCGATCCTAAGGTGGCTCAAGATTAATATTTTGATTTTTATTAAATCTGATTTTTCTGACATGTACTTTTTAATTGACTCTAAGCCGGGCAGTATATGCTACTGAATTTAAATGAGAATTTAATTTTTTTTGAATTATCACCTGCTCTGCCTTCTCTTTCCTTTTTTTTCTTTTATCTTTTCTTTTCTTTCTTTTTTTTTTTTTTTTTTTTTTTTTTTGTTTTGGTGCCGGAGATTGAACTCGGGGCCTTGTGCTTGCAAAGCAATTGCTCTGACCACTGAGCTAAGTCCCCAGCCCTCTTTCCTTTTTTTCATAAGCCCCTTTAAACATTTTTTAGCTGCATACAGGATTCTTCCCAGTTCACCTAAGATTTCTTCTCTGAAAGTAATTTTTGTGACCGCTCTAAGATTTTTAAACAAAATTATCTAGCTAATTTCTTCTGGTTTCTCTTTGATTTCCACATACAGATTATTGGGGGTTTTGGCTTATGACTTTTAATTCAGTCCATACAAAAATGAAATTTAACCACAGGAGCTTTTTAGTCATTGAGCTCTCCTGGCTCAGCTATTTTCTAATTATCTTTCCTTCTGCTCTCCCTTTCACCCTTGCTCACCACACCTATAGATAACGTTACTGTGACAAAATAGCTCCATCGAGACGTACTGGTGTATCGTGGAGAGCTGAAGATTACAAAAGGCAGTTTAAGGGCATCCGAGGAAGTTTTCCACGCTGCATGCCACCTGGTGACCAGGGAGGGCAGTGACAGGGGAGAGTCATTAATGGTCGATAGGGGCTGCTCTAACAAGATGGGTTTCATTACCTGCATCTTCCTCATGCAGGACCATGAAATAGGAGAGAGGAAATCTCCAAAATGTTGAAAACTAGTTCATTTATTTCCTGAAGAAGGGAAGTAATTCTTTTCATCACAGAATGATGAAGATGTGTGAGAAACAGCAGATTAAAATGGTGTCCAAGATTAAATTTAGATGGCACCATAGAAGCAAAAGTGCTTAGGTTCTTTATTTCTTACTACTGGCCCCTGAGTTTTGCTCCCTGAGAAGAGGACATCGTAGAATGAAGGTGAATGTAGTGAGATGAAGAGTGTCCACACGATGGCAGATACGCAAAGAATGAAGAGGTCAGGTGGAAGCAGAACCTCAACACCTTGGGCGATGAACAGGCGGAAGGGCTGTGTATGTGGGTGGTCACCCTGCAGATGGACTGAGACTAGTAATAAAGAAGGGGTAGGAAACAAGGAAACAAGGACTTAGAGAAAACCAGACTGATGAGTACAGACAAAGGAATGCAGGAACACAGTAATGTGAATGCAACAGGAAATAAGATTTTAGACAACAAACAACGAAAACATTTTAGAATGTTAAATTATAAATTTAAGTATTACGTTTTACTTATAATTGCTTATGATTTCCAGAAAATCTTTTTGCACCACAGGGATCAACTATGGAGATCTAACTTACAAATTGTTTTTAAATATTATTGTTATGGACCAAATGTTTGTGTTTTTCCAATAGTCATATTTTGAAGCCCTAGTTCCCAGCGTGGTGGTGGGCCTTTCAGAGGACTTAGGTTTGGCTACCATGAGGGTGGGACCTCCATGAAAGGATTAGTGTGCAAGAAAAGAAAGACCAGAATTCTTTCCGTCCCCACTACATAAAGACATAGAGCGGAGGTGGCTATTTATAAACCAGAAAGAGGACCTTAACAGGAACGGAATCAGCCAGCACTATGGTCTTGGATTTTCCAGCCTCCTTCCAGTGAGAAGTAAATGTCTATCATTTACGTCACCTGGGCTATGGTATTTTGTCATAGCCTGGGCTAGGACAACGATGGAGTCAATAAATGTAACAACTACTAAAGGTTAAAACGATGCCATGTTTTGAAGACATTTAAATGATTATTTCAATTTTGTCATTTTTTTTAAGTTACAGAGCCAATATATTTTCTTTCCAGGATCTAGATAGCTTTATACCTCCTCCTCAAGTTCACAGGCTGACAGCATCGAGCCCTTATACCTAGAAACTGGAGACTCAGGAAAGTGTAGCTGTTTCTCTAACTTCTCTATCAGGGCTTCCCATACAGAATGCCCCGCCCGTAACTGTAGATAAGGAGACACCTCGGCTGCTCAGGTCAGGACAGTGCACGGAAACCAGGCAACAGGAGGACAATTCCATGGTGCTCACTGATCCATTCCAACATTTCTCCCTATCTCCCAACATTTCTCCCTATCAGGCTCATCTTCGTTATAAATCGCTCTGGGAAGCTGAGGCAGGAGGAACACATTTGAGCCCCATCTAGGCAATTTAGCAACTTAGCAAGAGACTGTGCCTCAAAATTAAAAAAAAAAAAAGCTAGGGATGTAGCTCAGTGGTAGAGCATCCCTGGGTTCCATCCTCAGTGCTACACACACACACACACACACACACACACACACACGCGCACACACTTTCCTTCCCATTCGAATGTGCTGATGGTTCTGTCATGGTGAGTTGAAAGTCTTTCTTTTTCTCCCCTATCAGAAGTCGCTGCAGTCGACGCATCGCAGTTCTACCCCTTGATCATCAACACAATACACAGGGAGAGCGCCCGCGGCCTTGGTGGCTCTTGTCCAGGGTTTCCTACCTCTCTCTGTTGGGCTTGGTGTTGATGTCACCAATGACGTGGATGTCTGCAAACTTTATCCTAAATTTGCTCAGAAGAGAAGCCATTCTGAAAACACAGGAGAAAAACACTTCAGTGCTGTATAGTTAACTATTTTCAATCAAAGGTTTTTCGTGTCTGAGTTAAGATATCCAAAGCAATCAGATCTAATTTCAGCTTAGCTTTCAGGCAGGGGCTGCTGGCTTTAGATTTCCACTGTTACAGGGCTTGCAGGGCACGGCAAGAATGTACCACACCGTTCCGCAGGATCCCTGGAGAGAGGGAGTCCAGCTCTGCATTCGCCTTCTGGGAGACGGAGGCGAAGCTGTCCACATGCCCTCACTATGTGCAAGACGGACAGCCAGTCTTCATACTATTGGCTAACATCTCGCTGATAATTTTTGTAGAGTAATCAACAAACCATCGACAAATTAATAATTACCATCTATTACACAGCTGTACATTAGAAGCATTTCCCTGAGTTTTGATATAATTTCAAAGTTACAGAACTGTTGTAGGGACAGTGCAAAGGACGCCCAGATCTACCAAGTGTTTATATTCTGTCCCATTTGTCGTTCTCTGTGTCTGTCTGTCTATCCATCTATCTATCTGATATGTTAAAATAATTTATATAAGTCAGGCCCTTTTTATCCCTAAGTATTTCAGCAAGCAGTTCCTAAGAATCAGGGCATTCTCTCATATAAAGAGTACAATTTTTGAAAGCAAAAAAAATTAACATTGATGACATGTGATCATCTAATTCTCAAACCACCTTCAAATTTCATCCATTTCTCAAGTAGGTTCTGGAGTCCATAAGAAATAGAAATTATTGTAGATATCATGTTAGTTTCCATTTTAATATGATTCTTCTTAGAGGAATTAAATATGTATAATATAATGTGTGAGCATTATACTGTTTTACTTGAAAATAAATATACGAATATATTTATATACTCACTAAAATGAGTGTGTGTGTGTGTGTGTGTGTGTATCACAATGACATCCTGATAAGAGTGAGAAGAAAATATGAAAACAACTGAATGAAAGTCTTAAGCACAAGGCCCCGAGGAAGCACAAGACTCCGAGTTCAACCCCCAGTAGCATCCCTCCAAAGAAAGTCTCGTCATTATTCTGTGATTTCCAGAAGTGCCCGAGCTCAGGGCGAAACTGGGTCACGTAGGACCAAGAGCTGCTAGTGGGTCTGCAGATACCATCAGAGACCTAGAATGTGCCACTGTGGTAAACTTGTTGTCCTTGCACGGCAGAAGAGCTCTCTGGCCAAAGCAATGCAACATACACAGAGATACAGGGTGGGACCTTTTCTTTTAGTGAGAAGAGTTCTGGACCCTCATCTGTTTAAACTTTTTCAAATTATGAACAAGAAGCTGAGGACCCAGATCTGTTCAGTGGCTGTTGCAAGGCCCCACCGCTCCTTAGTGACAGGCTGGGGCCCGGCAGGTGTGGGCTTTGGGTTTAGTTTTCATTCGTGTGTGCTGGGCTGAGACCACTTGCCAGAAACGAGCAGGTCTGTATTCTCCCAGGAGAAACAATCACACACAAATTCTTTTAGAATCATCCACTCTCGGATGCACTTAATAGTCAGAACAAAGACAAACATTATACAAGATAGGGATGCCCCTAAGCTCCTTTTGGAAAGGATTGTGGCAGACAGTGTTTTTAAAAATTATGCAAATAATTTATTGGCCAGAAAAACCAAGGAAACATAAGATGCATCATGGTGGTTTTGTGCCTTAATCCTATTGTGCATCAAAGACACTCAAAGCTCTTAAAATTACAGCCTGAGAACGACCAACATCTGAAATGACCAAACACGAGGACGGTAAACTTCTTACGCAATTTTTTCTTCTTCAATGCGGTTGATCTTCCCTCCCACATAGATTCTTAATTTACAATCTTTCCACTTTTTTCTGAGAGTCAAGATATACGGGATAAGGAGTGTTAACCCTGGAATAAAGAGGAAATTAAGACAGAAAAGATAAGTATCTCTAAGAGAGCACGCGTGTTTTATATATTCATGCATTCCTACACTCATGGCTCTTAGATAATTTACAACCTTGGAGAAAACAGAAACATTATTCTTTAACTGGTATCGTTTTCACACACCTTCTGGTGCAGTTTGTTAAATTTATCAGAACAGGAATTCTGCTCCCTAGTGTGTATTCTGGAAGTTTTTTTTTTTTTTTTTTTTTACCTCCATCATCAAACAGCCACCAGACATCAATTGTTCCTTTTCCTTGTTTCTTTTTGAACTGAGTGCTGGCTTCCACCAGTTTCGGGCTGAACTCCCCCACATGCATCGACTGGATGGCGTTAATGCTGCTCTCTGAAATGGAAGCCAAAGCCATGCATCTCTTTGTCTTTAAGTCTAGAAACAAAGTAACTTGCCAATAAACCTATTGATGAACACAGAACACGGGTCACAAATTCATGTTTTTTCTACCATTCGATAAATAGCTCTAGTCTGCAAAGAGCAGAGGCAAAAGACAAGTCCCACAATAATTTAGATCCCCTTCAGTCGTTAAACAAAACTTCGATATTGGTTCTATGATCATAATTTTCATAATAAAACAGCAAGTTAATTTTAGAACCTTAGTAGTCTGTCCCAGAGTGGAATTATTATTGAGGTGAGTAACAGTGCTAAATAACTTGACATCCTAACTTTCCAAAATCTTAGCTATAAAGCAAATTAGGTAATACTTTCATATTTACTTGGAAATAGAACATGGACTGGGTTTTCTAGAGACAAGCAACGGGATCAGATCACGAGAGAATTCACGGAAGTGCTGATTTGGTGCAAGTCGCACGAAGGTCTGGATTTAAAGTTTGCCAAGGATCATATGCACCCGAAACTCGGAGTAGCTGGCTCCATAGTTGGCCTGGATCCTTACTCTTCCGCTTTCAAGAATAAGTCATGTGATGCAAAAGTAAAGCCACTTGGGCCATTTGAATCTATGAGACTGGGATGGCAAAAGCCAGGCAGCATACAAAGGAAGAATTCGCTTGTTTGAGTTATAATCAAGGGTGTATATAAAACACTCCAAACAATTTTTTAAACCAAATGTCCATCCCAACGTGGATGCGGTGAGTGTATGCCAGGGAAACAGTGCGTGCTGAGTGGAAGCCTCGTTCCTGCCTGTCAGAAGGGCTTCCTTGCCGCACTGTGTGTTATTTCTCATCTTCTTGCCTTCATCGCTCGATTTCGCGGAGGGGGGTCAGCGCAGTGCTCCGAGTCTGGCTGGCAGCCTCTCTGATTCAGGAGCTTCGGAGGATGCTTCGTTCTGGCTTCCACCCTTCGCAGGTTTGGGGCCTGTCAGCTCTGAAGCAATTACCTTACACTGTTTCTCAGCGAAGTCGGTGAGAAAGTAAGTTTATCTGCAGAATGGACCAAACTCTGCCCTCCCTCCCACAGCAGTCGAAGCATGGAGAGAAGCTATCATGAGTTCCTGGAGACAGACTAGGTCTTGGTCCTGATCCAGAGCCCGAAAGTGCCATCACCCACCTGAGGCCCACAGTAACGAGTAGGCCCACTTAGAGCTCCGACGCCCACAGTAACGGGTGGGCCTGCTCAGAGCCCTGTTTGAACCTGGAGGTATTGAGAGTAGGGCATGACATCATGATTTTACTTTTCTGAACACTGAGTTGGGGTGACTTTCAGAGGAGCATGTTTTTGCCCAAACAAGTATTGTAATGTAGAAACAGGCTTCCAAAATAAGTAACAGGGCTTGCTTTCATTAAAGGGGTATCAAGGCTTCCCCCTGCCACCTGGAAAGCAGACGGAATCTGGCTATGACTTTAGCATTTTCCACTGCTTATCTAGCGATTTAGCGATTTAGCGATTGTATCGCTAAATAGCACATCTTTACTGTACTGGATAATTAACTTGTGTCATAATAAACCAAACAATTGGAAAGGAAAGACGGTAGTAATTGGTGTTTTTAAAAGTTTTATTCCAATTTTTGCACTTGAAAGTCCTGCTATTCTCCAACTTTAGGTTCAAACACATTATTTTCATGGAAGGTGTGATTTTTAAAGTGGGCAGTAAGTAGAAAGCTCTCCCACAGCCCATGGGGTGTCCCAGGAACCTAACAGTACCTCTAGTATTCAAAGCGGGGTTATACTTGTATTTCCCATCATTCTCTGTAAATAGCTAAAACTATTGTATGACAGGTGAAATGTCATGCTTGGACTCTATAGAACAAGCAAACAGAACCCAAACCATTAACACGGTAGGAAAGGGCCTATTTAAAGGGCTATGTACTGTCAACTCTGACCAGCAGCCTGGATATATCAATTTAAGATCTTTTATTTCACTTGAAGACTGTTCCAGAGAAATAATCTTGCGCAGTCTCACACCAGTGTATGACTTCAGTCTATGGTATTTGGGCCCCCCCTCAAAAAAAAAGGCATGCTAATGCTCTGATTTTTCTACCAGCAGAGGTCGCTGTGGACCTCATTAAACTCAAACCGGCAGTGTTTTGAAAAGAAGACCAGAAAAAGACAAAACAAAACAAAACAAAAAAACCCCAAAAAAACCTCCAGACGCTTGAATCACCTGTTTATAAGACTTCTAACAAGTTCTCCCATCTTTTGGTTCTCCACCTCTGAGTACATATCAGTCATTCAGAAATAATTTTACCATTCAAGCCAAAATCTACGGACAGTAACTAGTAGCTATGAACTCCAAATCCATCATCCTGGTTTGTGATATACACTGTGTGCTTTTTTTGAAGTTAGGGTTGTAGCTGGATGCCCTCTTCCAAGTCAGTTTTAAGTCAGTTTTAAGTCCCTTGCAGTGTCTGCAAGGAGGGTGTAGATAAAACAGCTTGGGTGTTGGTTCTTAAATTTCTATCTCCTTCCCATTTCAGTGAATGCATTCCTATTTCATGGCATTTGCTCTACTGAAGCACTATATAAAGAGTGATCCAAATATGGGGCTGGGGATTTATCTCAGTGGTTAGAGTGCTTGCTTTGCAAGCACAAGGGCATAAGTTCGATCCCCAGCACCAAAAAAAAACTCCACAAAAAACAAAACAGTGAATGCTTAAATTTAAAAACCTATTATAGTAAACAACATATCACTATTAATTCCCCTCAAAATAGTCACCTTTGCTTTGCATACAGTCATCCTATCATTACTGCCACTTTCTGGAGTACCTCTGAAAGTCCTCCTTCCTGAGTGTCTTTGAGAGGTACAATCAAAAATATGGTGAATGCTACTGCCAGGTGCCATCCAATGGAAAGGTAGGCTTGTAAAAACATAACTCTCTGCCCTCTTCCACCTTATTCACCAGATCTGGCACTGTGTGACTCCTGGCTCCTCCCCAGAGTCAAAATGATCTTGAAAAGAAATGTTTTGAGTCAATTCAGTTCATCAAGGCACCCAGAACAGTGCAACTAAAGACACTCAGGAAAGAGGATTCCAGAGCTGCTGCAGAAAACAGCAAGGATGGCGGGACAAGTGTGTTTGAAGCAAGGGAGAGTGTGTCCAGGGGGATTAATGACAATGTCTCTTTTGTTGTAATAGATTTAAAAAAAATTTAAACATTCACTGTTATTTCTGATCACATCTTATATAACTTCCAAACCAAATATTACCATTTTGTTTTCTTTTTCTTTTTTCCAGTATGGATTGTTACAATTTTAAAATAACTTTTTATAGTAGGGTGGTTCAAAATACTTGATGATGGTGATAAATGACAGTGACTTCTACCTTTTAGCTGTGTCACCTTCTTGAAAGAAATCCTTCAGGCCCTTTCTCCCCTCAAGTCTCCAGTGTCTTGGATGCTGACTTCTTATTTCTTGGAGCCGCTCAAACAGTGTCTTACCTTCAAATCTTGCTCGTCAATTTTTAGAAGGACTGACCTTTTCTAGGAGGTGGCTTAGTGATGTTCAACTTGCCAGCTTTCTTAAACAAGCCTCGGATGCCCCCACTTCTTTCCTCGAACTCGCTGTCCTTGATAGTGGCTTCCAGCGCCAGCCTCTCCTGTTCCAGCTTCTCCAGTTCCTCTGGTGGAAGAAGACAAAGCCAGCTACTTAATCTAGAGGACCCAAGTTTCCAGGAACACTCTATGAACTATTGCAGTGTTTAAAATGCTACATATGCAATAAAATGATGACTGAGGCACAGTGTGATTTTTTTTTCTGAATAATTATTTACAAGTAACGCATTTTGGTAAGTTGTATTCAGGAAATAATAACAATCTGCTCAGAAAAAATAGCTGTATGTGTTAAGTTATAATGTGTGCAGTCACTAGGCTTTGGTTTGTGAGGGTGAGAGGATGTTTAATGCCCTCCTTATTTACTACCATCCCAAAATGAACGAGCGAACAAACTGAGCCACTGAGTAAAGATCCTGTCCACCGTAAGCTACTGATTTAAAGACCTAAGCCACCAGGTCAGGTGCTTTACGACTGGAGGTGACACAGCTGCAAGAATACATAGAGTTCATGTCAGGTACACAGGCACACCTCCTCCTGAACAGAGGTGGAAAGCTGGAGAGCAAGAATTAAGGAAAGATAACCAAATCCTACAACAAACTTCTCTGAGCTCCGATACAAACGGAAGTGAAAAATATCCAGCACCCGTTGCTCCTGTTAAGCAAAATACTTTGTTTAACCCAAGAATTAAAAGCCCAGTTTCTGTGTGCCTGCCACAATTCACACTGCTACAGAGGCTCTTGCGACCCCGGGGTGTGAGATCAGAGCCATGCTGTGCGAAGCCTCCTGGCCCAGTTTAGACCATAGCCTGAGCTTTGAAGTCAGGTCTGGTTGTGACGAAAATTCCTAGCTGCTGTGTAATACGTGGAATCACTCTTTGACCTCCCCCTGCCCTGGATCAGGCCAAGACAGATTCTGAAAGCAGTCTTGTGACAAGCGATGAAGCTTTTGCCTACCCTGGGTGAGGCGCCCGCCTGCCCAGCGCCTCCTCTCACTGCCCCCTGAGAACAGGGGCTGGGAGGTGGCAGGGCTCCAGGAGCAAGCTGAAAACCCAGATGCCATGTTACAAAGCACGGGTCCGGCCTCGGTAAATGTCACTCCTCGGAGCCCGCTGCCTTATCTATCTGTGCAGCGAGGCTACACAAACTCTAGATTTATCAATTATGTACTAACTAAATCTGTCAGAATAGGCTCCTCCCCAGACGATGCTGTTATTCAGCTACACAGACTCGTCTGGCCTCTTTCCAGGTCTTAGCAATTAATCTTTTGCCTGCGGCATGAGATTTAAGGTCAAATCACCCATGTGATTTCCCCCACAGCTTCAAAGGTTCTCAAAATCAGTGCTACAAAAAAATTGGAGAAATGAGGCTGATGCTATTCAAGGCTGATGCTATTCTGTATTGCCCATTGTCACAGGAGCTGCTTCCCCCGGCTGTATGTGACAAGGGGCAAGTCACGGAGTTTTGCTATGCCTCAGATTCCCTATCTGTGAAATGGAAAATTCTAACTCTTCCCCACCCTACCGGTTTTGCAAAAAGAATAAATAACAGTTTTTTACATAGTGCTTTGGAGCTCTGTAAAGAACAGAGTAAGGACTATGTTCTACAGGCAACGTATTTGTGCAACTTCCGGAAACGGGCCTGCACATGTGAACTGAGTATTTTGAGAACCCTGGAGTTTAACAGTTACTGTTTATCGCGTGCTCTTGGGTGCCAGGGAGTGGGCTGGGTTTTATCCCTTCCCAAGCAACTCAGAGGAGATCATTGTTATGATTATCTTCATTTTACAGGCGAAGAAACTGAGGCTCACAAAGGTTAAGTAGCCTGCCTGATAGCACCTACTAAATTACAGCGTCCGAATGGAAAGAGATCTGCTGGACTCCAAACCCTCCACGCTTCTGACCACGAAGACCTTCTTACTACTATTACTTAAGGGCTGTGAAGACCTGAATTACTACCACGGCACAGTTGTTCTAGTAACCTCCAAGACAAATCGAAACCTTTGCAGGCACCAAGTACAAAGCCAAGAGAATCCCCCGAGTGGCAGCTCCCAGGAGATGCCATCGCAAAGGGTGGGCCGGAAGGATGTGGGTGCGATGGGCGGCTGCCCCAAGGCGGCAGCCAGGCTTCGTGGTCCCCGCTCTGGGGACAGCACCGAGCCATGACCCAGCCTCTTGGGTGCTGGGAGGCTGGCGAGGGGAGCCTCTTTGCAGTCCTCATGAAAGTGCTTGCTGGGGAGCTCCAGGGGGAGCAGGGTGGGCAACTGTGGGGCTATCTGGGGAGGAGGCTCGTCTCCGTTCCTTTTTCTGGCAGGCCCCAGCGTAGCCTGTGATTAGCCACTAATTGCCATGCTCTTTGTCCTGTAGTTTGGACAAAGAAGGAAAAAGATAAATCCTCTTTTGTAAGCGAGTCAGCTGGCTGGGCACACTGGGAGCCGGCCAATAGCTTTCTGGAAGGTATGTGCGCAGCCCATCCAGGACAGGGCGAGCTGCAAAACCCGGACCGAGAGGCACAGCCAGATGTTGCCTAAAGGCTTCAGATGCAGCGTTTCCCTCAAAGAATACGGCGACGACGGAGGCTGACAGGGTCTATTCTAAGGGCTAAAATTGGCTCCTTTTTTTTTTTTTCCTATCTTGGATTTTTTCAGACCCACAAAGCAGTGAGATTCCCATATATTCAGTGATATTGCAAGTTCTTATTAGAGTTAATTCTTAATTGTTTACTTTGTGGGTGACTGAAGGCCTCCACAGAGCACAGCCTCCTTTCTTACATCCTGGTGCTGACGGAAGTGGTGCTCTCATGAGCTATTCCACATCATCTGTCGGTGTTGTGTGCCACTGTTTGCACGGAAAATCAGGAGACTTTGTCAAAATGTTTCTTTCAACAGGAAAACTGGCCAGCTGACTTGCAAAATATACCATTAGTCACACCGGGGAGCAAGCCAAGAGAGTGTGAATGGATAGACGGAGATTGATTTCCACTAAGCTGACAAAGATGATTCATTCCGTCACTACAGCCACCATCAACACCTCCCTCACTATGAGATCTTTAGTGCCCAGTGAGTGTAGAGCCCTCTCCATGTAGTGCCTCATTTGATGCCAGGGCTGGGGTACGGGCTGAGCTGGGGTCAGTTCCCTGGCTGTGCTGAAAAGAAAATAGGCTCAGAAAGTTCAAGTAATTTTTCTAAGGTCACACAGCTAATGACGAAAGTCCTCTGCATCTCTTCCTATTTAAGGCTATGCTCTGACTGAGTATCTGCCTTCCTTTTCTTTTCAAGATTTTAAGAGAATCTCTGAGGTCATAATGGTGGGAGAAAAAGTGTAGACCTCTAGGCTCTTTCAGTTGAGAGTGGGTGTCTGAGCGGTTTCCTCATACCCACCCCAAACAATTCTCATCGTGTCAACAGAGTCCTGAGCCGCATCTCCAAGCAGACGCCAAAACTGCTCTGAACAGTAGTCACCGTATTTTCAAGTCCTTCATAAACTGAATGTATGTTAACCAACTGGAGCGACTGTAGTTTGAAATTCAATTTAGCTGTCAAAATGGTCTCAACTGTTCTATCGTCCGTCTTATCTTTTTCTAAAATTTTAGAAATAGGCAGGAGCCTACATGTCACCATCTGCTCTGAATCTGAAGGGCAGGGGGACAGTCAATTATCTGGTAGCAGAAGGGAGAGTGCAGAAACCCACTGGGGATCACACCTCCCCCGTCCCCATCGTACAGCATCCTTTTTCTTTATTAATTATTAAATTATGATTCTTTCCTTGGTCCATCAACTCAAAGCCATAAATGCTCATCTCAATCAGTGCACCAAGCCCCAGGTGAAGCCCAGTTGAATTGGAAGCAGGAAGTAATCCTGCAGCGGGCGCCTTCCAATCAAGTAATTATTCACTGCGCCACCATCTGTCTTTATTTTGCTCAGCCGCTCGATCAGACACAGCAGTATCACCGTGCGCTCAGATGGCCATAAATCGTGCAGTACTTACACGCCACGCTTGACCACAATATATTACGGATCATGTTTCATCACTTTATTTTCTACCAGTACAATTTGGACTCTTTGCTGTAGTTGGCAAACTTGCTAAATACCCCTGGGAAGTGAGTAATATGAAATACTGCATTGTGTGTGTGTGTATGTGTGAGTGTGTGTGTGTGTGTGTATTGTCAGGCAATAAATTAATTTATTAAGAGAAATGATCAGTCATCAGTATCGGGTGAGTTGCTGCAGTACATAAGTTAGAATGTTATGAGCATCGATCTTATTTATACAAAAAGTTATTCTCCTCATATAAACCAGTGACACAGTATAGAAATAATCAGCATTAGCTGGTAAATTACCTATAAAGCTGATTTCTATTCACTGCTTTATTAACTACAGTATATGTGCACTCCAAATTGCTAATATTTCCTTTAAATTATAATCTGTGATGACACTATGGTGCTGGGTTGGAAAAACTATGATGATAATCATTAACACAGTACAATACAATACTTGAGATTTATCAGGCTCTTATTAAGCTCTATATTACAGTATAATATAATGAAACGCAAGCTTATTTCTTCCAATTCAAAATCTAATATGAGCTTTGTGTCATAAATTACGTAAACTTCAAAATAACGCATGGAACTGCAGCATGAAGTTAATTTCTCTCATTATGCTATTGTTTACACATGTTCTTTGTGTATTTGTGTAACACTGTTTTTTTGCTTGTTTACCCGAGATACTTGGTGCTCATAATTATTTTAGTAGCATCCAACTGTATTTTCCCTTTCTTGACTAAGAAGTAGAAATATTTTGAACATCAAAGTTGATTTAAATAGGCTACATCCCTTGGGAAATTAAAAGGGGATGCAGTTCACTGCCAGGGTTCTTTGAGAATTTCTACAGAACTTAGTTACTGCATAACTTTATAAAAATAAATTGATGGCTCATTTCAGTAGATGGAACAGAGAAGGGTGGGAACATTATTTTTCAGCTACATCACGGCTACCAACTCCAGGAGATCAGCATAATACGCAATCAAGTGCATAACCTAATACAGATTGTATTTTTCATTCTTGATTTTCAGATGGAAACATATTACAGCACGAAAGCCAGAAAAAAAGTATAGTGAAACCTACAAAGGTAGCAACAAGACAGGTTTTTGGGATTAGGCTCGAGTTATCACCCTCAAAATCCATCTGTCTTACCACAGATAAGCGGTGCCTAAACTGGGTGTTTGACAGTACACATGAGACGGCTTTGCCCCGTCCCCCAACCTCAGCTCTCTCCTCCGCCTCCCATGTGAGTTCTCTATCTCCCCTTCCCCAAAGGTAGACTAGTGGCTTTCAACAGAAGAAGGTTTGAATCTCACTGCTACCCATTACTACCCTTCTGAATCTTGGGCAAGGCTTAATTTAGCAGCTGTAAGACGGGGCGATGGTACTCTCCTCCTAGAGCAGTTGGGATGATGATGATATATGTGAACCTGAAGTGTAACCCGTGACGCATCATCAGGGCTGGGGACTGTTAGGTACTGCTGCTACAAACATATTAAATTCTATCCAAGAGGAATAGAAATTAATCATGGTCATAGAGTAGCAACGAGTGTGACTAATCTGGAGATGGAAAAGATCCATGTGAGAGGGAAGGGACCAGAAACATGAGGCCGAATGCACCAGAAGATACAAATTGTCACAGGATGGATCCTGCTCTCAGCTTTATTTCTAAGATCTCATCACAGTCTTCCTCAGTTTACCACTCACTCTCATAGATCTGTATAGTTCATCATCGACCCTCACTTCTTTCTCTCAATTTTAGAAGCATTTTTCTTCTCTTTCCAGTGAACTTCTCTGTCCGCACCTTTCTCTTGATTTCCTGTTCCTCCTGGCTCCATATGCTGTCCCCACCCCCACTCCTGTCCCTTGTGCCCATTACCTTAGTCTGGAAACATGCCCAGGTCTTACATGTTAAAGTCTGCACATCTCCCATGACGAATCCCTGCAATCTCTTTCCTTACCATCCTAAACTCTCAAAATGGTGGCCACATACGGATGCTCTGCTTTTTTATCACCTCATCTTCTCTCCTTAGCGCCGTGCAATGTGGATTCTGATGACACTGCTCTAGAGAGATTGTTCTCATCGAGATTGTCTGTGCCCTATCGACTACGTTTCATTCATTACCTTATTGGATTTCTCTCTGTGCTTGGTGGTGCTGGTTACTCTCCCAGTCTGAGCACTCAATCCCTGCGGATCCTGTGGCACCAGCCTCCCAATTCTCTTCCCTTCCTGCGCCTCTTTCCCTGCTCCTTCTTTGGGGCTCCTTTCTTGTGCTTGGAGAGCTCAATAGCACACACTCTGGGTTATACTTTCAGGAGTCACAGTTTCAACTTCCACCTTAATCACCATCCAAACCACCACACAGTAGGTGGTTTAAGTCATGGAACTTCACCTTCTCAGTTCCGGAGGCTGGAATTCCAGGATCAAGGTGTGGCAGACACAATTCTACCCTGGGGCCACCCTCCGTGGCCTTCTCACTGTGTCCTCCCCTGGCGGCCCCTAGGGCTTTGTCCTAATCTCTTTTTAGAAGGACACTAGGGTTGTTGGGTTAGGGTCTGTGGATGTGACCACTCGTGGCCTCTTTCAAGACCCTATCTCTAACTACAGCTCACATTCTGAGAGAGCAGACTGGACTTTCGCGTAGGAATTTGGAGGGGCTTAGGGAGGACAATTTAGCCAAGAAACCTGAACGTGTATCTCAAGCTCATCATCCTCCTAGGACCTACTGGACACTTCCACACAATTTCCCACAGGAGACTGAAATTGCATTGGGTGCCTCCTTGTTGAACCCACTCTTCCTCTTGCATTTCCCAGAATGCCTCTGCAATACTTCTCCCTTCTGTACTCTCCTCTCCATCCCTACAGAGGCTTCCCTGGATCCTGCTGCTACTGTCACTTGCTTTGACAACTATAGAAATCTTTTTGATTCTTTGGTTTCTGTTCTGATCCTTCTTGAGTCACACTCTGTGGCACTGAAAGAGTCCGGGCTCCGAGAGCCAAGTTCGACCACGTTACTCCCTCCCTTATGTCTCTTTCATGATCCTCATTATCTACTGAGTACGGTCCACACTTTCTCATAGGGCAAGCGAAGCTTATAAAGTCAGGATCCTCCTCAGGTGGGAAACCCAACATTTTGCTCTTGTCTACGTCACAGCTTTTGCTTCAGTGACTCGAATCTGCTTCTGGTGGCCCACAGATGGCAGTCCTCTGTACACAGATGATCCAACCTTTGCAAGCACTCTCCTCTCTGCCAAGACTGCTCTCCCCACCCCTCTTTATTTTCCCTTCCCTCAACATTGCCTAGTTAACTCCCACTCATCTACTAAATCACAAATTAAATATCCCCCAGGAAGCATTTTTGGGGTTGACTCCCCCTTTTTTCTTCTGATTATACCTTATTTATACCTATTATCACACTAATAATACAACCATTTCCATTTCTAAACTACGAATCTCTTGAGAATATAGACCAAGCCTATTAATCTTATTCAACCAAGTATATTCACCCACACCATGCCCGCTATGCAACAGGTGCTCAAAAATGTCCCTTAGTCTTGAGGTCATGCCATCAACGGAGTCTACTGTGAAGTTTAGCTGAGGAGAGGGATTTGTGTGCTGTCTTAATGTTTCAGCAACCCTTTAAACATGTTCTTTATTTCATACATAAAGAGAGTATGTTTGAATTCTGAGCCCAAATAAGTATACCAAATTTTCTACAGGGAAAAAACAGAGAGCCACTAATCTGAATTAGTTTTTCTGCCTCTGACTTAGATTAGTGAGTCGCAGCATGATACATTGAGGCTCATTTCCATGTTGGCTACAAACCAGTTCATAGACTCTTCAAAGCAAAATACATGTTTTTCTGAGGAAAGAATTAATCTTCATTTTCTGAAACATCTTGCAGAAATTAATTTGGCAGACTATTTTTACTGAAGGTGTTTATTTTCCTTGATGGCTGCTTTTGTGGTTTTGTGATAAGAAAAAATAATTGACGACTATTCAGAGTTACCCCGATTCTGGGTAGCAGGGCAAAGGCAGCTTGTGTTTGCAACAACACTGCAGGAAGTGTGCACACTGGTCGGCATCAGAAATTAAGTTCCACTGTAAGGGAGTTTTGTCTGTGTGGTGCGCTGTTTACCCCAACTGCTTAGAAGAATGCCAGGAACAGAGTAGGTGCTCAATAAGTATTTTCTGGTTAAATAAATAAAAGTACATACCTTGCACCTGAAGAACTTGAGAGATGTCAAACCCTTGGCTGATTCTGACTATGACCACACCAATCTCAAAGTCAAATGCATCGCTGAAAGGGGAAACAAGGTCGTCAGTGCTTCAAATGACTCCACTAATCCTCAAGTTTTGGACTAATATTCCGCTTACTTTTAGGATTTTTGATGTCATAAAACCACTAAAATTCACTTTAGAACACAGCCAAGAGCGAGTGCCTTTTCCGTGTGTTTATTCTTCCTTTATACTTTGCAAAATTATAGTCTGGGTAGAAGTAACTAAATCATTTACCCTGTAGACAATTTATTCAAATAATACCATTTGCTAGAGTTTTGATGAAGAGTCTGGGCCATACTTTTAAAATAATTAAATCTTTTATAAAGTGAGCAAAACCATCATAGGTACATTTACAACAGAGCCTTTTATTGGCTGCAAAGACCCTTGTAAGTATCAGCCTCCTGTCCCTGCCGCGAGGTGGCTCCTCCTATGGCATTTCTGACACCAAATTCACGGCTAAATATGTCCCGGCTCCTCTGAGAGGGGTCACATGGGAGAGTACTAAAGGCTCTTTCTGTCATCTCTGTTCCTGTAGCATATATTTCCCTGGTCAGAAAGCCAACCATTTCATCATTTGAGTCAGGTAGAGCATTTTTCTGTGGCAGCTCCCTTGTATAATCTTCTACAGGCTGAAAACCAAAATCCCTTCCCATTAGGGCATCCGACCATAAACAGTGCTGTTTGTGATGGTCCCACCATGTGCAAACAAGTTCCCAATAGCCAAAGTCAACCGGAATTTTCAGACGGTACAACTAAGTTCAGTGCAACAGAAATATCTACTCAGAATTCAAACCAAGAATGATCTTCATTTGCCAAAATAGACCCATTTGGCAAAATTCACCACAAAGAAAATTCTACATAAAGAAAACTTGACTCTAATTATTCTTGATTATAAAAAAACAATGTGTTCCACTAAAATAATTTGGTTATTGCATTAGGTAGAATAACAGGCCCTCACAGATGCCCTAGTGTACAGACCCTGTGGATCTGTTTCCTTGCATGGCAAAAGGGACTTTGCAGATGTGATGAGGCTAAGGAGACTGGAGAGATAATCCTGGATTATGCGGTGGGCCATGTGTATCACAAGGATGCTTAAAGGGGAAATTAGAAGGCAGAAGAGGAGGTCAGACAATGTGACGTGACATGGACTTGGCTATTGCTGGCTTTGAAGCCTGGGGAAGGGCAGACATGTGGGCAGCTGCCAGAAGCTGGAAAGGTCAGGTGAGCAATGTGCCCGAGAGCCTCCCGAAGGGAACATATACAGCCTGGTCCACACCAGGACAGTGGTACCACAAGATCCATGTCAGACATTTAACCTGCAGAGCTGCAAGGTGATAAAGCTGCTACTGTGGAGGTAATTTGTTAGGGCAGCCATGGAAAGAGAGTCAAATTAAAATCAAACCATACTAAAGAGTATTGCAGACATCTGAAATCATTATTCAAAGAAAAATGGTCTTGTAATACTGCTAATAACAGGGTGCTTTAGAGAAAAGAAAAAAATCAGAAAGGTGAGTGTAATACAGATATATGATTGTCTACATTGCTGTGGTAGTAAAGATATTTAACATTAGTGATACAGCTAGGTTTTATACTAGTACAAATGTGGTCCTCCTTAACACAGAAAGCCAGAGGCCTCCTTGGTTCATATCACCCGGCTCAATGATTTTGATACCTTTGCATTTCTAGAATGTTTGGGAGGGAGGGGAGGATGGGTGACGATCCCAAGTAACTTTATCAAATAATGAACTCTGAAGATTAACACATTTTTTTTCTATTTGCGTATCTCTTTCTCTTTCCTCTTTTGTTCCCCAAAGGTGAAAATTAAATTTTACTGAAGAATCTGGCTAACAGGGGGACTGATCTAACCCATTTCCAAGACTGGTCAGCAACTGAATGTCATTCTCAATCTATCAAAATGTGATTGGCTGAGGCTAGTAAACTCTGACCCTGATCTCCTGGTTTTGCTCTAACCTTCGGAACTCAGGTCACTAGCAGGAGCCAGAGGGTAGCCTGTGACACCAGCTTCACCGTCTGGGAAAAGATACATTTCATAAGTGGGCTCCATGAACTAGAAAGGCTGTTAAGAAAATTTCTGTTTGGTAAGTAACACATATAATTTCAGAAGATGAAAATTATTATCTTCTGCTTCTTTTCAGTAGAGCTTAGAAGGCTTTTGTTTTTGCGTTGCACAATCTGCATCACAGAATGAAGATGAATAGAGTGCTCCTTACATGCTTGTTTGAAGGGGCGAGGATTTCTGCCCTGTGCTGTATGGACACTGAAGTGTAGCCAGAGTTCTCAGGGCACGTTCTGTGTCCTCTGTGTAACATCTGGGACTGTTCTGTGTGCCTTGTGTGTGACATCAGGGCCTGGCCAGTCCCAGGCCAAGGAAACTTTCTGCTGTTTTTGTTGACCCAAAAGACGACCATTGTGGACAGCTAACATACCTCGTCTGTCTGATTAAGCAGTTTCAAGCCTAGAAGAAAGGCTCAGCTTTCCAGAATGTGCATCTCTGTATGCACACAGGTTGTTTTCTCTTATTTAAAAGAAGGAACCAAGCCAGGGAGCATGTGGGTGTCTATGCACTTTTGGAGACAGCATAGTTTGGGGGTCCTGTGTTTAAACTCTGAATTCAAATGGCTCTGGATTAGAATCCCAGCTCTGCCACTTGCTAAATTATGATATATTTTCAGCCTGTTACTTAATTTTTATTATTGTTCCTGCCTATGTGTCCCCTGGTAAGACAGGAACAATAATAGTACTTATTTCAAAGGTTTCTTGTGAGAATTAAATGGGACAGCTTGTGTTAAGGATGTTAGCTCGCTTCTTGCTAGTTCCTTAAGGTCTATTATTATTTCTTTCCCAAGACTCATCAGAAAGCTCTTAGATATCACCTACCATCTAAAACTCTCCTTCTGTGCACAAATCAGAACTGCTACATCTGGTAACTATAGCACTTGGCGTGTGGCTCCCCCCTCAGCAGAGGGGGATCTGGGGCTCAGGGATGTTGCAAACATTACACAAGACTCAGAAGACAATGTCTGATCTGGACCCTAAGGTCAACCCAAGAGTCCATTTGTCTGGAAAGACAAATTCCTTCCTCATCTAGCTGTCCTTTGCTTTCAATCTTGTATGGAGACTGTAAGGCTGTAACTATAAATATTCAGCATTCCCTTTGATGCTAAGGTTGCCCCCTGCCTGTCTCCCCTGACGTGCTGTGCTTTCTCGCTTTGGTCAAGAATGGAGAGCAGCAGGCGGATGTGCTGTGCGGCACCATTTAACCTGGCACAGCACTGTCACGTGCAGCACAGGTTATGCACCGGCCTGCTCAGTCGTCCCGAAAACAGCTCGCCCCGAAAGCCATCACTTACTGGATGGTTCCCACGTAGTTCTCAATCTCTGTCAAGGGAGCTTTCCTCCAGTTTTTTTTATATCCAATCACCAAAGTGTTTGGCTTCATTCTTCCTAAGCCTGAGGCCTGAATGGAGGACACAAACACATGTGTGAGCCTTATCGTACCAAAAAACTACCACTGCAAATGAAAAATAATGTCCAACAGAGCGCTGGAGTAATGTTCTGAAGATTCTGAAGATTAGATTACATTTTAGTGTATGCCCTTCATGCCTGTACCCAAGCATAAAATAGAAGATTAGTTCTAAATCATCTCAGCCATAAATGGATTTTAGATGACAGAAATGTAGCTTTTCTAAATTAGCAGTCATTTGCATTTCTTCTGACACACTCATTAAAATGGTTCAATAATTTAAAATCAAATAAGGGTCAGTTTAACTGTTGCTATGCATGTTACAACTTAGTGGTTCAAAGCTCATGTTCACCTGTTCTATCCATAATGTCATTAGCAATAAAACTCATGTTTGGGAAGTTCTTATATACAAGGATCATTGAAATGTTTCTTATATTATTTATTGAAGAAATGATTGAGCTATGTTTCCAGAAGCTAATCTTCTTGCATGACAGTATCATTAATAGTTATATTCCATATCAGAAGTTTCGTTTCCCTCCATTAGATGACAGGATATGGCTTCCAGTTAATCAAATTTAATTGGCAATATTATCAGACTCCTATTAATTGCAAAGTGATGTGCTAGGTGCTGTAAAGGAGCAGTGAAGCAGATTCACTGGTGTTGAGGAACTTGGAATAAAAGATACACACCAATAATTGTTCATGCAATAGGGTCTCATATGGGAACACAGGGCAGAAAACTTGGATCCCAGTGAGGTATCACAGACAGTTCCATGGAGATGTGGTGGTGTTGTGGGTCTTGGAGTTTGGTTAGATGTTGACAAGATCGGAAGAGCGGTGGGAACAAAGAAGGCCACCAGGATCATGGGGCTAGTAAAAGAAATGACCAAAGCTGTACTGACTATCTATCTATCTCTTATCTATCTATCTATCTATCTATCTATCTATCTGTCTGTCTGTCTGTCTGTCTGTCTGTCTGTCTGTCTATCTGGTAGTACTGGGGATGGAAACTTTGAGCTGAGCTACATCCCCAGCTCTTTTAAAAAATGTTTTATTTTGAGACAGGGTCTTGGTAGTTGCTCAGGCTGAGCTTGAACTTGTGGTTCTTTTGCCCTGGCCTCCCAGGCCAGAGATGGGTAGTTGCAAGCAGAAGGGACTACAGATACGAACTAATGGAGGGGGGCTGAAATAAGATTTGCCTTCAGCTGATTTGGTGTATTATTCTTAGCAACCAACAGGCAGCCTAACAAAGCCTGCAAGCCACCACGGGGCCCTTGGCAGGCTGGTACACTATGGACGGAGTCTTCTCCATGTCTACAGTTTGGGGACGTGGTCGTCTGTACTAATGCAAAGACAGCTTTGCCCAAACAGGTGTAACTGGCAGTGCTGAATTTTAACACTATGCTGCCCTGCTTTTTGGCCATAACCCCTCTGTGCTCCCTTTTTATTTGAAGAAGTTCACAGAAATTTATGCATAGGAAAAATTTTTGCTATTCATACTGGACAAATATAAGAATTCTTTCTCATACCTATACCTTTTGCCTCTCTGGTCTTATTCTTTGTCTATGTTCCCATTCCTACTTGAAAATTTTATTATTTTAACAAATCTGTGGTAATTTTAAGTGTATAACCTTACCAAGATATTTGACCAAGAGTCACTGAAAAGTAACTCACCACAGTAAGAAAAATTGGCATTCTGTCACACCCATTTGCATGGGGTGGCACATGAACAACAGATGAAAGAAAGCTTATTGTGGGTACTAGGTCGTTCAGAAACGGTTGCACAGGTACTTCAGAGTCAGGAGTGCATCAAATACTCAGCCTCTAGAACTTTCCAGCTCAGCCATGTTTCCTTCCTGACCACAGAAGCATCAGAGTTACCCGGATGTGGTCCTGGATTCTCACGCTCCTGAATATGGACTCTCTGAAACCCATATTGGTATACAGAGAGAGATGGAACTTTTTAATCCTACGAAAGTCAACATTTCATAAAGCCAAGCCCTACCATTTCTGAACGTCTCTCAGAGTATTTTAAGGATTTTCTGGCATTTTAAGATATGGAAACCAAGGAAAGATTTTTATGTGCTCACTATAGACAAGGCAAAGAAGGGAAGGAAAAGAAGAGAAAAAGGGAGAAAAGATGGGCAGCTATGGACTTTAATGTTGAGCTACAGAGAAGATTACATTTTTTCACTATTCTGAAAATAATTCAGGAAGATTGGGAGATTTTATGCCCTGATCACCATACATTTATTGAATTTAGCAGCTGCCCTCACACCATTTGCAAAAGAAAAAAGGAAAAGATTGCCTGGCTTGCGCATTGCTATATGCAAGATGAGACGCAAAAATAGTTTGACGTTTTAATAGGATCCTGAATGTCACCAACCACCAGAGCAAATTTGCATTTCAATAAGCATGGGGCAATGTGTCTGCCTGCTGGTGGCCAAAGGCAACCTCGTTTTTCCCTTCCTAGTGTATCATTCATAATTCACTGTAATAGAACCTCTCTCTGCTTTTGTTCTAGCCTCACTATCCCCAGCAATTCGCAATGAATTTCTTGGCCACCTGCACTGATCTCTGCGGCTCAGCCCTCTGAGTCGGAGCTCCCTCCAGGTGGGGCGCTAATTGTCTTTGGCCTCTTGCCCCTCCCTCCACTCCAGCCTTACCTGAAGAAGACTGCGGACACCATCTCTGAAGCAGTCGGCTGCCACCGCGGCGTAGAAAGCCTTGATTTTGTTCTTTATAAGCCAGGCCTGTTTTTTAGCCATGCCCCTGTTCATCTCCTTGACACACAGCTTGCGTGGTCCCTGCACGACACGATGAAATATGGATCAGCGGCCCCACTATTACACATCACAGAGCCGTTGTCTTCTGAAGGACAAAGGCAGCCAGTTATGCCCGACTGAGTTACAAGACGGCAGAGAGGGAAGAACACCTTCCTGAGCTGTGTTCCTACAGTTTCAGCCCCTTGAGGAGGAGATGCGCTGCTCACAGCATCCACTTTCCACCCCAAACGTCCAGGCTTATTTCCAACAACTGCTCAATTAACTGCCACATGCCGAGGGAAGGAAAAGCAGAGGGCATCATGGCACAAAAGGAGCATACTGCCAATGTGACCGAAGAGGCTCAGGATAAATAGACAATCAGCCTTTGGCCGAAGAGCGACAGCCACTTTTAGCAACACCAAGGGAATCTCAGCGAGTGCCCAATTTCAAGAAATGGACAGAGCACTTGGGGACCAGAACACGGGGCGCTGCAAATCCTGCCGTGCGTGCACATCGTGACAACCCCACAAGGCAAGTGCATTGTGTCAGCGTGCTAAAAGCACCTGTAGCCACTTTTCCCCATGTGCTGTGGACACACTAGTACTCGAATCAACCAACGTTCCTTCCCACTCCACACATTTGGTGGGAAAGGAATTCCGGTGTCTATTGCACAAGAAGAGTGGATAGGTTACGAGAAAAGGGGGCAGGTATTGCGATAAGGCACTTCACCATTTCAAGATTTAGTTGTGAAACTGAGTTTTAACTAAAAATTCTATTCTTGTTTCTTCTTCCAAAAAAGTCCCTGTTACCACTTTTCTTCTCATTTTTTATTCAAGTCAAAAGGTATTTCTGGTTACCTGCTATGTGCCCCATGGGACAAATATATTGTTTGCTCTAAGAAATTCAGTTCACGGAGAGATTTGTATTCAGATGTCCTAGGTTTCACATGAATCACTCGGGATCTTGACAGAATGTGGCGTGTTGCTGGAGCAGGCTCAGATTTCCACATTACTATCAGACCCAGATGTGACTGGTCCTCAGGCCACAGTCTTTGAGGTACTTCGAAGGGAGAGAAAGGGCACTGGCTTGAGTCCAGGCTTCGCGGGCAGACAGAACTGGTCTAAAATCTAAGCTGAGTCACTCTGGAGGTAATCGATTGTCTCTGAACTTTGAACTCTGATTCTGGAGCTGCAGATACATACTTCTTCCTGCGCAGTTGTTTGGACAGTGTAGGCAACTCATCCAAAGCCGATTCCTGTAACAGAGCTGGAGGACACTGAGCTGGGACAGCGGGTGTGGAGGGCAAGGCTGGCTCCACACGGACTGGCTGATACACTGCGTGTGTCCCGTGTGCTCTCCCAAAGTGTGTTCTCTATAAAGATAAGGCACTGCCCCGTGCGATAGCGCCTATTCACGTGTTGATATGGAGCATTTGTTTTAAAGGTGTATTAGAAATATAAAATACACACGATCTTGAAAATTTAAGTCCAAAATATTACAATAGCTTACAATTATTTCTATGTAGCCTGCATATTGAAATAACATTTTCAGTATATTGAGTTAAATAAGATAAATTTATTGAAGATAATCTATTTCTTTTTATCTTTTCAATTGGCCACTAGACATTTTAAAATTATGCATGCAGCACATATTATATTTCTGATATTCAACACGAGGTGAGTTCTGAAGTCTCTTCCATTCGAATATTGTGCTTAAGTCGGATCAAGTTCTTTACCTACTTATAGTCTAGAACATACCAATTTTCAAAAACAATTGGACTGACTTACATTAAAGTTAAAAACCAAGAAACTTTGATGAAAATAGAAAGGGCAGAGACTTAGGGAGGACAGATAAGGAGAGAAAAGACCCAGACTAAAGAAAGATATGCGACTGGTGATCAAATTTAGCCCAGGGACCCTGACTGCCAATGCGCTTGGAACTGCCAAGTGGGCATTTGAGCTTCTACCTACTAGAAAGAAGGATTATTTTATTGAAGGAAGTTCAATGGTAACAACAGCCATTAGACAGAAGAATAACCAGCAGCTAAGAAAGATGTTGGGCCATCAGTATATCGAGTTGTGCCAGAATGACTGTGAGCCCCTGGGGGAAATGCCATTTATTTAAATAAATACAGTCTAATGCATGTCTATTACTATCACAAAAATCTAGATTAAACATTAATTGTGACAGAGAGATTTATATTAATTACTAAATTTTCCGTACTGGGAGGTCGTAAGAATATTTCATGCAGAATCTTCTTTTTGCTAAAAGCGATTATAAAATCCTTGTAGCAAACTTATTAATGTGAAGCCAGGCTGTAAATGCAAATGCAGTAAGGATAAAGCAAACTAACAAAGAGGGAAGACGTACTGGGATTCAATCATTCAATATTCAAAAATGTTATAACCACAAAAAAGGATTCCATCACTCAGTTAATATATGATAGAGCTTGGCTTCAGTCAGCACCCAAGTTATGAGTACATAAATTAATTCACGATTTGAACAAAGAAACTTTAAATGTCTTGTATATATCAGGGGTGATCAAAAGATGTGGTGAATGTTTACGTTAAAAAAATACTTATTACAGTAAAAGACACATTGCCAAGAATGATGAGATAATTGTGTTCAAAGTGAGGGAAAGTCTTTTAAGTATTTTTTGCAGAGTGAATGGCAATGTGTCCTTTACTGTAATAACTTTGAACATAAATAGTCACCGTACTTTTTAAATCACACTTTGCTGATCAAATGCTTATGGCAATTTTTGTCAAATAAAAACATCACGGTGTGCCCTCCTCTATCTTATCCACCAGATCAGGCACCATGTGACTTCTGGCTGTTCCCCAAAGTCAAAATGACTGTGAAAGGTAAATATTTTGAACTGACTGAGGATGTGCAGGCAGCTACAACAGTACAAATAAAGACACCCAGGAAAGAGGACTTCCAGAGCTGCTGTAGAAAACGGCAAGAATGATGGAATAAATACAAATGAAGCAAGTTTTTTGAGGGGGGTTAATAGAATGCGTCTTTGACTATAATAAATTAAAAAAATGTAAACATTCACCACGTTTTTTAAAAATCACATCTTGTAGAATAACTTGGATAATGACTTAGAAAGGGGCAAAGATTTCTAATTAGTCTGGAAAAGAAGTTGATGTGACAGTACTTGAAAAAAATGAATATAACGAAAATAGTTTTGCAAAGAAGTTCAAACACCAGTAAGATCGGGTAGAGGGATCTGGGCCAAGCGCAATGTTCTCCTCAACTGCTATTTTTTAAAACGTTGCAAGTCTTGTTTGCCTGTTGCTGTTTTTATTGCTTCTCTGGTTGGAACTGTGAGCAGAAGAAATTTTCCCTTTCTGATTGGGCCTGTATCTTATCTCACTACGCATTCTAGTGCCACTTCACGGATCGCTTTGTTCTTTCTGCATTTGGTTATGTCATTATCTTATTAGCACCATGACAGAGGTCGACAAAAGGAGAACAGATACCCCTGAAAGGAATGCACTTTCTTCTCAGTGGGATTAAGAGGTGGCTCAAGACAGAAAAACAACCGGAATTTTAGTTTCCCCTGGGTTTTTGGGCTTGAACTGTCCTCCACTACACCACTGAATTAGGGGACAGCTGTCTTGTCTGAGTTTTCTTGAGGGCTTCTCACGAAAAAATTCAAAGACAGCTTTAGCTATCCGGATGTGGTGGCGCATGCCTGTAACCCCAGCCACCAGGGAGGGTGAGGTAGGCAATTTAGTGGGACCTGGTTGTAACAGACAATTTAAAAAATGGTTAGAGATGTATCTCAGAGGTAGAGTTCTTGTCCAGCTTGCACAAGGCCCTGGGTTCACACACACACACACACACACACACACACACATACGAGCATTTTAGGTTCAAGGTATTTAATGACTTTCAAAAAGAAAGAGAAAAGGTACTAGGTTGTTAAAATGGACCTACGCGAGGAAGATGAGCAGCAGCGCCCCCTCTTCTCCTTGAACGGGAAGAGAGGGCACATTAAAGTGCAGAAAAATTTCAGTCAACATACATCTGCACTTGGCGCACATGTGTGAAATGAGAATTCATAAAACTTAGCGCTGTTCCTGGATGGGAAGAACCCGAGAGTCGGGGTTGTCATGAAGAAGACTTTAGCCAGATTTTGTACTGTTTAGAAGATCTGCAACAGAAGTTTTAGCAGCTGTAAATTAGAAGAGGTAGAATATGGGTCTCGGTAATTTTATAATTTTGAGCCATAGGAGATCATTGGCATCCAACAGTTTTGATCTGCAACAGAGTGTAATTAAAATAATACTAAATTACTAAAAAAAAAGTAAATTTTATGACTTAACCTATTATTTTTAATATTTGGAAATAAAAATAGAAGCAATCTTGAAAGAACTCTATTTTTCAACCACCAGCACAGCACAATATAACTTGATGAAAGGTGCCACCTTCTGGAATGGGGGCGTATTTTTTGGCAATACTGGCTTTATCTGATTTGTATTCTTAATTCCAGATCAACAGAATCAAGTTTCAGTCTTTAAAAGTATCTGGCTTTTGTTTTAGTTTAAAAAGAAACCTTGCCTTTAAATGCAAAACCGAGACATAAGGCTGCTGGCTGGCTGAGGTCCTCCGCGATGTCGTCGCACGTGGGACAGGAGAATTAAGAGCTCACACCACCATTGGCCACTTTTTAGGGCGGAGCATAGTGTGCCAGAGAACGAACAACGTATACCACGAAACCAGCTGTCTGCAGCAACGGGTGCTGCTCTCTCTCCACCCACTAGGAATGATCCCTGTGAGGACTCAACCAAGACAGACTGTGCCTGCCGGTGTCGTGGGCCGTAGGGCAGAATTGGCGGGGTTACAGTTTGCTGTTCTTGACCTCACATCCGCCTTTGGCTGACCCACTGCACTTGGCTCTGCTCAGATAGATGAGGGGTGCTAAGAGTCCAACTCCCTCTCATCTTTCTAAGGTGCCAGGATCGAGGCACAAAAGAACATAATTACTTACATGTTGAATGCAAAGCCCCTTGAGATAAGAACACGTCACCGATTTTTGCTATGGTAGTTTAAATGAAAAGAACAGACCATATTAAAAGAAATTTCCAAGATGGCTTCCTGGAAAAGTTCATCACACTTGTCTTGATGAAGAGTCCTTCCTCTGAACTCTTAAGCCTGCGTGAGGAAAAGGCAGGAAGAGAGGGGAAGGGGACCTGGTGCGTTGGGTGGTTGAGGCCCAGAGAAGGCCATGACCTTTTGGCCTTGAAAAGAGTCTTGGCTGCTGCAAATGGCAGCTGTGGACACGTGCCTTCATCTACCCAGCAATGTCATGGTGCGTGCTGGATCTTTGTCTTTTCTGCTAATATAACAGCACTTCGAGTGAGTACTTTGACAGCTGAAGGCCAGAGCGATGGACCACAAAGCCGCTGTGCATAGTCTGTGACGAGTCTGGTGGGAGCACAACTCTCAGTGGTCCAGCATAATCAAACCACTGGATACCCACAATGCTCAGAGCCCAGCGTCTGGGTCTGGTTCTTCCAGAAGAGGATTCCTTCGGTCTTTGCTGGGGACCATGTATTTCTGGATAGCAGATGGCAACTAAGCATGCCACAAATAGCGACGAGGACAACATCAACTAAATTAATTGAACATTTACTATTTGACAGACGCCAAGCTGAATGCTTGAAAGCTTACCTTACATAATTCTTAGGGTAAATCTATAACATAGGTGCTTTATTATCTTCATTTTATAACTGAGAAGATTGAGTCACAGAAAGAGTAAATTAAGAGCTGGAAGGACTCACAGATAACAGGTGATAAAATAAGGATTCAGAACTCAACTGTTAGTCTCAAAAGCCCAGAAGCATCAGCTTCCTAGAGGTAAAACCAAAACTGCCATTCTCTCATCATCATCATCATCTTCATCATCTTCGACATCAACATCATCATCACTACTAGCACCTTCCACAAGCCTGGCCTACCCGGCAGCCACTGTGTTTTTGGAGAAACTTGTCTAACGGTATGCTGGTCCCTCTCGCGTTCCTTTGCAAAGATGATTGACAACTGAACCTGGAGTCTAAAAACGCTGGTAGCATGTGCAACCCCCAGAGCTCACAGGGAATAACTAACTGGAAAGTCATTAGCTGTTGCAATCACAGCTTTCTACCTCAAGAGCCTCTGTACCCGGGAGCAAGACTCTTGGGCCCTTCGCAGAGAGACCAGCTCAGTAACATACAACATCAGCCCACTTTTCTGTCACACAACTAGGGTCGCAGGTGAAATGATATTCCAGCATCACACTCCTTTACTTACACGTAAAGTGATAAAGGGTCAATTAAAAGCAATATTTCTTGTCTCTGTCGAAGACCTTTTCTCCCTTGCCAATATATGACTGTTCATAAGCCCAGTTCATTTCTCCAGTACGAAGATATTTTATTGCTCGCTAAACTAAGTTTTCTCTAAATTGCTGGAGAAGAAAAATGCCCCAAACTGCTTATTCCATCAAAACCGGCTCCTCTATTATATTGGCCAAAATGAAATCCACTAATCCAGGGCCCCTAAGTTGATAATATGAGAGAAGGTTCTTGATAAGCTTTTTAAAAACCCTCTGGAGTCACAGCTGGCCATTACTTAACCTGTCAATCTTATGCAGTCCGCAGGAGGCTCTCTGCCTGCTCCAGGATAATTGCATTTAGTTATATTGTTTGAGTCACTGTCATCGTGTAAGCACTCAGAGGAAAGAGACTATGACCAACGTCCTTCATCTAGCATTTAGAATATCGCCCAGTGTAAAAAGATGCCAGCGTGCTGCTCAGGATGACATGTGGTAAATTAGCTCCCTGCCTTGTCACACCGTCGACTGGCCCAAGGGTCACCCAACTTCCTGACAGCCTCGTCCTTGGCAGATGGCGGAGGTTTACACGGCGGGGCCTGACTGCAGCGCATCTCAGGGTGCATCTTCTGCTGCGGCCCAGGGCACACTCAGATGGCTTGGATGGAGACCCCGACACTGCCACGTTTTGTTATATGACTCAGTGCAAGATTTTTGAATCTTGTTTCCCAATCGGTAAATGAGAGCAGAGCTTCTTTTCTTTTGTGCCTCATTAGGCTATGTGTGGATCAAATAAGAAAAACCATAGGAGAGTGTTTTGAAAAATAGGTAAGTACTTATTAAATGCTGTAAAAATACATTGATTGATGAGGATTTTGAGGAGAGGAAGAGAGAGAGGTAGAGAGAGAAAGGAGGGAGAAAAGGAACTAGACTAGAGTGAGAGTAGAGGCAGACGAGTTTGAAAGACTTAGGCTTTTTAAATCATAATTTTAATGCTTCCTCCCTACTTGAAAAACTGGTCAAAAATTATGGTTATATTTTTAGCACCTACTTTGAATATCTCTTAGGAAAACCACCAATATATTATTATCATTCTAGCATACATTTCCTGAACAAAAGGGAATTCATTTCTGTTTATCTGAGGCATGGGAAACTTGGTTTAATTCCCTAGGTGTTTGTAGCGTCAGGCTTATCCAAATATTTAATCTAAACACCATGTGCTATTGTCATTTATGGCCTTTATGTCTGGGTGTCTCCCCATCAGTTAATCTATAGAATAGTGCTCTATCTGTCTCATTCCATCCTTTTAAATTTTTGTGGACAGTTATCACCCTGAATGCCTTCATTTTATTTCTGAGTCAGGTCTGTTTTTCTTGACTCCCAGGCTGCCATTTGGAGATATTTATCACTTTTAGTTGGTCTCCTTTGGAATTGGAAATACATCCATCTACCCACTTAAATTCGGGATCACGGGCTCTTGCCAGTCCTTGGTCCATCAATCAAGGAAGAGGGCCCTTGTCCAAACTGTTTTGCCACGTTCCTATTACTGCATGGACCTTCTCTGTTCACCTAAAATAACCAGGGTGGACAGGGAGAAAAAGTACAGGTGAAGTGACTCTTACCACGAAGACTTCACAGCAGATGCACAGGCCGCTGTTCTTGGTAAAGGCGTGAGTTATGTCCAAGAGGGCAGGTCTCACCATGGGTCCCCCTGTTAGGACAATGCACTGGGGCCTGAAAGTAAAGAAGAGCAGATAAGAGAACTAGCCACGATAAGGAGGCTGTGGGCCCAGACTCATCATCCCCACGGAAATGGTAGGTGCAGAAGGCTTGGCTAAGTGGGACAGTCTCTCCTCTAATTATTTCTTGGGTTTCCCACCAAAATTCTCAAACCACCTTGCCTATCCGTCTTGCCATCCTGGCATTTTCAGTTTAGTCATAGTATGAGTATGCAGCAGGGAAAAGGTGATCTAGGGTTCCCTTTGTCTTCTTCCTTTGGACACTGTGCCATCCCAACTCTAAACACAACCTGCCTCTCTCCAACCAGTGTCTTCCTGCTATCTTCCTTCATCCTCCCTGCAAGTGTGTGTGAGATACTATTCAAAATAAGACAGAATTCAGGAAGAGCTTGAAATATTATTTCTCTTAAAGGAAATCAGTAAGCCGCAAAGTCTTAAACTGGATGGATTCAATACCAATGAGCAAGATCCTCTGCACATGTCATTTGGGCCACTTCTCTACATCTATGCAAGGCAGGTGACACCTGGCACCATGAGGGGCAGTGGTTTGGAGCAGGGGCGAGGCTCAGTGTGGACAGAAGGCAGCACTCATTTACATGAAGTGCTGTGGTGAAAATGTGGCCATTTTGGGAACACACCCACAAAGACTGTGACTACTCCAGTGTACTCGTGTCCTGTGAAGGAAAGCCACTCTCAACATGGAACACCAGGATGTCCGAGATGCTGACGTTACCTGAAGTTCTTCACGTGGTCTTCGACTGTGGTTAACTCCAGAGCGTTGTCTAAAGCACTCACGTAGGAAAGCGCCTGTGTGGATGAGCCCCAGTTCACATCTGTGGACGCAGGAGAAGACTGGCATAGAAGGCATTGACCTTTTTTTCAGTATAGCATGAATAATCCTTACGAGTCATTCCTTCCTATAATTTTCTTTGGCCTTGTGAGCAGTGATGAGTGCCCGAATTAGAGAAAAATAGAACATAGCACTTCCTAGAAAGAGCCTTGCATCCTTCTGTGAATACTATGTGGATCCTTAGAAGTTGGATTACTTTCTAGCAAAGGATTAGACTGCAAAGCTGATCCTTAAGTCCTGGGAGTCTTGCGCGAGGGGAGAAGGCTGAGCGGTAACTGCACTGCAAGCAGAAAGACCTGAGGAAATGGTCAGCTCCTGACTATGCTCAGGGCTCCTCTCCAGGTCCTGAAAGCAAAAGAGGAATTTCTACACACACACCGAATGTACAGAGAGTGCAACCACCTTCAGACTCCGACGAGTAAAATGAAGAGCTCAGGAATTCCTTTAGGTGTCCACGAAGAGGGTCAAGGTTTTGGAGAAAGCATTTTAGTTTGACCCTTTAGAACCTAATCTTCCTAACACGGGAAGTCAGCATTACCATTCTTTGCCTTCTTTTTTTCTTTTTAAGTAAAAACAAATTTAGATATTAAATGGAGCCTGAAGTTTTACGAGAGGAGGTCTCTGATAGGAATGTACACATCTACCCTCTGTGACAGACAGAGTCCCTGCCCCCTGACTTTCTCTGGAGAGTCAGGAAATGAGTTGGGCTTGATTATCTGGAGACAAAAAGATTAACACCGATCAAGTGTTGACCATGTGCCAAGCGGTGAGCATATGTGAGGCTTGTTTTTATAGAGATTAAACCCCTACGATTCAATTGGACATTTATGTAAAAAATGAACCTTGAACCACACCTTACTTCATATATAAAAATTAACTCCCAGTGGGTAATACACTTTAAAGTAATTACCAAAACACTGAAACTTCTAGATGCTTATGATCTCAGATTAAGAGATATCTTAGATCAGATGCAAAATACCAAACCATAAAAAAAGGAAAGATAAATTAACTTCCTAAATATCAATAACTTCTGATGTTCAAAACAAACTATAAGGAAAAGTTTTTAAAAAGAAGCCACAGATCTGCAGAAAATATGTAAAACATACACTACAAAAGAATTTGTATCCAGTGTATATAAAGAACTCTCGCAACTGAATACTAGGAAAACTAGTAACTGAAAAAATAAGCAAAAAATTTAAACAGACACTTTAGGATATATGGATAGTGATGGCAATAAGATGTTCAACATCATTATTCACTGGAGAAATGCAAATTAAACTACAATTCACTTCTACTGGAATAGCTTTTTAAGCAGACAATACCACATGCTGACAGGGATATGGAGCAACTCGGCCGCTCACTCAAGGTGGTAGGAGTGGAAAGTGATACTACTATTATGAAAGACAATTTCACAGTTTCTTCTTAAATGATATCTATACCTATATATCACTATATATATAGTTCCCCAAGAAAAATTATAACATAGATCTACAGAAGGTCCTGTATATGAATATTTATAGTAGTTTTAAATATAATGGCCCTAAACTGGAAATAATCCAGGTGTCCATCAACTGGTGAATGATTTTTTAAAAGTTTTGTGATCTAGCCATAAATCAGAATGCTATTCAGCAGTACAAAAGAACAAAAGACTTAAACATGCAACAACATGGATGCATCTAAAAGCATTATGAGAACTGAGAGGAAGCAAACATAAAAGTTATAGACTACATGATTCTATGTATGTGATATTCTGGGAAAAGGCTAAACTATAGGATGAGAAATAAGAGAAGTAGTTGCCCAGGGTTAAGTTTCTGGAGGAAGACGCTGACTACATACGGAGGAAGTGGAAGTTTCTGGGGTGACGGAAATGTCCTATGTCTTGATCGTGGTGATGGTTATAGGACTGTCTAGGTTTGTCAAAACTTACAGACTGTATCTCAAAAAGGGGTGAACCTTACCATATGTAAATCACACCCGATGTTAAAAACAGAAGGTGCTAAGAAACAGCAAAACGAGCCCTCCCAAAATTCCCAGGATCATAAAGAAAGAGGAGTGCATCAGTGGCTGTGGGTCTCTGGGTCGGTCCCAGCTTCAGGCCGCCCATCTCGCTGGTTCTGAAGGTAGCATGAAGTTCGAGCCCAGTTACGCTTCTCCCACTGAATAACCTACGGTGTCCTCCTGGCGCTCATCATCTCCGGATTCCTTCCCATGGTGTTAGGTCTCCTTTTCACCCCTCGCAGGCTCACCTGCTGCTCCTTCTCCTCAGTAGCCCAGAACTCCCTGTGTGTTAAGGCCTCCAGGCTGCCCAGATACGCCAGGCACCTGTATGCATCCTTGTCTCACTTGTGCTTTTCTTCCTGCCCAAAGTCTCATGCCCTGACCCCGTCCCGTGAACCATCTCCTGACTGCTTCTTGTTGTTTTCTCTTTGAAAACTTGCCTATCTGTTCATTCAACAAATATTTATGTTCCTACAGAGGGCTCGACCCTGGGAGTAAAAGCCATGAATAAAGGAAGTTTTCTTGGATATCTCTAATCGACTCTCACCCTCCCCCTTCCCCACCACTTTGCTTGTATGCGGCTCGTGGTACTTACTATATTATACTAGAATTAACTGCCTCAGTGTGAGTTTGTGAACTCCTTAACGATGAGGACTTATGTCATTTCGGATACTACAGGCAGGAGGCGAGCTAATGGAAAGCTCCCGGATTTGGTGTCACACACGTATGGTTAAAGTGGCAAAGTCCATCACGTGTTGACCATTACTGGGGCAAGTGGCCAACTCTTCAAGCCCCAGTTTCTCCACCTTTCTGTTGGAACTACTAATACCCAGTACATGTGAGTGCATGACATGTAACAGGTGCATAACAAGGCTAATTATTGCTATTCTTAGATCACATTATATTAGTACTGTCTACCTCACACATAAAGAGGAGTTGCTGCTCACTAAATGTTGACTGAGGAGCAGAGAGCTATTTGGAACCCTCCTAGACAGTCCTCCTCATCTTACCTGGTTTCTTATAAGTCACGTAGATGTAAAGGAATAGCTCGATGACATAGGTGATGACAGCTGCCCACCAGTTGATGACAAACATGACGGCACAGCACAGAACAGCTCCGAACAGAGATACCCACATGTTGTAAACCCCGTAGGCAGGCCTCCATCCTGCAAGCAAACAGATCGGTGTGAGGAAGAAGCCTCTCCACGTGACTGCTCTCCTCTGCAGGTAACGCGTCTTCTCCTCGCACAAAGAATCGGACTCCTTAGGTCCGTTCCCTGGCTCTGTGATTATTTTTCGATGCTCTTGGGTTTTGGGTCAAAGAAAGTGGTGGTGGTCACTAAACAGGATGCTGTAAAATTTGGAAAATAAGCATCTGGAAAATTTTTCTCCTGGACTCCTGCCTACTTCCCTCATGCCCTGACTGTCTTCCCAAATTACCAGCACTGAGCATCTGAAATCTGTGCCATTAGGAGCTGAAAGGAGACAAGAAACAGGGAAAGGTGGGGTAGGGGAACTTCTTGGTTGTCCAAGAAAGCAAAGTTTGAACAAAGATGCTTTTTTTGCTTTTGGAAAAGGCGGAACAATCATTAACAGTCAGTCTGCTTAGCTACTTGGTATTCTCCCATTACCCCACGACGATGATTATCTGTGGGGAAAAAAGGTGAAAATTTCTAGCAATGGCTTCTTAAAGCCAATGCTTTAATATGTCATGCGTTGTTGTAATGAAAATATTTCTCACAGTTCCTACATACACATGGGGTTTCCCTATTCTATTAATTCCTCAAAATAAAAGAAGCTAGGAGACAGTGTGGGCGGGTTGGAGAAACTCTGACTTGGAAGACACCTTCAGTCTATGGGTGAAGTACACCTTAAACTTGGAGTTGCCAAAATATGACAGAACTTCAAAGGGCTTCAGGGAGAATTTCCTTAAATGACCACAAGATGGAAATAGCACTTAAGGAACATCTTTGGATATAATATCCTTATTTTTCCAAGGCTGTTTTTTTCAGAGAGCAAGCGAGCGATGACTAACAGTCACTTTCTGGGTTTTTGCATCAGTGTGTCTCCTTCCATGTGTTTTTCTGTTTTCCTTTTTCTCTCTCCCTCTATCCAGTTCTTCCTTCCACTCTTTCTCCTGTCAGCACGTATAACTCTGCCTTGTTTTTCAAAAATGACCATACCCAAGCAAAGAATCACACATTTCTTTGTGTTAAGAGACTCTAAAAAATCTCTTCCAAAAGTCCTGAGTTATCTTCTGCAGCCTTGGGTGGATAGTGGTTCCCTTTCTGTCAGGATTTCATCTGAATGGCAGCAAGTTTTCCAAAGGAGGCTCCGAATGGTGGTAGGCACTAAAACAGTGTTTAATTGTCTTCCATGAAAGTTCTCATGATGACAGAGTAAGTGTGGACAAGACAAATCTCTAGTCTGGTGGGAAGCCAGAAGAAACCCTATGAGCCAATGACATCAAAGGGACGAGGTGCACCTACACAGGAGATGGCTCCTTGTTGTGAAATTCTGAAGGACACTGAATCATAGCCCCAAAGTGCCCAGGTGACCCCAACATCCATGTGATGGGGGCCCAGGCGAATCAGCAACGACTGTGCTCGGCAGGTAATTATGGGAACTACTCCTCCTTCTCTCCACACCTTCTACTCCTCCTTCTCTTCCACACCATGGGCAGGAAGCAAATTGATAGTAAGGAAGTCTCCAATATATACATTTATTCCACTTCTGTGGTCACTTTCACCCTGGAAATAAATAGTGGTGTTTTTCTACTGCTGAAATAAATGTGGTTTCTCTTGCAATGAATAATTTATTGCCACAGGAGAAAATTGACTTTACGGTTGGTCAAAAAGGCCATTGCTCAAATGATTCGTTTTCTATTTCAGAGGCCAGCCCCTAACTCACCAAGAGAAAGTGGATTACACTGCCCATCAGGACATAAGGAATCATGGAAACACAGATTGAACACTTTTCACTGACTTATTTCATTTTATTGAGACTGTTTGCTTAGGCTTATTTTAGTTTTGAAATGTCACCTTACCTGGAGATTTGGCATACGAGGCATGGAAACAGGAGAAATTAATAAGTGCATACGAGGCCAAGAAAAAGTTTGAGATGATGGGTGCAATGACATTCAGCTCCGCTGTAAAAGAAGCAGAATTGGACAGGCACATCTGGGTGATGAGATTGGGGCCTCAACAGCTGTTAAAGTTTGCAAGCTTGACTTTACTTGAAAATTGAACACACAGCTAGCATCTGTCAAAGTTTAAGAAGTTAGCGATTTTTCTTTGGGGCTACATATATATTCTTAGCCAGGATCTCCATAAAACGAGAATCAAAAAAATCTACGTATAAATCAGAAAATAAAAACCAAGACCTCCACCTACTAAAAGTTCACATGGGAGTTGGCAAAAAGGTGGGGACTGAAAATATGATGAACTCCCCTGTAGCCACTTTGGAGGCACCACTCCTGTGTTCTTCGTCTGTTATGTATATGACTGAGGCCCTGTCAGGTGAGGTTAGTTAAACACCAATGCAAGAAAAACTCCCAATCGGAAATCACCGTACACACACCCAATGTGTTCTTGCTTACTTGCTGGATTCTTGTTACTCTCTACTTTTCCCCATTTTTGGCTCATTCTAATTCTCCAGGCTTACCAAAAGTACTGTAGCCCTCAGCAGCTAAATATCTACTATAATTCAATCCCATCTGGATTGTTTGCTATATGATAGGAAAAGAAATACAGAGACACCCTCATTCATCTGAAGTTCAGACATCTTCAACCTCAGTGATACCAAAGCAGGTGGCAACTGGGTGTGATTCTGGAACATAGAAACCAGTAAGGAAATGGGTGAAAACTGCTGCCAGACTTGATCATGGAGGTAATTCACGTTCTGAGGGTGATCATGAAGAATATCATTTAATTCATACACAAGTGTTTAAACTTTGGCTGTGAGATCCTTCAAATGCAGTGGATTGGTATGTCTCTGTATGTAATAACTTTTATTCACTTTTTAAAAAAAATCTAAAAAAATGTATGGAGTTATATGCCCCCCTCTTTAGCCTCATAGAAATCTGATGAATTCTGAATATAGTCCCTTTCTGAGTTTCACTGGTAATGAAGAGGTGCCCTCACTGCTCGGCCCTGGCATGCCCATGGGAAGTTCCCATCCTAACACTGCCTTTGGCTTGCAAAAGTGGGGCCTCAGGGAGAGGCAAGGGATGCGCAGCCGGCAGCTGTGAATGTGTCTTTCCAAGATCACATAGCTATGTCTACATTGGTTGGGGAGGGAAGCCAAGACCACGGTCTAGGTACACGGTTCCTGATGCTGATGATCTAGAAGTCTTTTGAGAGGTGGTAAAAGGCAGTTTCCTTGTCCTCCGAGATCTGGACTCAGTAACTGTGGATGTGGGCCTGAAAAATCCGCACTTTCACAAACACACTAGTGATTCTGAGTACGGAATCAACCAACCACATTCTAAGAAACACAGACATGACAACTCAATTTTGCTAGCCAGCAGGCCAGTATAGCAGGTGGGGCAGCAGGGACAGCTCTGGAGCAGCTGGAGGAAGGATTCAGTTGCAATTGGTTGGACAGATTTCCAAGCCTTCATATTCAGAGAACAGAATAAAGTTCAGAGCCTCTGCAAGCTCTTCAAAGACCCTCAACACACACTTTCTCGTTTCCTTCGTAGACAGACCCCAATACTCCCAAGCAGGATCTTAAACATAAAACAGGTAATTTCTCAAACAGAAAGGACAAGCTTGAGGAATTACGAGAATGATTTGGTTTTCAGCAAGAACAAGAAAGCTACAAACCAATCAGAATAAACGCCATGGCTATCACAAAGGTGAGAAAATATCCTCGCAGGGGCTCATTGTTCTTCCCATATCCTTTTGCGAAGAACTGCAGGCCTTTGAAGATGTTGTCCTTGCACAGAGCCTAATGAAAAAGAAGGGGAGGAATTTGTCATTTATATCTATGCACAGTCATTTTCTCCGGGAGATTCCAACAAGAAGATTTGGGGGAAGATTAAGCGGTACACAATACGAGGCCCAAGTTAACACCACAGTTTGTCATTCTTTATGTTATTTGAATCGATCTTGACTATGTGGCAGACAGAGCGCCCAAGCCAGACACAAACATTAACTGTTTCAGAAAATGATGGAAAATGATTGCCAGTGAGAAGGAGTCTTTCAGCTTGATCCACAGCAACTGGAGGAGCTCTTACCTGGAACACCTTGGGGGCGCTGACCAGGGAGGCCAGGGCGGAGGAGAGCGTTGCAGAAAAGATTCCAGCGGTGATGAGCGGGCCAAACCCTGACACCATGCTCATGACCTGGACAAGAAAGGTTCAGACAAGAAGGCAGCTGAAAAAGTCAGCCAAATTCTATGCAAATGCTTCCCTCGCTATTTCTGGTGATTGGAATAGTCTGTAAGCTAACTGCTTGTAATGAAATATTCTGCCCCCCCTTCATTCTCAATTCCCTCTCTTCCTCCCTTCCTCCCTCCCTCTCTTCCTTCCATCCTTCCTTTCCCCCTCCCTCTCCCTTGCTCTTTCCCTCACTCTTTCCTTCTACTGGAGCCTGACCCCAGAGAGTGCTGAGCTACACCCCTTAAAAAACTTTTCTTTCCTCTTCAGAGAGGGTCTCCCTAAGGTGTCCTCAATCTTGTGAACCTCCTGCCTCAGCTTCCCTGATAGCTGGGATTACAGGTGTGTGTTACCACACCCGGCTTCAAATACTTAATATTTACTTGTCCAGAATGGAAATGACCTTTTGTGTTACGAAATAACAAATGCTCACCAAAACAGATCTGCAAGATACTGGAAAAAATAACAAAGGAATCATTTGAAGGGTTTTGACAGTACTCGACCCCTCTGTTCTTTGCAGTCATGTGTTTCTGTGATGGTAAGAAATTCTACCCAGAAGAAAGTGTTATTTTAATAAGGTGTGGGAGAGGCTTAGCTATTTACCAGTCTTTTAAAAAGCATTAGCCTTTCTTCTTCCTCCAGTACATGGAGGATTCTCAATCCTTGGCGTTGCCTGTGTTCCTTCAACATAATTTTGGATCTGAGACTTGATGAGATTCTATTTGAGTCATATTTTGGATAAAGACTTCAGCCAAGTTGATTCCTCTGTCTTGGTGGCTGACACAGAGGAAGGAAGACTTCACCCCACACCTGCTTCTCTCTCTCCTCACCAATCATGCAGACAAATGACTCAATTTCAAGCCCCCCTCACCGTTCCCCTGTCGCTCCAGATTCAGAAGTCTCACTGGACATGACGTTCTAGAGGCACAACAACAGCAATAGGCATTTTTGCTTGGCAGTACAAACCTGGAAGTTGTTCATCAGCCCATACTGACACGGCTCGTGTCCACATCTGGAGAAGTCATAGCCCAGCCCACAGGCTGCAGATCCATTGCAGTTCATGCCGGAAATGACGGTGTCATTCATGCTTCCAGTGGCATCTCGGACCACACAGGCCGCTGTGGGAACACGGGGCCTGTCGTTTCTGTAATGTTAGGGTTCTGCTCCCTTGGGGTTTTCGCCTGAACATATCCTTAGCTGGTTTTGCCTCTGAACAGGTGCATTCCCGGGCTCTGATCATGGTTAATGCTTCTTGGGAGGGGGTGACCGGAAGCTCCCACACGCTGAGTCCTGGAGCGCCCCCTATCGGTTATAGGGTGTTATTGCCACAGCCGTGAGAGGGCTATGACCTGGTCTACCCTCCACTGGAAGATATTTGGGGATCCAGACCGCCTGCTGGCTTGCACATCATCATAACCTTTCACATTTTTGGTTGGGTGCGGCTGACCCCGTGTTTTTCAAGCAGAAGGATATATTTCCTTATCTGTGAGACTCGAAGGAGGTAATTAAGATAAAGGGGCCCTTGTTTTCAACTAATTCCTGGCATAATTTTTTTCATATTTTGTTTACCAAGAACATGTATTGGTACATTGTATATAAAATGATCACATTTATCACAGTTATTTTGTACCTGTACATGATATATCTTGGTCCCCCACCCCTCCCTTCCGTTTCCCCCTTTCCTTCAAACAACTAAAGAAATGTATGACCTCCAAACCACCTCTACAAAATATTCTGAAGGATATCCTAGAAAAGGAAAGAGGAAACTACAATTACAAGGACACTAATAAAAAGAATTCACCAGGCAAGACAAGCAGTTAAACTGAGGTGAAACACAGAACCAACAACAGAAAAGATCTATGACAAAGGTAAGTCAATACATAACAGCTGGCATAATTTTTGAACAGTATTATGATTCTATTTTATATAAAAGTCAAATGGCTTAAATAATATAGGCAATGTTTTGGGAGAAAATGGTAAGATTTTCTATTTGACCATTAGTATTCAGAATCAAATAATGTTTTATCGAACATTTCTTTGAGTTTATTCCATTACTTTCACATGCAGCAGTATTTGTTATTTTCTATTATAAAAATTTTATGATGAACATCTTTGTGCATGGACTGTTCTGTGTTTCAAAATATTTCTGCAGGATAGATTCTTAGGAATGGAATTATGAGCATTGAAAATATCTTTGATCTACTGTATTTTAATCACTAACTTCCCTTACAAGTTTTTCTTTACTGTAATCTCTGTCAGTATATATTTGATAGCATTATTAAAATATATGAATATAGATATAAATATATATAAACTTTTTTAACTACATAAAGGAGAAATATTTTACAAACTAAATGCCAACCAGTAAAGTTACTTAGTTTGTTTTTCAAACTCCACCCACAGTGAGTTCTCATTCTTTGCTAACACTGTAATTTGAACACAGGATAGGAACTAATGGGAACCTTCCATCTTAGTTGTGGAACTGACATTCTTCAAATCTAGGAAGACTTCAAAATCATAGACTCTCTCGACTGAAAGGGAGACTTATAATCAGTGCAGGAATCCTTTTTATCACAGCCCTGAGAGGTGCCTGCTGGCCTCTACCGAAACACTTGAAATTTTGCCTATTGGTTACCAAGCGAAACCGCCCCTTTTAGTTTTGCCTCTTTGCATTGTTTATGTCAAGCTGACTTTCCTGAATCAAGTATTTTAACTTCTGCATAATAGATCTCTGCAAGCTCCCATAAAGGCAGGCCACGAGTCATTATTTCGACTGGACATGGACTTCATGACTGTCTTTCTCCTGTCTTGGGAAAAGTATGGAAATACTGATTTTTCTACGTGTGTGTGTGTGTGTGTGTGTGTGTGTGTGCGTGCGCGCGCACGTGTGTGTAGAGGGAACTAGAAGAATCCCTAGAATCCCTGAAATGAGGTCTATAACTTTGCTCATTCCCTCATCTTTATGTCTGAAAAAAAGTTTTTCACTTGAGAAATTTAACTTTAGGCAATTCAGTGTCATTTGAAAATGTGTCGATTTCTTAAAGCACTGGAACAAAAGCTCTTTACATGCAACTAGACCTGGAAATGACATAACAATACATTTAACAACCTTATCCAATTCCCTCGACTAAGAGGCAGTGAGATAGGCAAGAATCTGTTTATTGTTTCTTGTTTTTCTTTTTTCATCCGGAGACAACTTAAGATTTATGCACTTTGCCAGGGTCCCCTACAGTAAGCAGAGGACAACTGGGAGGGACACTTTGTGACATGGTCACCAGGCTTCCACAGTGCTGCAACCCGAATCAGTGTTCCCTTCTGTGTGCGGAAAGGGTTTTCTTCTCTACAGGCTGGGAAACCACATTTCTTCCCCTCCTGCCATGGCATGAGCACGAGGTGGGTTCCAACCAGGAAGAAACTTGACTGCAGGCAGCAGATGGAACCACAGTCAGCCCCCAGAACAGCAGGAAAATACACACATTTTCTGCTTCTTGGGCAGTACAGGGGCTGGAGGCCCACACTGCCAGCAGCTGGGTCTCGTTTTTACTTCCTGCCAACTGGTGACAGTTTCCTTTATGAAATACTGTCATAAATCCTACATCTTTCCTGCTTTCCTAAGGCCAGGTATTTGCTTCATTTTGCCTTGAGTTTTTGTTTGTTTGACTTGCTCTGCTCCTTACCTGCTTCCTAGGCAGGTACTGGACGTGTGGCTTTCCTAGCAGTGGAATTGTTGCCTGAGGTAGTGAAATGGGGGGGGGTCTTTGAGCTCAGGCAGGATGACCATCTGATTAGCTCTACTCTAGCACTGACCCAGAGATGCCTGAATGACAGTTTAATTGCATTAAAACCCTAAATGATCCAAACCATTAACAAGAAGGGAATTCACATCCTGCCCTTAGAAAACCTTTCTAGTTACATTCCACTGAAAGCCCACCAGACACGGCGAATGACTGGGTTTCTTGCAATCCTGACACCGGAGACATACAACTTACCCACGCAGATAGCAACCCCCAGGTAGGCCACGGTGGTGATGAAAATGGCCAGCATGGTTCCTCTGGGAATGGCATCCTGGGGGTCCTTTGGGAAAACAATATATACCAAGTATAGGTGACTTGGAGTTATTTTCAAATTCCTAATCTACCCTTCCTAAGGCAATTTCTAAGAAACCATCGAGCAAATGGCAAAGTGGTGAGCTCGAATTCTTTTTGGACAGTTTTTAAAGCAAATAAAGGTATCTGTAAAACTTTGTGCTGAACAGAAGTGATCATGAACTGTCCGAGAAAGGTTTTATAGAAAAGTAGGACGGGTGGTACTCTTACCAGGCCCCTCCCTTCTCCTGTGGATTTTAGGTAGCAATATCAGGCCTGCATGTGTAGGGGAGAGTATACAAATATATCCAGCATGCTGACAATCTCTTTATGTATTTGTTTTATACTGAGCTCAGGTCTGCCTTTAAAAAAGTTACTTCTGACTGAGCATAAAGGATGACACACTCAATTCTCCAGTCCCTCAAATTCCTCATTTGGAATCTAGTTGAGGAATGACTGTGATGGGAAATGTTTAATTTCTAAAAGCAGGCATAAAGACAGAGGCAAATTCAAGCTTATGGCAGAAAAATGGGCTTTTCTCTTTACTATGAATGTATATAAGTCATAAAGTTGAGTTCACGTCATATTTAACTTACCATTTTATATCCTATTTTGGGGGGGCTAAATCATATCAAATCAATTTCCGAGCTGCATATTGAATTATATTCAATTCAACTTAACAGGCATTATTAAGTAGAGATTTTAATGCATTCATTGCTTATACAGGACAATGCCTGGTGTATAGTAGGAGTCAATAAATATTGAATTGAGAGAACTACAATCCCAGGAGGCAGTAATCTCTCCAGTAGAGGATGTGAGATTCATCAATACAAATAAGCAATCAATATTAGTCAAACAAAGTTTGAGCTTTTTTCTTTTTAACTTAAAAATATGTTGATCAAGCCCATGAGAAAGGTCACTCATGGTGAATGGAGACTCAGACTGACAGTGGGAAGTCAAGTCTTAACCAAGAGCCCCGCTCTGAGCGCTGGTCCCACCCTCCCCACTCGCGGGATGGCCTGCTCCCTGGGCTTTGCTCTGAGGCCTGCTGTTCGGCCTCTTTCTCCCTGACCTTCATCTCCAAAAGTCCCCATGGCAGGTGTGTGCAATAGAGCAGCTCACAGAGAGAAGGTGGCAGTTATGGCTGGAATGGGCCCCACTCAGTCCCCTGATTCATGTTTCAAAATTTATTTTATGGATTAAAATCTTCGTGGGATCTGAGTGGAATGTGAACTAATGAGAAAGAAAAGCATCAGTAAGGATAAGAGGTGTGAAGACAGAGGCAGTCTTGTACCTAAAACACAGACTAAGCTCTTAGTTACAACTATCCACTACTATGAGCTCTAAAATTACTTAATAGAAGTTACACAGGGGTTAAATAATCCTAAAACATTAAGGCAATATTAATATGTGATCCTATATCGTAAGATCAGTAAAACGGCATTGTCTGCTCTGGCTGCCCATAGACAGGCCGTGGGACTTGCACAAATTCATAGTTTTCACTCCAGGTGTTAATTTCCTTCCTCCAGCAGTAATTCAGAATCTAATAGTCCACTGTTCTTATTTAAACATTCTATTTTTTTCCTTAGGAGAGAATGTAAGCATTTGATTGCTGCTTTTTGAGTATTCAGTTGCATCCTAATTTTGCATCTCTAAAATGGCGCTTTAACTCTTTTGACCAGACAAAGTGTTTCCCAGATCTTCTCTCAGATCTACCAGTGTGTCATTAGCAAATAGAAGGTGCAGCATGGGAACTCTGGAGCACTCCTGTGCCAAACCCTGTTAACTGTCATCGGCAGCCTGAGGGCCACCTCGAGAAGGGTTCCAAGGCACTGAACAGAGGTAGCAACCTGCATCTCCCTACACTGTGTGAAAAATCATTGAACTGCACCTATTAGTTCTGGTCTCACTCTCAGAGAGACGTCCTGAGCATCCCTTGCCAATTTCCCAGCACATCGTCACCTGTCAGGACTTACCATGCTTGCCCACTCCAGCTTTTGACCATGTTACGCCTCCTCAAAGTGCGGCCCCCTTTTGCTTTTCCTGACCTCGGTGTCTCTTGCTTTCTCCTAACTCTTAGCTCTTCCTCTTTTCTTGTCACTGGCTCCCTTGCTACCATAAATACGTTGCTTGTCTGTGCTTCACTGAGTGCTGCCCTGGACCACGTCCCTCCTTCTTCTTGCACAGTCCAGCCATCAGTCTAGCTGCCTGCTAAATATCTCCATTATGATGTCCTTCTGCCATTCCGATCTCAGTGGTCAAGTCTCAGTTTCCTTTATATTATGTTATGAAATCAATTCAATGGGTCGCGACCAGCTTTAAAAGAACACGATCAAAAAGAACCGATGTGAAAGTATCAGAAGACATTGCTTATAGTAAAGAACCAGCTAGGGAAAATATCAAGTGTGAATTGGATTGTGCTATGTAATATTTTCCTGCTGTGATTGTACTTAACACATTTTTTTTTTCATTTCTTCTCTTGACAGCTATAAAAACTGTCCCCTTCGGTCCTTTCCTCCCATATGGCCTTCGTTCTGGCACTCAGTGAATGCCAGCTAAGCCAAACTGACTACTAAGCATCTGATACAGACTTATTTTTAAGGTGTTGAAGGAAAGTATAATGTTCTTTAATTCAGAAGTGTGCTTACAGTTTGCAGAAATTTAAATCAGTGACCTCAGATTCTTGTCCAGTGCTGAGAAACCATAAGTGCAACATCCATAACTAAATTGCATTAAGTAATGATATTCGCTACTTGAATCACTCGGAACAAGCTTCCTGACTCTCCTGAGCATCAGCGTAGTTCTTTTCACTGCCATTATCTCTGCCTAAGAATTTACCACTGCACTGTGGTCACTAATAAATCTAAATGCCTCAATTTGTTCACTCAATAAATATTTATCAATGTCTTAGTAGTTCCAAGGGCACGGCAATGAATAAAGCCAAAGGCTAAGTCTCCACTGCTGTGGAGTTGTAGTCTACAACCAGCGCCCCTTGAGCAAGTCCTCCAGCAGCCGCTTCCCCTGGCTTATGGTCCTTAAGCGGTTTCTCCTGTTGAAGTGTAAGAAACTCCTTCTTGTTCTCAGCTGCCCCGTGCTTTGTAGCTGCTCCCGTGGTCTTCTCGGCCCGGGACTGCCTTACATCCCTCACCAACAGTCAGCAGCGGGCCCTTCCTCGCTTCAAGTCTACGCTTGAAAGAGCCCTTATGAGGAAGTCAGCCCTTATTGAACAGCTGCTTCCTCAGTAGTTTTATTTCACAACCCATGTGGACAGTGGTCATTATATATATCCCCTAATGATTCCTTTTTTTAAAAAGTTATTTTCATTAGTATGTTTGAAGTATTTAAGAATTAGTATTTTCATTAGCATGTTTGAAGTACATAATGATCACATTCATCGTGGGGAGTTGGTACAGGTGTATAACACATCTTATTCTTTTTATTTCCTCTTCCTCTCCTCCCCGCCCTTCCCACTCCATTTCTTCGTCCCCCTTTCATTTGCAAAAGATCGATCTCCTTGCTTCCTATTATCTATCGTTCATTTTGCTCTTTATTTATATTTCGGGTTTCTCATATAAAAGACCATGTGATATTTAAGCTTGTGCGTCTGAATGATTTCCCTAACATAATGGACTCAAGGCGCACCTATTTTCCAATTTTAGTATATATGCGGCTGAAGCGAGCACTGCATTCATTTCCCTACAGATGACTCAAATTTATCTTCATGGCACAGTAGTGCTTCACTGTGTGTAAATACCACGTTTCTTTACCCATTCATCTGTTGATGGGCACACGGGCCGCTGAGCTGTGTTGCTGTAACTATGGGCATGCAAGGGTCATTGCAATACGATATCCTCTGATGAGTCTTGAAAATACTTACCTTCTAAAGTTGATTATAAATTTATTGAGGTAAAAAAGCCTGTGCCTTTTACTTTTTTGTGTGAGGTAAAACCCATGTGTCCTCTATTTTTTAGAGAGTTCTTATTGTTCCCCCGATACCTATTTCCCTTCTTCTCCTTTTAGTACTAGAACTTATTTGAAATTTTATCTGGGCACACGGCTGTCCAGTTAGAGACTACATTTCTCAGCCTCCTTTGCAACTAGACAAAGTTGCAGAACTAAATTCTGATTAATGGACCTGCTGCACATCCAAGACCTGCTTGTTTCTGCTTCCTTATTTCCCCTCCTATGGGCTGGAATATGATCTCAGAAGTGATTTTACTTATTTATTTATTTATTTAGTACTTATTTGAGACAGGTTCTCACCATATAGTTTAGGTTGGCTTTGAACTCACTGTGTAGCCGAGCCTGGGCCTGAACTCAAGGCGATCCTCTTGCTTCAGCCTCCTGAGTGCTGGGATTACAGGCGTGCACCACCACGCCCGACCTTCTTATATTTTTATGTACAGTACTGGAGATTGAGCTCAGGGCCTTCACACTGAGCTACAGCCCAAGTCCATTTTTTATTTTTTATTTTGAGACAGAGTGTCACTAAGTCCCCACGGTGCCCAGGGTGAGATTGAACTTGCCACCCTCCTGCCTCAGCCTTGATCAGTCATACTGCACCTGGCAGAAGCAGGCAAACCCTCGGGTAATGGTAGACAGGAGGGTCGCTGGGCCCCGGGCTGCCTTTCTACCTTATTGAATGGCCTACGAGCTCAAATTTTTATGCACTAGACACACAAACTCTACCTTGTTTACTATTGTTAGTGGTCTTTTACAAATCCTTCAATCCAAAGTGCTACCCAATACAATGGGCCATATAGTACTTAGAATAATATGAATGGAATAATATAAGTGAAAAAGTGGTTGATTTTTGCTTTGTTTTATTTTTGCTTTTCTTAAATGTTCCATGCTCTTACTCATGGTTTTAAAAGAGGAGGCCGTTACAATACTTTCTCACTGAACTCTATTCATTTTGTTAGCAAAATGACGTTGGGTCAATGTACTCTGTTCTTCTGACATCATTGCATAAGACCTTGTAGAACTATCTGGAAAAGTAACCCAAATGTGACATTAAAAGAGATAAACAGTAAATGACAGGAAATCTTTCAGAAATCTCCTAATTTTGAATCTGTAGGGAAATGCGGTCACGTTCAGGCTCTCTGGTTCCTTGTGCCTCCCACCAACTGCGCTACCACTTCCTAGGACTACAAAGCAGAGTAGACCACTCACCTCCAAGTCTCCTGAGATATTGGCACCAGCGAGGATTCCAGTAGCTGCTGGGAAGAAAATGGCGAACACGGAGAAGAAGCCTTCCCCCTTCGTGAAGCTTGGGCCGAAGTTCTCAGCAAATATTGAGGCTGCGGCACAAATTACGAGCAAATTAACATGCAGACTCTTCACAAAGTAGGTTGAGCTCTTTGGCTTCTATAATTCTAAATGCAAATGCATCCCTGCATTCTAAGTGGAACAAACTTAAGATGCTGGTGTTACTATTTGCCAAGAGCCAAAATATATAAGGTTTTAGCTCTCTAAGACACAGCTCTGAAAAATCATTCGTATTTGTGTCCACAGAGACCCAGGCTGCCTGCCTTCTTTGAATCTAGAAAAGACTGAGAGAAGATGAAGAATTCCATCATGACCCTGTTAGCACACTTATAAATGTACCACACACATTTCTCACACACCCGTGCCCCCACAACTACATCCTTGCATGCATAAATACCTAAAATAAACAATACTCCATTTTTTTTTTTTTTTTTTTGTGGTGCCGGGGCTCAAACTCAGGGCCTTGTGCTTGCAAGGCAAGCACTCTAATCACTGAGCTAAATCCCCAGCCCAATACTCCATTTTTTAAACAAATGTTTTTAAATTGTAGGAGTACCTTATGGACTAAGTTACTTTAAAATCTTGCTAGTGGTTTTCTAATCTCTGATCATCACAGAGTTTGGATCTTAAATCCTTATAGCAAATTCTCACATGTGGGAAAGCGATATGGGCATAAGCTTTGTACATAAAACAGGTTGTTGTCAAATTACTGAAATGAAAAACAAAAAACAAAACAAAACAAATCCCAAAAAGCTGGAAGTAAAGTACAAAGGAAGAAGAAAGGGAAGAAGAAAAAATGTGAAAGAAAAGGATTCTAGGTGCAAAAAGAAGGTAAGAAAGTTTAAAACAAGCACGCAGAAAGAGGGAAAAAGGATGTTAACATCCAAAGCAAACTAGATGGTCTTTAAAGAGAAGAAGAATCAGAAAGAAAGAGGTGATGTGATTTAAAAAAAAAAATAACAACAACTGAATAAATAATGAGGTGGAAAAAAGCCGTCAGCAGTTGATTCTGGAGGAAACGAGAGAGGAAAAGGATCAAGAGGTGGGTAGGCGGAGTAGAGAAGCAGAGAGAGAAGACAGATCCCATGTTTTGTGATGTTGTCACAGGATGCGACACTAAGGAACGCCTATAATGTTTTATGCTTGAGCACCAGACAGCAACACATAACTAGGTAAAGCCACAGCAAGGCGAGGTGCCAGAAAGTCTACAAGGAAGAAAAAAATGACTGTTTGGCTTTAGTCCTCGGCCATAGTTGAGCCAGTTGTTGGAGCTCTGATCTCCTTCTCAGCCTGTATTTCCTGTTCCTATTATTTGACAATTTGCCTGGCATTTTAAGATTTAAAAAGCACACTCACACCTGGTGTCTTATTTACTTCTTGAGCTTCCTTCAGGAAGTTACTGTTATCACCCACACTTTAGTAGGGAGGCCTGAGAGCCAGACACGGTCAATGACTCATCCCGCCGGGAAGCAGGAGAGTGCAGACCCGACCCCCGCTCTCTTGGACACAGTCTCGGCCTCTTTCCCAGACCATCCTGGGATTCTCGTGGCTGCCGTTGGGGTGTTAGGGACAGCGGGGAGGAGAACAATGAAGAGCCTTTTACTGGACAGCAACGAATTTGTCACCTGTACCTTGGTAATTAAAGAAGCCTTTGGACTTCTTCTCACTGTTGGATGGGATGACAGTTCCAATGAAGAAGTTTGCAATAGCAATCAGAAGAATGACCAGAAGAATTACTTGAGCCTGCAATGGCAAAGTGAAAGGAGACTGAATTAGGTTTACTTAACAACTTTATCGATGTAATTGTAAAATTATGTGTCCACTGGAGAAGACTGCTGCCCAGCCTCATGGAAGGGTGTCTTTATCAGCCTTGTTCCACCTGGAGGTCCATGCTACAGTTTCCACTGGGGCATGGACTTGGGTACTTGAGGCTGACATTTCAAAAACACTCAAAGAAGTAGGTGGGTAACTACTGTGATGGTTCCAGGAATGGAAATGAGGCCAAATGTAGCATTTATGCGCTTGGTTTTTCTCCAGGCAGAGCAACTATGGGTTCTTCCTTCTAACTCTACAAGGACAGCAAGAACACAGAAGGCCTGGCAGAGTGTGCTAAGCGTGTGATGCCCAAGGCACCTGACGCCAGGCTGCCAGTGTGTGCTAAGCATGAGCAGCCCACAGAGCCCACAGGCTGTCATCCTCCATCAGTCCCTCTAAGGCTGCAAGCCATGTGCTGGCTTGGCATGACCCTCCTCTGTCCCCTCAACCTGAATTCCATGTCACTCTCCTCTGAGTAGCTGTGTCCTTCTCTTCCTCTTTCGAGTCTCAGGTAGGTACCGCCTCAGAGGCCTTTCCTGATCACTTGATCTAAAGAACAGCAGCTACCATTCACTGAGGGCGAACAATATGACAGAGGGCGGCTTTAAATCTACCTGTATGCTCTTAGGTAGTGTTTTAGTTATTTTTCTCTCGTTGTTGGGACAGAATACCCAACACTTAAAGTTAGAGGAAGAAAGGTTTATTAGCTCACAGTTTGTAGAGGTTTCAGTCCACAGTCAGCTGCGTCCGAGGCAGGGCGGCATGGCTGACTCACAGCAAAGTAAGTGAGGAATGCAAGGAATGTAGGCAAGCAATGCAAGCAAGCAGCTAATTGGCTTCTTCCTGTATTTTATATTTTATCTAGGCTGCCTGTCTTTAGGGCGGGCAGCACTCCCACCCTTAATCCTAATACCCTTAATCCTAGCGTCACATCCTTGATCCCAGCAGAACCATGCCAAACCGATTAGTGGACTAATTTAGTAACCACACACTCTAGATCCAGCTATCTCTTACCACATGAGGCTTTGGGGGGACATCTAGGCACGAACCATAACAGGTAGGCAATGCCACCGGCAGCTCTGTGAAGTAGGGACTACTGGTGTCCCCCCTTTAGAGATAAGGAAACTGAAGCACAGAAAGGTTAACTAATTTACTGAAGGTCACAGAGATACAAGCCAGATTGAAAGCTAGATGCTTTAACAGAACTAGAGCTTTAAATACTGCCCTCTGCTGCCACTGAACTATAATGCCTCCCTTGGGGCAGAAAGTAATGAACAGTCGGTGTCCCCTGCTGTTACTTTGTCTTCCTTCCTTCCGAGGATTGAACCCGGAGCCTTGTGCTTATTTCCTTCGTGGTCCTTTGCACGATGTGTCATTTTGCATCTGTCTATTAGTTGTTTACTCCCCGCCCCTCCGCGGACCATACGCTGAAGCGGGGCAGGATTGTACCTGTCTCAGTCTCAGTGGAACGTCTGATGCCTTGCGGAGCGCCCAGCACATGCTTGGGACTTACTTAACTTTTGTTTAATGCTGGGATCCTGTCCGGGGGGGCTTTTGCTTTCTGTTCCTTTCTGGTGACCACATGAGGACTAGCTGTGCATCTCCAGTCATGGAGGCACATTTTAAATTACACTGATCCCCGTGAAGAGTTCCCAGAAGAAGCGAAAGACATGCTCCCATCACTATCTAGTACGCTTTACCACTTGTTCAGTCCAGGTACACTCTGGTTCTGGAGCCCATGACACCCTCGCTTTCGCTGGCGAAGTGCTGGCTTCCAGAGGAGAGTGACGGTCCTGCCTCTGTCACCTTCCCCTAGGATGCTTGCCGTTTTAGGGGGCATTGGCACTCGCAGGCAGCTCGCCAGGAGGTCCCAGGGTGACCGAGACACAGGCCTCTAGTGTGTCTGGGATCATAAAGGGTCAGGGCATGATGCAGTCACCTTGACGGCTGTGTTACTGTGGTGACAGCATAAAACAGAAAAAGCGCAGGCCTGTTCATGTGCCGCATGAGCTGAGTTGGCACTCTGCATGCTCACTGTTCCACGAGTGGTAACTTGTTCCTTTCCCATGACAAATAGTAACAGTCCTTCTTTTAGGACATGGGCTTCCTTCTAGTCCTGCCTTCTTTCAGGACCTGACCAGCAGCTGCTGATGGCGCCCTTCTGAGAAGTTTACCTTTGCTTCCCATTCCATTCCAGCGACGGAAATCCCTAAGAGAACCACCACGGTGATGGACCCTATGATCCGGATGTCGTTGGTCGGGTCCACCATCATGGACTCACTCTCCTGGGGGGAGGGGGGTCAATAGAACGATTAGAGATACAGAGCTTTACACGTGGGTCTTACTGTACAGTTCACAGTCAGAAGACATGTGGAACACTAATGCCTGGGGCCATGTGGACCACGGAAAAACGAGGTGCTCATAAACTTGAGATGATAAAGAACCTAGCATTATTTCTTTCTTGTGCTAATTGGCATTTGATCACCAAGGTTAGGAGTTAAACATAGTAGAGATGCATTGTAGTAAGAGCTTTTGAGGCTATTGGAGCACTAAGTAAAAGTGCATCTATACAAATATTGTGTTTTGCTCCAGAAGAGTGACTAGTGTTTTTTTTTGGAGCTGGGGATTGAACTCAGGGCCTTGTGCTTGCGAAGTAGACACTCTGACCAATGAGCTAAATCACAAACCCTTAGTTATTTTTGTATGTCAAGGGGAATTCTAGAGGAATAAAAACAAGTGATTTACAATGTGAATATCAAAAATAAGTGCTGTGCAATTTAAGACAGGCTGCACCAACCTGGCAATGCACCTCTTAAGATAGCATACTTTATGAAGTAGATAATATGCTCACTTATTCACGGAATTTTCACATAGAGATACCTTTACCAGGTGAGTTCAGTGGGTGCTATTACCACAAGACCAGAAGTTAGTCCAAATGCCAGCTAACTCCAGGGCTCGAAATCCACACCATCCTAGCAGGCCACCTAAACTAGGAAGTGCCTAGTTTTCCACAGTCAGTTATTCTAATGTTTGAATTTTCTTTTCCTTTAGAAATCTATGACCATAATAATAGCATGACTACAGATAATAATGCCCATTTTCTATCCAATGTTTCAGATTTCACGTGATACCACCTATACCTCATTTCATCTGATCTGAACCAAACTTTTGTGAAATACACAGGATTTTATTCAGAATATCACTGGCCCAGTTTATAGTTCCAGGTAAATAGAGGAACTGGTTCAAAATCTCCAAGATGGTAAAGTGAGAGCCGGAACTCAAAGCTAGATATTTTGATACCACGCCAAAGACTCCTCCTATATCCAACTTTCCCCCTCTCATCTTGCCATAATAGTACCCCCTAGTGCCCTGAAAAAGCAAGCTGAATTGAGTGATCTTGCTTGGCTGTATGAAGACAAGCTTTAATTACCTTAAGAAGATCTACTACAGTCTCAGCGAATCCCACCACATACATAGCAACAGCTACTGCGTTGGCAAATGCAAAGATCAAGCCTATTGAGCCCCCAAACTCAGGGCCTAAGCTCCGGGAAATAAGATAGTAGGCTCCACCTGAAACAAGACATGGACATGCTTTACATTGAGGAACTGTGAAGAAATTTAGTTTATATGATCAAATGATTTTGAATGTCTCAGCAATTTTAAATGCTAATTATTCTAATAAAAACATTATAAATTCCCAATTATTTTAGAAATTGTTTTCCTAACAATTTAAGACTTCTTTGTATTCTGTACATAATCTATAGTATAATAATAGACTTAATAAAATTCAATTTATTGAATCCTAAATGTAAAAAATAAAAGGCTACAAATAAGAATGCAGCAAAACTTTACCAGAAAACTACTTTGTCTTTAAAAAATATCATTTGAATATTCAAATTAGTGATGTAAATGAAATAAAATTTTATAACCAAAATCTCCAAGAAATAGGCTTTTGGTAGAAAATGAAGTGGAAGAAATGATCTTTGTTCCTTTGACTCCTTTCTCTTGCGTAAGCATTTCTGCTACATACTTGCTGCGTAAATATGATATCATAGGGTAATGATACGTATTACCCATCCTGTAAGTCAGACTTGGTTTTTGTTTTCAGATCAACAAGGCATGACTATTACCAGATACCCATAATGTGGGTACCAAGTGGGAAGGAAAGTAGGGAGGGCTTGGAACCATTGCTTTTCCACTGGACATTGAAAAAGTAGTTCTACAGTATGATTGTGGACTTTGGTGCACATGAAAGCCTGATCCGAACTTGTGAACAGATAGTGGGTCCCTTGGGGAAGTCTACTAACAGTAGAAAAGGCCAGATATTGTGGTTCATATCTACATGTTCCCCAAGAGCCTCGTGTGCTTATAGGAGGGACTTCGGACATTGAATTAAGAAGGCGCTACAGCCGGCGTCTTGTTGGGTGGGGTCAGATCGGAGGTGCGTCACGGGACATGAACGGGAACTGCTTATCTCCTTCCGGTTCCTCTTTTCTTTCTCTCCTGACATGAGACGCTTTCCTCTGCGCAGACCCTTGCACCATGCCACTCTCTGCATTTGAGTCAGCCGAACATAAACTAACACGTCTGAAACACGAACCAAAACAAACTTTTCCGTTTTTAGGTTGCAGATGCCAAGTATTTTGCCTCAGTGACAAGAAAGTAACTAAAGCACCAGATCAGAGGCCTGATTATCCCAGACCATCCTAATTACCTCCCATGCCGATCTAGTCTTGGGGGCAGGCAGAGTTGACATGGAATGACCCTTAACATTTAAACACAAAGTCAAGCCGCCATTTACTGAGAAGGAGTTTCTTTCATTCTAGTAACTGCTTTAGGTTTAAGGGATCAAAGTTCTCTCTAAAAATGCAACACCGTGTGGGTGGAACAAATCTCTCTTATTTCCATTATTCTGATTTCGTTAAACAAATTAGTGAGTCAGTTACCTACGGGGCATGATCCAAATGAAAGATGGGCAGAAGCTGGGAGACAGGTGTGTTGTGGGTAGGATGGTGTTAGAAAGCCTGAGTAGGGAGATCTGGAGATGGTACTCCAAGAAGAACCCTGCCTGAGAAGCCTACGGGAGCAGGAAGGGGAATGAAATGCAGTTAAAAGAAATTTGCTAAACTTCATCCACTTCCCTTTGCACCGAGGCTGGCCTGCTCCTGGATGGCATGAAAGTAACTCTTTGTTTTGTTTTTATTTTCTTTCTGATGATCTTCCCTGCCCTGTTGGCCACCAGAAGCGTAGTGTTTAGAGTGAACCCTGTGGGTGGTGTGGCACTAGTTTGCTGAGTGGACATCATGAACAGGGTCAGCTATGGTGCTGGACAAGACCCAGCCTGACGGGACCTGAGAGACAGACAGAGGGCTCTCCCAGAGTACACTGGTTTACTGCAATGTTCCACTTGGTTACCACAATGCTTTCTGATTAGACAGAGTCACTCAATACTTTAAAACATGTTTTATCACAGGAAATGGGTCAGGGAAGTCCTTTCTAGAGATTTGCCATTTGTGAGAAGAATTTTGCTTTGCTGTTGAAATTTTGGGTTATTTTGTTCTGTTTTAAGGCTTCAGAGGTTTAGCACTATGGAAATTTCACTCCAGCATTAAACCAACTTTAGACATTACTATGGAGCCCAAGCTTATAGCTGTAAGGAATTTAACTCACTTACCTCCTCTTACTACTCCATTTGTGCAAATCGCAGACATTGAAATACCTGTGAGTGTCGTCACTACCACGCTCAGGCCAATGACGATGACACCAAGACCTGAAAAATCCCCCCAGAGAGGTGTTTGGCTCTAGTACTGAGAGAAGTCACCAGTACTTCAGGACACAGCAGCCTGAATCTTGGCAGGGAAAGATTTGTCTCCCCACAAAAACCTGAAATGTTCTCAAAGATCCCATTCCGTGAAGGTCTAGGAGCACCTGCAATGTACTGAACTTCACAATGGAATCCGCGTCCAGGAGTCATTTTCTAAGAAACACCATGTGCAGACTGGCCTGAAAAGTGAAATGTTTATCCAAGGAAGTCGCACATCTGTAACGTCTGCCCAGATGCACCACAGAGTCCATGAAGAAGAAGACCAGAGCTGACTAGACTGGACCTGGACTTGACTTACCATGCCACGTGCGTCTCCAGGGAGTCAGCCAGACTTCAAGAACACTGAGCTACTTCCTTGTTCCCATCAAAAAGAAGCATATAAAACATCTTTTGCCTACCCGTAGTAAGTGCTGAGGGTATTAGATATCTTAGAGACTTTACCTCCACGAACAAACCCGTTAGTTGCTATTGCAGAAGTTGACAACCCAGTAATAGAAGTAACCATGGTGGAAAGAAGAATTATGAGAACTCCGAGACCTGTTAGCAATGAAAGATAGAAGAGATTACATTTTACTTTTCTCCCTTGGATTCCCTGCTGCTGCAAACTCTGCTGCCTTTAAGTTTTCTGGTCCAGGCCTTGTGCCCCCGTGGGGTTTCCTTGTGCTAGGGAGGAACAAACGGGTACTTCTGGCATAACAATCAGGTCGGAGAATGGCTCATTATGATGAAGGATGGTTTCCAACAGTAAACACAACCCGAAATGCAACCCTGCCAAAGAAGAGTTGACTTATGCCAGCGTCCTGGGAGAGAAACTACCCTGGCTGTGAAAAGTAAAAACATGACATTTGACCTTCTCAGTTGCTCCAGAGGAACCTGAATGAGAAAGTTGGGGATTTGACAAAGGTTAAAGCCTCCTCCATTTTTCTTGCATCTCTCCGCCTGAGGGGAAAAAGAAACCAACTTGTATTACCTTTGAAAACACCCCAGAAAGGTCAGCGGTGAGCTACTGGGACCTGTGCTGCCTTTACCTTACAAATGGTGCTGCGGGTCACAAGTTTAATTACCTCCTCTGACATATCCATTCGTGGCAATAGCAGACGTGGACAAGCCAGTGATAGCAGTCACTGTGACGGCTAAGCAGATGATAATCACACCAAGACCTCAGTTGAGAGAGGAAAAACAAAGGCAATTAAATGTGGAACAATCCACTGAGACATTTACATAAAAGCCAACAAGTCTAGTGTGATCACTGAGGGACCATGTCTGAATGTAACAAGTTGACCGGGAAATCGCCAGGCAGTAACTGCTCAGCTTCAAAGCTGTCCACCTGTAGTGGCTTCATTTCCAAGAAGTTCAAGGGCTAAAATGTTTGGTGTTGTTTTGTGTACAACTGAACATCTAAAACTGGTAAAAAATGTAATGTGAGTCCCATCTTGGATGACATTCTGGACACCCACAAACGTATTTTGGCCATATCATCTCACACTGTTCGTTTAACTGGAGATCAGTTGTGCATCTTTCCAGGTAACATTCTTTTTATGCACATTTGGTCACGGAGGGGTGGAGAATTACACCCACTCTAGCCAGCTGTTCATCAGGAGGTGAGTAAAGCAGAAAGAACCAAATTGAACCCCATTAACTTACTATGTGACCGCTGGCCAGTAATTTATTTTCTGAGCCCCGAATGGCAATTAAATTACAAAGAATGTGTGTAAAGATGCTCTTATGCCTAGAACTCGGTGCGCAGTCAGCGGTACTACCTTTCCATCACAGTTACGGCAGTCACAAAAAGTACTGTTTATTGATAGCCTTCTGGACAGCTAGCTGCATGGTGGGCAGTGTAAGAAATGCAAGAATAAATGAAACAAAATAAAAACAGCTGCCCTAGAGGATCTTACGGCTGGAGGGTCAAAGAGAGACAGACAGCGGGAGAGGCCAGAGTTCAGGCCAGAGGGCGCGAAAGGACGCAGGGCGTGATGGAATGCACCACTTTGGCTTAAGGATCATTTTGAGCTGAAGCTAACTGCAAAGAAGCAGACACCAGAAAAGCTTTCTGCCCCTTCCTGTTCGCTTAGGTGTAGGACATGCATTTGCAAACATGTCCCCTTCCCTCCCTACGTGGAAAGGCCAGCTAATTGCTAGTAACAACTGAAGATCCAGGTCGGGCTGCAGAAGGCACCACAGGAATCTACACAAGCCTTGCTGACCAGCCTTGACCTTCCAGTAGTATCCCAGTGTATGTAGCATCCCACAATTTGCCGCCATAAAAACTCAGGCTTTTTCCTCTATCTTGTCACTTTTCTAGTTTTATATTTCTTTTGCCAAGATGCATGTAAGCTCATGTTCAGGACTCACTTATCACAAAATGCCTGCATGTAAAATGCACATTAGTAAACTTCTGCTTGTTTCTCTCTTGCTAATTTGACTTGTGACTGTCAAATTTCTAAGGCCACAGTCCGAGAACCTGAGACAGGGAGAGGGAAGCAGCGTCTTCCTCCTCTGCAATACCCTTGCTACTAGAGGCTGACCCAGAACTCAGGGAGCAGCATATAGGGTCACAGCCATTGAACTCATCCTGGCTCCTCCAAAGCGCTCCAGCCTGGGGGCCTGGTAGGCTTCATAATTGCTGTTGGCAGACTCCCTTTCCCACAGGTGGGTAGAAGGGTAGTCCTGGCTGTGATCTGTCTGGCCACTCCCCAAGTGAAGGGAAAGTGGAGGGAGGTTAAGAGCAGAAATGGGAACAGGTAACAGAAGCCCTTTTGATGCTCCCAGGCATACCTTGGCACTAAAAGGAGTCTCTGTTTTGCAAATTAAAATGCGGCAGGAAGAAGCTAATTGTGGGGACAAGCTACAAATTTGGATCATATTACTTTGGGCCCTACAGACTCTTAAAAGGTAGGAGTTGTAAGAAATAGTTGCATGAAATTCTTCCTGTATAGTGTAGGAATCTTCTGGGGAGAAACTCTTTATCACTATGTGGCCTCAGATCCTTGTGCCACTGAGATGATTTATTTTTATCTTCTGCATATTATTTTGCTCCTTTGTTTTGAGGAAGTTCAAAATAAACTGTTTATCACACTCCAGAAACTGCACAGGGCCACATAGTTTGCATTGCATGACATCATACCCTTGTCTAACTTTTTTATTTCTCTACTGCTACTTCCCTTTGCCACTATTATTTCCCCAACAAGTCTTAATTCATCCTTTTGTTTTGTACATATTTCTATAAACTAGTTTGAATCTTGGAATATTAGTGAGGGGACTTGCTTCTGTCTCACAATCAAACCTAAAATTCTGTGGAGAAAAGCAGCTTAGAGAATATTCAATTCATTTTCTCAGAGTGTGGTCCTCAATCACCTGCTCCATGAAATGCCTGGGGTCCCTACTAAATGTGCCCACACCTACTGAGTTGGAATCTTTAAAAACGAATTGCAGGATTTTGGAACTTTCTCCCTCAGCCCATCTCAACTTGTGTCTGTCTTCCTGGCAAGGTTCTTTAGCTTTATCTTCCTAGAGTTGATTGGCACAGAGTTGTCTAAAAGTTAGACAAAAGGTGAAACTCACAGAATACAAGTGACTTGCTTCAGGTCATATCTGCTTTGCACGCCCACCTATTTTGCTAAAGATAGTGTGTTGGAAACCATCTTGGCCCAGTCCAGGTCTCCACAACAGACACGGCAATGTAGCAGCATGGGCAGCTCTTTCTATCACTTGCCTTTAAGAATAGAATGTCCTTCTGGCCTTATTTCCAGGTTCTAGCCTTGGAAATATATTCAGGTTTCTTCTCCAAACTACCCCCAAAGCGAGAAGAAGACAAGAAAATTATTTTATTTTAGTTTTTCTTTCTTAAGTCAGGAAACCCAATGGGACCATGTGATAAGGTAACTCTTCTAGCTTTAGAATCATAGCCAAAGCTATGAAACTGTGTGAGGTTGATGAGAGAGAGAGAGAGAGAGAGAGAGCGAGAGAGAGAGAGAGAGAGAGAGAGAGAGAGAGAGAGAGAACAGAAGAGCAAACCCAACAAAATTCCACTGGAAGGAAAACTCACTGAACAGCCATTATGTAGAACTTCTCCACTGGCTTCTAATATGTGATTTAACTACTTAAATAAAAGATCCTTATTAAAACAACATTCATGTCTGAAAGCAGAATAAACTGTTTAGTATAAAATAGGATTCTTCATATTTTACAGTTTTCTAATAAACTTGAAGCTGGGTTGACTGTGAAGAGTAATGTAAGATCTGATTAAGGTTCAGATTATTGCCCAAACATATGGGTGTTAAATAAGTTGCATTAAACAGAATTACTCTTGCCCTTGGCTACACTCACACCTCCAAACAAAATAATGCTCCTTGATGATCTCAATAAGTTACTAAACTGCCCTTAAAAACCTAATTTTGCATGAAACCCTGGAGCAAAAGCTTGGCAATATGGAGATGCAGATTTTCCACAGAGCAGGACTCACTTGTTTGGGCCTGCGGCTGGGGCGCTCGTTTGCTATGCATCATAAAACCCGCAAGCAGCCCTCTGTCAGGAACCCAGCAGTTGGCAAACATGAAACATGGAAAAGCTACAGGAACTAGTTCCAGTTTTTCAATTTACAGCTTAGCCCTTTCTTTCTCCAATTAGGCTTCTTTTGGTTCCGGATGTGTTTTGAGGAGCAAGGTGATAAATAATTACTTTTTTTTTTTTTGCAATACTGGGCCTTGAATTCAAGACCTTCACACTGAAATACACCCCCAGCTACACTCACCCCCTTTTTAAATTTTGAGACAGGGTCTCGCTAAATCCCTAAATGGCCTAGGCTGGGCTCAAGCTTGTGATCCTCTTGCCTCAGCCTCCTAGAGTGCTGGGATTACAGGAGTATGCTAACATGCCCAGCTGCCAACTAGTTTTTAAACATGAATTGAGCTACTTTCTGGAGTAGTATCTGAAAGAACATTTAAAATTCTTTACTCTCGGCACTCATGATTTATAAATCTTCCCTCAAATGTGAATTCATAGTGAGGTAGGAGTAGGGTGTGATTTGAGCTGCTGGGAAGAGGGACATGACCTTGGGGAGTGGCCTTGACCTGAGGTCAGCCTGGGGCGCAAAGTCCAAACTGCCCTCTTCTCACAGGATCAGGAAACCCCATAAGATCTAGGATGCGATAAATACAAAACTATACCGGGAGCTCTCTCTTGCCCCCTTACTCTCTAACACTCCCTCCCCTTTTGGCTCTCTAATTGCCTGATGGCTATTTCATTCACCTGGCAGAGTCAGTTTCCTTTGCTTTTGTTACTTAAATAAATTTTCTTATGGCCTTAAATTCGTACTTTCAAATTTTTGCTCATGACTAACCCCCAATCCTAACAAGAACCTGGAACACAGGACACAGGCAGACTCTGGGACGCTCTGCCTGATATTAATAGTATATTTCATAGAATAGAACATCATAGACTAGAACACAGAATAGAGCATCATTAACTTTTATCACATTAAATCAGGGCCTTTGATAAAATATAAATTGGTTTTTCACATGAAGTTTACTAATGTACTCTCAACAAAAAGATTTCCTAGCAGAAATAATATTTTAAATGGAAACTAGCATTTAAAAACTTTAATCACTCAGAATAATACCAGTATCTTCCAATTCAAAAAAATAATATTAGTCATATACATTCTCTTAGTCATTTCATCTAACATTTCAAGCTTATCTCTGGGAATATTTTATTTATTAACACTTGTATTCTCACTGCTGGTACCTGAAAGTAACACATTATTTTCTTTGGAACGTGTTCAACAATTCTTTATTTTTATTAGTCAGGTCATATTTTCACCAGTTTCCCCACAAGTCAGTTTTGTTCAGTGAGGTTTTACCAGCTGTCATAAAGAGGCTAATCTGTGGCAAATAAAGGGCAAACTTGGGTTAATATAGCCCCGAATATGAAGATGATTATTTAAAAATGAATGTGATTTTGTAAACCTCTGTGCTTTAAACTCTATTGAAAGGTAGAAATATATTCCATGAGTGTTCACCAGCTGGGTGAGTTGGAAAATTCCAATCTCACTGGAGTTAACGCCTCGCCTTTACTCTCTGACAAACATTGGCACAGAGGCGAGGCGGAAGGAGGCCAAGTGTGAATGATTTCTGTGACCTTCCTCCTCCTTCTGGTGTTCATGGTGAGACCAAGTATATGACTTACATAGAAAATTATTTCAGAGGGGAAAAGCACTCACCAATTCCAGCTTGTCCAACGATCCAGGAGAGGCGGATGAAGAGCATGACGCCCCAGATATTCAGCATGCATCTTACCTGAGGAGAGAGGGACATTGAAAAGAGGGCAGCGACAGGGGCCCAACCCAATGTCTTTGTCTCTGACACTGAATCCAGCAGGTGACTGAATAGAGAGCATTCGTGTGTAAAGAGAGGAGCTTTCTCACCAGCACACCTTTCACCCAGCCAAACTTCACGACACCAGCTGTATCTTCCTCTTTGTTGTCACCCGGCTCCTCTCCAGGCATCCCGTCGCCGTTAGCGACCCTGTCTGCTGAACCCGGGGCCACGGTCACATTCTGCATTTCCAGACAGCAAAGACACAGGAGTCGGTCAACAGACAGACGGGTCCAAGGGTTCAAAGGCAGATTGAAACGACTGACATAAAATTTTAGATAAAACCAAAACATATTCTGATCATTTTAGTAAAATGTTTTCCTGGGTGTCACCCCCAAATCCCAGGGGAGCTAATTGGTTTCTTCTGTGAGTGCTTTTTAGGGATGGCTAAGGCTGCAGGGGTGGTGGCCTGGGGGACCCAGGACAGAATGTTCCCTGCGGTCAAAGTGGTCAGATGTGTTGAAGTTTAAAAGGCAGAATGAAAGACAGGAGGGACAAGGAGGGACCGTGTGGCTGGCATGGGCAGAGGAGGGTCTTTCAGACAGCATGTTAGGAAGGCCAGAAAGACAACTTCCCTCACTAAGGCCAACTGCTGGGAATTCTTTCCCTATGCTCAGTTTCCCTTGCCCGAAGTGATGGTAATAAAACCGTCTCCTAACCTCAGAATGTCTTTAGGACGAGTCAATGAAAAACACATCGAATTGTTTTCTTTATTAAAAAAAAAGTTTGACGTAGTCTACAAAAATTTGAAGGTACCGTATGACCTCAAGAAAGCTATTCCTAGATGTTGCTTACAGATTTGTTCTTCGTCAGACAATTGCTGAATGTGCTAGTGTACGTGGAGAAGGTAAGAAGTTTCAAGACTACTAAAAATATCAGCCGAGAGGAGATAAAAGTAAGTAGTGTGAAATAAAGGATTAAAACTTGCTATTTTTGTGGTACTGAAGATTGAACTCATAGTCTTCACATCCCCACCCCTTTTTACGTTTTTATTTTGAGAGGTGGTTCTGCCAAATTGTCCAGGCTAGGCTCAAACTTGCCATCTTCCACCTCAGCCTCCCAAGTGCCTGGGATTACAGTTGGGCGCCAATAAGCCCAGCTGGGATGGGAATTTTTATATATTTTTTTCTGTGAACTAATTTTGAAAGACATTATGACTTTTGAATGACTAATGTCATTTCTTCTTTGTGTGATAGTCTCAAGTTCCACAGGGGAGACAGTATCCCTGTTTCTTACAAATTAAGAGTAGTTCTCAATCTCTAAATTTTTTTTTTTTAGATCTGACTTTGAATAATTTCAGATACATGTACTTAGATTCGTGTATCTGGAAAACACCTGAGTTTTTGCTGAGTAAATTACATCTCACTGAGCTCTCCCAAAGCAATCTTTACCATAAGGGTTTGAGGCCATCAGGGAAGTGCCTTAGATTTAGCACTTAATTGTTATTACAGAACAATTTTGTCTTATTTAAGTGCTCTAGGATGCTATGTTCTGATATCACTAGCTAAGAAGACTCAGACAAGGATAAAGTTTTCTTCTGTGACATGATACTGTGTGTTATATAGCATTATAAAGCTATATAAGGAATATCTTTTAAATATCCGCCTGCCAACTTTGCACAGATAATTGAAAGCTGACATCATATATTCATACCAGTGCAAAGTATAGAAAAAAGGGCAAAGAAATTGAGGCTTACCTGGGAGAGCAGAATCCGGTGCTCTATACCAGGTATAGATCCAAGTCATGTATGTAATTCAAAAATTCCTAGTTGCTATTTATTGTGTACTTATTTTTGGTGATGAGGCTTAAGCCCATGCTCTATATTCCCTTCCAACCCCCAGTAGCTACTTTTAAAGAGTTAAAAACAAACAATTAATTTTTAAGTTTTGTGAAATAACTCAGGGTTAGATATGGACTCTTAAATTTTAAAAATATATTTAATCCTATAGGAAGTCATATTTCTAATATTTACAATATAAACATTTGTTAGCAGTATTGACATCTTTCCTTGTGGAAGGAAACTGAATCACAGAGTGTCTTTGTGTCATATCTTACTTAATCGCGTCTACATGAAGTACTATCATTTAAACATATAATTGATGTGTAAGATATTTTATATATTTTTCCATGCTAAATTTTTGAAATCTGGTTTATATTTTCCACTGACAGTACATCTCAGCTTGGACTGGCCACGTTTCAAGGGCTCCGTAGCCACGTGAGGTTGATGTCTGCCATATTGGACAGCTCTGGTCTATACAATGGTAAATTTCAGACGGATGAAATATTTGATGCTATTTCCAAGTCAAATAAACATTCTGTTTTTCTCTTGGTGAATTCTACACACATAAGGTAATGGAATGGGTCAAATGTAACCTTTATTTTTCATAACTGAAAATATAACCAATGATCACAGGGAATCTCAGAATGTGGTATTAAAATATCTATAAATGTTGAAGAGATTATTTGGTTAAGGAATAAAATTATTTGACTTAATTTATGAAAAACTTAAAAAATTGTCAGTGTCCTAGCTAATCAAGAGTCCCATGGCCTGCTGATCTGCAGTCACTCATTCAGGGAGAAAGCAATTTCCTTTGCCTGGTTTATTAATTGGGGTTCCCACAAGACATGCCTTAGTCATTTGCCTTTTTAAAGGCAGTTTTGGGACTAAAACCCATTTTTTTCCCGACTAAACCTGAGCTTGAAGATTTGGTCCAGGAAACTGCTCTGCTCTCTGATGAACTTTAATGGCGGCTATAACTATGATCCTTCAATCTGGATTAATTAAAAAAAAAAAGTCCTACAAGTGAGGCTAAAGGACAAATAAGATATTTAAAATTTCCCTGAAGTGAACATTTGTTCCTGCCGGATGCCCTTCCGGGTCATAGTTCAATGGTTCTTCAGTGTACCAGTAGGACGTCGCAGTGGGATGCAGAAAGAATACCTGTGAGACATGGCAGAGCACCACGCGTGGAAGCCAGTAGAGCAATCATTTGCTAAATTATTAAAAAACAGAGTCGATGTAGGGTATTCTCTCCCCTCGGTAAATATGTGCAACCTGCTAGAATTTCAGAGTTTTAAGTGCATTTATACCACGATGGAGGAAAATCTGGAATGCTGACTTCCTTTGTTGACTGATAAGGCTTGATCGTAACTTTACAAATCCAGAAATCCGGATGCTGTTTCCACTGCTTACTCTCATGTAGGAGCCGAAAATTCCCGCACCTTATAAAAAAGAAAACTTGGAATCTAGTTTTACTGTGCAATTAATTCAGAGTGTGTTCTCCAGCAAGTCACTTATCCTTTCTGGGACACTTAAATAAAGTAATCTTTCCAGCAGTGGATTTTCTGAAAATCTTACCTGGAAATCGTATAAGGCAAAATAATTTTTTAAATGTGGGCCCTCTGCCTGTTCTGATATGGAACATCAAACCTTGGTCCCACTCTAAGAAATGCCTCTTTTGTAAGCCAGAAAAACAGCAATAAACTCAGCATGTCATCAAAATACGGAACATGGCTTTGGGTTGCAGGTTTGCTGGGCCTTGATGGCTTCGAGGAGGACCCGGTGTCTCCCAGGCTCCTGGCTGCGGTGTGTTCTTGAAACCAAGTCTCAAAGACTAAAAGTATTGTGATTGCTGCCTAAACCCGATTTTTCCCTTTATACTTTGAATTAATTTGTTTGTTCACACTCCATTACCATAAATGATGACCCTTAACCTTTCATAAATGCATTTTAAATTGTTTAGCTTTAGGGAATGATTATTTATTTACCAAGAGTTTTACCTACACATTAATGATTCAGAGATGAAAAAATAAAGTGCATTTTTACAAAGGAAGAAAGAACATTCGATAAAAGAGTTTTCTTCTTCTGGTGTTGATAACTTAGTGAAGCGCCAATTACATGGCCCTTTAAGGGGCAAATTCCCAATGAGTGTTTCTGGATGGTGAAAGATTATTTTATTTAATATGTAACATGATTAGTTTTAGCGTTCCTAAAATAACAAATGCCTTTCTAGGTATCATGAAAACAGAGGAAGAGAAATGTACTTATCCTTTAAGTTTCAACTAGATAATATTTGCTACTCACACACTCTCTTAAATGGGAAGACTTTAATCTCAAGGTGGTAGAATTCTTAGACCGTTGCTGAGAAATAATTCTATAAACAATTAGGTCTAGATGGTCCCCTCCTCATTGTTTTAAACTTTCTTTTATCATGGAAATACTCTAACATGTATAAAATACAGAAAATAATATAATAAATCTTACATATCCATCCTTCAGCTTCAATAATTATCAACATGTGACCAGGCTTTTCCCTGTGAGCTCCTCAGTTTGCTGCCCCTCAGTTATTTAAAAACTAATCCCAGGAAAAAGTGGATGATTCCTAAAGTTTGTTTCAGAATGAAAAACATGATTGCAATATATTTCTGTATCTTATGATAAAGGAGAGTATTTAAATGATAGACATTAGGAAACTTTTTGTTCTTGTTGTGAGTTAACTACAGACTGTGCCTATAAATCACCACCAATAGTCACAATTATAATCATAGCACTTTTACTATGCTAGTCACATACAAATTCCCCGTGTTTCCAATAACTTAGACCAAAAGTTAGCTATGTGCAATAAACCAGGGTATGAAAAAGAAAACTGAAAAATTCTTAATATTTTGCAAGTATACCTTGCAAAACTCCCTATTTACTCACCATCTATTTTTGAACTATTTATAATGGGAAATTAACCATGGTTTTGTTTTTTCGGTAGATTAATAGCATGCATCCCCAGGGAAATGCTCTTGCATAGTAAGCAACCCTAACAAGTATCAGAATGAACCCTTAGTTGCAGAGTTTATTCCAACAAATATTTTAGGGAGTGCTTCTGGTCATCATTGGCCTTTAAGACATTTATTGCTTTAATTTTAATGTTTATTTTATGTGGCTGTTGTTAGCTTAGTGATTACTTCTAATTTTGGATAGCCCCAATTCAAATCCTGAAGTTTCAACTGTGAATTGTGAAGCATTTTAGAAAAGAAATTATTTTCTAGAGATAAAACATTTGTACATTTCTGTGAGTGTAAGCATTTAATTTACTGATTTATGTGGTTTAGGGTTTGTTAGCTTGACCACTTGTCCTTTGTTTTTATCAAAAAATGTTATTTGACTTATAAAATTCTACAGTAGAGGTCAAATCTCTTTTACTCACTTTCTATAGCAGCTCTTGTAAATAAACACCTACTAACTGCTTTTGATGATGACTGAGAACTGTGGTTAATCCCATTGAAGTACTACAACCTCTTGGGATTTAGAAATAAGGGATGAGGTGGGACTTCCTGCTCGGCTCATCACCATTGAGGTGAGTCTTTCTTCTTTTTGCCTGAGTTCTCCCTTCATTATGACTGTGGAATGAATCAAGAGAACCAAGCGGCCCGAGAGGGCAGAGTAGGATGGGAAGTAGTGATGAAGAGTTTGGACTCCGGAGTCCTGCAGACACTGGTTCAACTTATTAGCCATGTGATCTTGGCTTCTCAACCTTGGAAATTTACTGACCTCTCCTAAGTTTCTGTTTTCTTCTCCAAAAGACCCATAGAATTTTATAAAACTTTCGCCATTTATAAAATAACACCAACGATAGATACTATTCAACCTGAGGAGTAGTTGTGGGGACTGAATGAGAATTTTTTTTAAGTGTAAACACAGAAAGTTCTCAAAAAAAAGTTGCTTCCTATTATCCTGTCATCTATTTCCATGTTTCTATCTACAAATTATTTTTAGTTGGAGCCAGCACAAATGTGAAGTCATTCCATTGCTTTTGATTTGGATAAATTCCTATATACTTGGTTTCTTTAAGAAGACTATTTTACCCTAATTTTTACAGAATTTTATACTTTTCATGGTTTATTTCAGTGACATCAGATCACATGGCCTTGATAGAAAGGCTGTATATTTTCCCGAATTCTTTATAATTATATTTTGCCAAAACACTAAAAGCAATGGTGGTCAGTGAGGCTGAAAAGGAGTCTCATTTTGGTTTTTTAGCCCTGTAGTTGGGAATCGTGTATAAAAAGGTGGCCACAAGAATTGGCCTGAATATTGAAAGCAGATTATTCTGTACAAAGTAAAACTATAAGATTAATATTTGCCAGATGTTAAGGAATCATTATACATATTTAGATATGCAAAGATCACCAAAGTATATTGCTTGGTGAAAACAGCAGAATATAGAAAAATGTTGAATCAGTTCAATATGTGTTGGAAAAAAGGATACAGACAGAAAATTAGATATATAGGAATGCAGACATTTACACATGCATGGATAAGTTTGTACAAGGCTCGAATATTTCTGGAAGGATTTATAAGAAACTGCCAGTGATGATTGCCCTACAGAGAATAACCGAAGACTCATGCTAGATGGGAGACATTTCGTTATGTGTTTTTTTGCACATGTTAAATATTTTTATCAATACATACTTACATTTTAAATAAAAAGTATAAAAATTACCATCATCATCATGATCAATTATTGAGTTTTTCCCCATTGTAGTTAATGTGCTGGACATTATATGTGTATAAACAAATGTTCACAAACATTTTGCAAGATGAGTACAAATTATATAGCTTGTACAACACCGCAGAACAAAACTAGAAGTCCCTCCTTTTTCCTCCGCTTCTGACTAGAATCTTCAGAAATCTATAATCTGTAGCCAGTAGTGGAGCCATTTTCCTCTTTACAACATAGAAAATGAAAAGACTTTCTTCAACTACAATCTCAAATCATTGGGATTACAAATTCTGTCAGAATCTATCACTGCTAGAGTTTCACTTAAGGCAGAGTCTTACAATGATGTCTTTCAAGCCCATTTTTTTTTTTTTTTACTTAGTAGGACAACCCTTGACATGGAATTCTCTGACTTCGAAATTTTGACCAGGATTTGCACAAAATCCACCTGTTTCCCTGACTATGTGATGCAGTTTGTTAAGAATGTACTGCTGCTGTGTGGCTTCCAGAAACACTATAATCATGGGAACAGAGAACATTGCTTTGCTTGGACTCCACCGGGTGTTTTCTACCTTTAAATGACTTAAGTAAATGTTATTGTTTATATTTTTGCATACAGAATCTGTGAATGTTCTATTGGCCTGCTGTAAACCCCATGGTCGTATTTGAATTTTACTTGCAATTTGACCCTGTGGATTCTTCCACATCACTTAATCAAGATGAAGTACACTGGATAAGTGAAGTCAAATTCATAAAAAGAATTACTTCCTACTACACCTGTTCAAAATCATTATTCAGGGCATTGAACTTACACCTAATTTTTAATAGATTTCATTTTCCATTCCTTTGTGCCTGAGAGAAAAACAAAGTGCTTTAAGGCTCATTTTGTCTCTTTAAAACTGATACGGTCTCTCCAACGCCTACCAAATCTGTCAAATACGTCTGTGTGGTCCTTCAGATGGCTTCTAAAGAAATATTCCTCTGGAGGTTTCTCTCTTTCCTTAAAGATTTGTACAAGCCACGGCTTTAGAAATTATAAAAAACTACTTTCCTCTCTCTGGACTGTCAGTCCTAAGAACAATGTGAATTTACTCCATTCTTTTTTAATGAGAGTTAAAATCTCATTTTCTTTTGTTGTAAATTGGAGAAAAGGATGAACAAGAATATTTAAATTTCGATAACAATTTTAATGAAGGCCGCAGCTTTAAAAATTATATGTAATTATGGTGGGGTAGAATTTGAGGTTTTTTTGAGCACTGGTTCATTTCACGTCTCTGGATAAATTGAAATCTCTTTATAATGCTCTAGATTTCTCTTTTTGCTCCATCTACAGCTTGAAAACTCTTTGTGCCCTCCTCTGTCAATCCAATTTTTCTTCTCCTTCTTTTTCTCTCTTCTACTATTCTCTTTTCCTCCCCTGCTCCTCCCTTAGAAAAAGAAAGTGACAGTCTGAGATTCAGGAGTTTCAAATTACCTGTCTTCTCACCAATCTTCTCCGGGCTGTCAGCTGTCTGCAATAGCCACACAGCTAAATTCTTTTGATAAAGCACCAAATATCCAGATAAAGTCGGAATCTTAGGCCTATAAAGAAGGTAGCTATTTAGCAGAGTGCTGTCCCTGCAGTGTAAGGACAAAGACAGTTTTCCAGGGTGAGGGCTGAAGAAGAATGTGGGACTCTCTGGGGAAGTCCTGAGGACTGACTAGTGAGTTTTGGAGACATGTTTCCTATGAAAAGAAGAATAAGCAGAAAATAAAAAGAGATTTTCTCTTTTACTAGTATCTCCCCTGAGAGCAGAATTCTTAGACTCTCTGGAATGAGTAATCATTTAATTTTAAAAAATAACCAAATAAATGAATGAATATGAAAGGAACTGGTCCAATCATTCTTGTTTTTTCACTTCAAAACTTAAGCAAAAGTAAACTATGTTTGAACACACAGTATCTAAGTATTCTTTTTAGAATGAAATTATGTCCCATAAAGAATGATATTCATTGCTTTTTTTTTTTTTTTTTTTTACAGGGTGGAGGGCGTTGCTGGGGATCAAACTCAGGGCCTTGCGCTTGCTAGGCGAGTGCTTTACCATCGAGCTAAATCTCCAACCCCTTCGTTGCAAATTGGGTAACAGAAGAGCCACAGGACAAGATCCATCAATATATCTTAGAGCAAGTTAAAGTAGAGGAAATCTAAGCTTCTGAAGGATGTGCTGCAAGACTAGAAAAAGTGCTGCCTTGTACCTCCAGCAGGTTTGGCAATCTGGCTACATTCCTTTAAACATCAAACCTTCCACCACTTCTGCTGCTTAAATTTAATTTATTGTTATTTGTGGAGGTGCATTCAATAGCCTCAGGGAAGATTTTGAAGAGAAGGGGGTAAATGCTGAATCTTATACATTTCTGCTTTTTCTAAAGAATATTAAAAAAAAAAAATACCCAGGCACAATAAAGGCTGGTATCCACGATACCAACTACAGAAAATATGGTAGTTTTTGTTTTTATTTTTCTTCTTCTTACAACTGCTGCGGGTTATTAATTCTAAGGCAGGCCCAGCTTAGTATTCTGTTTGACATGTTTAACCAAGTGTGAACCGAGTCACTGTAATTGTGAACAGAATAAGACATACCGCCTAACTTGCGGAGTAAGTCCGTAGCTCTCTATCCCAGGCCAGTCAGTATCTGCGAGGCGCTGTTTTGTGGATTGTCTGCTCATTGGGAATGAGGGACAGTTGTGTAAGTCAGGTGGGTGGTTGGGAAGAGGCCTCTTCATTTGACCATTTCACAGGCGGAGGTTATTAAGGAGGAGGAAATGACCGCCTGCAGTGAGTAAGGCCAAACACGCACCCTGTGTCCTTTGAACTTACCTTGGCCAGCTGCTCGTGGATCTCCAGCAGGCTGGGCCTGTTGACCTTGGGCCCGCTGAAGCTGCCCGTGTTACGGTAGTACTCGATCTTGGGAACCGCGTCCACAGTGTTGTGGCCAAAGGTTTGTAGGTAGTACGTGTTTGTGTGGGAATCATAGGCGTGAAAACTGGTGTCTGTTTTAGTAGTTTCTCCATTTTGCACGAAGTTGTCGTAGCATTCATGATTCCCAGGTCTAAAGCTGATTCTCAATCTGCTCTGGGTTTCGTCCCCAAAAGAGGTCTCTTCATAGTGGGGTGGGTCACTGTTACTCACAGCCGCGGAGCTCTCCTGGCCCTCGCTTACGACATTAACTTGAAAACGACTGGTATTGCTGAGTGCTGAATCCAGAAATACGTTGGAAGAGTTGTTCAGCGACATCTCCAAAATGGATTCTTTTGGACTGAGCTATCTACCTTATGGTTGTAAAAACAAAAAACAAACAAACAAACAAAAAACAAAAAAAACCCAAAAAAACAAAACAAAACCAAAAAAACCTATATATTTCTGCCTGAAAACAAACACTAATGTGGTTACATTGGGAGCTCCTGGCTCTTGTCCTAGGCAAACTCAATAAATATTTTTTTGATATATTGTCTCCTCATAATCTTCCAGATGGTCTTCAAAGCTGTCATTGAAAAAAAAATTAAATTTTTTCCAAACACTACAAATACATTTAAGTAAGGTAGGAGTGGGAGGAATAGTTTTTCCTTTACAAGAGACACAATTATAAGTTAATTTGACTGAAAACTACATGTCCAGCGACCTTAGTCACTTGAGCAGTTAGATCCTGTAATAAATAACTGCGGCCTTGCTCCAGCAAACAGATTTCCCAGGAAGTCATTGACCTGTTGTTTTGCTTGGATTCCGTGTAGTTGGTGTCAGTACAACTTTTGGAGAATTTATAACTAACACCTGAGTACAGTTAGCATGTGTGAGAATTAACTCACTGACAGCACCAAATGCTGAAACTGCAAAGTATTTTATGATTGTTAGGCATATATATTATGTGATAATAAAATTGAAAATTGAAAACTTTAAAAATGCATTCTTGCTAGTTTATAAAAATCTATACGTATTCAAGTGTTGGATTTTTTTGGAGAAATATTTGTTCCCTATTCAACAAGTGAAAAACTACATTTTAGAATGTGAATTTAAAAAATGTAACCCATAAAAATGATGTCTCTATAAATTCTCGGATCTTTTACTATCCTTCAAAATATTTCATTTGCTCAAATATTTGTGTGTGTTTTTTTTAACAAACACTATAAAGGAACTTTTAAAAATACACAAGGATTTGGGATAAGGAGGTAATCATATCCCTTAATAAAGTCATACGCTATAGTGTCATATTTAGGTAGGATAACCGTGCTCTAAGACTCTTTTTAATGAAATACTCTCAATAATTGAGAAGTTTACATTTGATTGCGATGTGAATACACTACACAGCAATTTGTACAGTTTCGCAGAACTAGCCATCTTAAAACACTTTCTTTAGCATCATATTTCTTTGTTGATACCTTAAAAATTTGGGTTTTCAAAGAAAGTTCTAGAAAAGTGAAATAAATCTAGACAAAGACTGACCTCTGCCATGCATTAGTAAAGCTATTTCTTCGACCAAAATGAATCCCTATTTAAACTCACAAATAACATTTCCTGGTGAAGTTATAAGTGAAGCTGTTATCTTTTTTAGGTTTTATGGAGCTCCTCATTTTTCTTCATGGTCCCTAATGTCCTCTATTATACTCCTCGAATTCTATATAATGGCCCAGTATTAAGTTTCGCTCTCCCCAGAAATGTTTAACTTACCACCCAGGAGCCTGCTTCTGAGGAAGTGTGACCTACAGCATTGCCCAGGCATATATGGGGCACTTAGCTTTCAGCCCAGGACCGAAGACTTCCTCCTGTTGGTTAGAATCTTCCTTGAAAGAGATGGCTTTGCAGTGATTGGCCAGACAGAGTGCCAGAAGCCCCGCCCAGTCATTAGCGCTGAGGAAACTCTAAGTACCACATCAACTAGCAACTAGTAGTAAACCATTAATTCTTTCAGGCAGGTTATAAAACTAGTTTCTTTAATTCATAAGGGGAATTAGATTGCTCAACAGCAATCATTCAAGAAAATATTGCCTCAGTCATTTGGGGATGGATAAATTAAGCCGCATGGTTTTATTCATGGGGAGTTCTAGTGATCATCTATTGCTCAGATATGTACTAAAATATAATCCTGCAGCAATAATCTCAATATCGAATAACTAGAAAATGGCGTCAGAAATTATTTTATCTTACCGATAGTAAATACTACCTTGACTCTTCTCTGCCTGGGAAGTGAGCAGTTAAAGAGAAGAATCGATGATTTATTGAAAAGATTTCTACCTAGTGGGAAAACTGTTTTAAGCAGGAATCAAACTGAAGTATATGTCCCAGTGGCATTACTAAATGACACTTTTGTCTCCAACTGGAAAAACATTTTTATCAAACCTAGTTTTTGAGTTTTGCCGAGAAGGTTTTTCTTCAAGTCTGTGAGTTGGTGATTAAGACAGCACAAACGATCCCTCCTGCAGGTTCTGTCATTGGTTTTCAGTCAGGGTGATGGAATGAGTTCTCCTCCTGTCTAGCAAGAAACTACCCAAGTGATTTCCAGTTGCATCAGCAGCTTGGTCGTGGTGTGATGTGGTGGTGAAGAGTAAACTCTGGAGCTGGAGTCCTTGATTTTCTTTCTGGCCCTGCCATTTCTATCTACATGAATTCAGGCAAGTTACTCAGTCACCTTGAGCCTTAATTTTCTATCTACAAATGTAAATGTGGATAATCATGGTACCAACCTTGCAGAACTTTGTGAACATTAAATGAGTTAATTTGTGTTAGGTTTTAGAACAGTGCCAGCATACACATAGTCCTTGTTTTTGCTATTTTAGTAATATTCACAATCAGCTTGTGACTTATACTTTGTTACATCAGATTAGTCATTAGAAATTGGAATAAGTATCATGCTTATTAAAACAAGGGAAAAGGTTAATTGATGAGCAGATACAGGATTATAGAAAGGAATATGGAGGCGCCTAAGTGGAAACCCTTAGGTCCTCCTAGGTAGGTCCACGTCATGCTACTTAGGCTGATATCATGAGGTTGTATCCAGAACACAGAATTACAAAGATGTCTGTATAACCTAATTTCCTCTTAAAAGCCACCAATGAACGGCATTTATCTACTCATCCAAGGGCTCCACTTTCTATGTAGAAGGCCTGTGGGCACAGACATTAGGTACATTTCAGATTTGAAGTGAAACTGGCTGTTTCAGTTGGGTCTGGGGCCAATTTGGATGAAGCTGGGCGTCAAAATAAGTTCTATTCATTGAACCAGGACAGGAGCTATGAATTGACATTGTTCAAACCCTACTTGCTTTCAAGAGCTACCTATTTATTCTTTAACCTTTTTCTTCTACCAAAAGCTGTGAGTGCCTCCAACACAAGTCAGTTTCCTTTTTCTTGCTGACTGCCTGCCTGACTACAGTGTAGTGTGAATTAGTTTTAGTCTTGGTCTTACATCAACCAGACATTTTCATTCTAAGGCTTTTATCTCTAACAGTGAAATGAAAGTCTTTGCTCTTTATTAAAGGAATTCAGAACTTCTAGAACAGATGGGAGATGGTTTGGGGGATATGGATAAAATTACACTATCCATAAAGTTAACCTTGCAAGGTGAACCTGATTTAGGCCTTTCACACAGGTGGGCAAGGGAGAAGGAGCCGTGCCCCTCTGCTTTCCTCCTGTTCTCCCCAGCAAGGCTCTTGGGAAGGGGCGGTGGCTGCTGATCAGGGTATGACACTGGAATCTAACACTGAAAGGTAAATGAGCGTTTCATAAAATTTCCACGTGGCGCCCATTCTACAGCTGCCCTTTTGAACTTGGATAGTTAGGACATTTTTCTAGTTCTGAAAACACAGACGATAACCCTGCTTCTGCTCCTTCAGTAGCAAGTCCAAGGCACACCCAACAGGCCATGAATAAAAGCCATGATTGTTTAGAGTCTGTGGATTTGGGTATTATTTGTTGTTGTTGTTTTGTTTTTTACCCCCATATTGGTCTCTGTAGCTCAGGGGTTAGAGCACTCATCTCATAAAAGCTCACGTTCTGTTTGCTCTTTGGACTGAAAGTCCCTCATGTTTAAAACCTGATTTGAGAAAGGTAAAGTGGTCTGGAGTCTGGACTCTGGAGGAGTGTCTGAGCTTCGAAGGGGAAAGGAAGCAGGAAGCCTCCAGCATAGTCATTAGCATAAAAAAAGTAGAGACTCAGAGCAGGAAGAAGACGTTTATATGGCTGGAGCCATGCTTATGCTGTACTCATTGGAAACCTCCATGCAGGGAGACAGGAAAGTGAGAAATTCCAACAAAGGGTCATTATTTACCCAACGTGGTGGATAAATAAATCACAGATGCTTATCGGATCTGGTGAATGAAATGAGTTCCTCTCCAGCACACTCAGGGTAATCACAGATATATCCACCACGTGTCCCCCTGATGTAACCATACCAAGCATAAAGCTGGAACTCTCACGCGAGTGCGTATTCAAATGTCCCTTTGTCAAACTCTTCCACTTCATCTTCCCAGGTAGAGGAAGGCATGCTACTGTATGGGTCTAACAGAATTTTGAAGCATCTGATAATAAGAAGTCCCAAGAAGATACACAAAATCCCAACAAAAGCAAAGCCAGTTTTTTGCTCCATCGTCAATGAGAAAGCCGAGACTTCGTTGACGCTCATCTTAGCTGAAGAATTGCCACAGTAGATACTACTCATTATTCACAGGTACATCCTTGTGGCTCTTCAGAATTCCTGCCGGCATCAACGCTTGGCCTGGGAACAAAATCGGACTGAGTTTAGTTTTACCTTTGTACGGTATTGGCAAGAAGTTGTTTCATAAAATCTGGCACTTTTTTCAAAACCTCTTGACTTAACTCACAAAAGATGTTGGAAAACCTCATCAGATATAGATCAGGATCAAGTTAGCCCTGGAGATGGTACTTGTACTGTGGCAATTGCAGAATTACCTTTGTGGGTATGAAAACTACCTACATAATCTAAATATAAAATCAAATGTGAAGGCGAATATTCAGTTAATGAACCCTAAACGCCTTTGAATCATTGCTGCGTGGTTATTGCTGCTTCTCTGAATTGCCATCTACTTGTCGCTTCCTCTTTGAATGTGTGGAGAATAGCATGAATAAGCATAGAGCATACATGCTGTTTGAAGTCCGTACTGCAAGGTCCAGCTCCAGTGCCATGTTGTTTGATGTAAGTGGATTCTTTTAAACAGGTGTAATGTCCTCTCTCTTTTCATCCCTTCGGTTTTTATGCTCAGGTACTTGCATTTGCTCCTCCCCTATGGCTGATATATTAAATGTGAATTTGTTAGAGAGAAGTTATGTTTTTATACCAGCGGTGCCCAACATGCCACCTTGCAAGTGACAACAGCAATAGTCGTGGGCCATCAGCTATCTCCCCACCATCCCTGTTAGCTCCGAGAGCCCCCTGAAGAACAGAAAATCCAAAGTAAATGACATGTTGTTTTCTCTACAAATTCAGCTTCAAATTAAGGCCCCCGGTTCCCCTCCCACCAGATTTCTGTCCCTAAACGCCTGCTATATTGAGATCCTAAAATACAGCTTAAGTGTTCAGAAAGTATATGTCGAATTGAAACATGATCATTTTCCCCCATTTGATGTTCCAGGAATTTAAATTAATTAATCATCACAAAAATAAAAATAGCTAATTAGATCAAATGGTTAGTAGTATACAGCAACTCTTTTTAAGAGGACCGTCACCAATACCTTGTCATTCAGTAACTGAGTGTGATAGACCCAGTGTTTTCTTTTTGTTATTGTTTCTTCTGATCATTTTCTAAAAGTATTTTTATTTTAAATAACTGACCTTTAAGATTATTTTGGACTGAGTGTTCAGAGAAGAACAGACAGCAAGAGATGGAAAGCGACGAGTGAAGAAAGTCATTACAAGCCATGCAGCTTTCAGAAATATTCAGTAAATAACGCAATTGATTGCTACCACTCCCTATTGTATTTTACACTGCTTAGGGTTACTAAAGATCTCTATCTTTAAACCTGAATGGGTAGAGGTATTTAGTATGCTCTAGGGAATGCTGGTTGTTTGATTTTTTTGTTTAATAAAATTGTTTCAAATGCTCTCTTGAATTTCTTTCCACCAAATCAAATCATTTTTATGACTTAATTAAATAAGAATATATGATGAACTTAATTTTTTTAGAATCACTCAAGTGGCTCAGAGTGATCTTTTTGAAGTTCTTATATTATTTGTCCTGTAAAATGTATAGGAGAGTGAACTGTCTAATGACTCTGAAAGTTGACAAGGAGTGTTTTTTTTTTTTTTTTCTGGCTAAGTTCCTAATTTCCTTGTTTTTTGTCAATTCAAGCTCATTTGTTGAGATACCTATGTGCCCTGTTCTGTTTGTTTAATGGGTGGGTTCTGGCCTGGAGATGCGTGACCAAGCCTGTGTTATGTAGCTGGTTTAGACAAGTCACTTGTTTTAAGTTTTTAAAATTTTTCACTGGAGCAAAACCTTGCTGGGCTACAACATCCAATTTTTCAGAGATATGTGGGTAAGAGGAGGAAATGCACCCGGCTTATGGGTGGACACTGTAGTGTGTCCAGGGGTCCCTCCCATGGAGACCTTGCACCTGGCAGCTGGGAGTGCTGCAGCCTTCAGCCGTCAGCTTCTTTCAGGACCAGCCCCAGCTGCAGGCAGCTGCCTCACCCAAGGTCATCATCCTTCCCTGGGAAGATCACGCTCGGCGGAGGTGATAGCATGCAGGCCTGGCTGTCTGGGTTCAGTGAGGCAGCACTCCAGCTCTAAAGCTCCACAAGGGTTCAGCCGAGTTGTCACTGGGTTCACATCACAGCTCAACTTCTGCCCACATCTGCCTGATGCTCCCCCGCCTGCAGGGCTTGGGCCGGGGCGTTCTTTAATAACCATGGAGCGTACCAAACTCTGTCTCAGCTTAGTTTCTGGGGGAGTCCAGCTTGTAACAACTGGCTTCACAAAAATTAAAACACCGGGTAATTTTAATGACCTGCTCATTTTACAGTAAGTTCATTTCGCCAGCATGTAGAAATAGCCTAAATTGATTATAGTTAGGGAGTTACCTAAATTTACTTAGAAAGTTTTTAAAAAATTGTAATGCAAACGCAATTACAGCATTATAGCTCATCGTTGGAGGAGTTAACACTGTTGGTTCTCGGCCAGTAATTAAGTCACAACACTCTGTTATTTTAGGTAAAATCCACAAACCCACAAAACAAACCGACCAACAAAAAGAAGTGTTGTCTAGATGTAGTGGCGAATACTTACCTCATTTATAGAGTAGATTAACACAAGTCGTCTTCCTAGTTAGTGTTAGGGTTAGAGTTGAGGATTATAACAAGTAATGTTTTGTGCTTAGAGTCTTAGGCAATATGTGAATTAAAAAGGAAAAACATAACTATTTCTTAAGTAGTGACCACATTTCCTGGCACATTATGGCTCCTGATAAATATCTGAGTTGAATTAAACTCAATATGTGGAAGAATATAATTTTTGATGAATAAAGTTATTGTTTTTTTAAAAACCTGGTTTCAAGTATCTGGAAAATATGAAAATGTATTTAGTTAAAATTAAATGAACAAGAAAACTCATTTGCTTTCAAAAACTGGTCTTGCCGATCGTTATAAAAATTCAACAGCTCTTTCAGTGTTTGGTGTTTCTGCCTTTTCCTGTTGAATTGGTCAGCGCAGCTTTCCCAGCAAAGTTCATATGATTTTTAGCGTTCAGAGGTAGAGAAAGTAGATCCTTTCTAACAACTCTGTGAGTTTTCTAAGAAATGGTATAGTTATCATATTATTTTGACATTAATCTGCAGAGTTAAATTATGTATTCATTTCCAGTGACTTTGGTTACATTAAGATTTCTGGTGTAACTCTCCCTTCCTCCCTGGCCCCGTCCTCTACTTTACTTGGATGTTATGTAAGCCAGGAAGACTATTATAAGATACTTTGAAGGCATTTGGCATCAGGTAGGGGAATGAAAAATTAGTGGATATACAAGACTTGCTTAGTAAGTGAATAAAGTCATTACTTTTTAAGTTCCTTTAAGAGACAGACAAATGGCTATTTCATGACATTAAACAATTTATAACCACTCTGTATTTTTATTATTAGTACAAATATAGAAGAAATGCAGTGTAACTAGGAAGAATGCTGAAAAGTGACCAAAATCTTTAAAGATGTTGTCAGGAAGTCTAAAAAGTGGAAAGGACTTAAGGTAACAAATAATAGTTTTCAGACTTACCCACTGAACAAATATGTATCGGGTGTCTGTTCTGTGTCCTCGGTGCTATGTAACTGATAGCAATGTATAACAGTGTATGCCTTGATAACAATGTATACCTGTCATGTTCAGAGTCACATCCCAGTAGAAGAGCTACACACAATCATTTCAAAATGTCTAACTCTATTCTATGTGTACACATATATGTATATGCATATATTATGCCAGGCAATCAAAATCATAAACACTGTGAGAGAAAGAAAAGTAGGCAAAGAGGAAGGAGAATTACGGTAGTTGAAGGGCACTCTTTTAATTTATGAGGTAGCAAAAGCTTCTTTAGAGAGAAGACATTTGGCCAGGAACTTAAATAATGTCAAGGATGGAGCCATGAAAATACCTGAGGGAAGAGCACTGGAGTTTGAGGAAACCCCCACTGCAAAAGCATTGAGGTAGAAGGAGGAATTTTATGTGTGATATGTTCAAGTCAAGAAAGTAATTAAAGATTAAACCCCTTATTTGTACAAGATGGTTTAATGCCACCAAAGGACAAAAGACAGAACTACTTAGTCTATTTTTGTCTTTTTAGCCAATGTAGGATAGTCTTTAAAAATAACAGAAAAATCAAACAATATTAGGGGATTGAGTGTAGTAGAATAATGTTTAAACACATTAGACAAGTTGAAAAGTCTAGAATCAGAAAACTTATAACTTGCACCTCAGAAATCACTGACCATGACAGAGCTGTCACAGGGGTGGGCATAGACAGATGTTTCTTTTCAGGAGTAATGGGGAATTGGAAAATTATATATTGATGATGTGCAATTAATCTATATGTAATAGGTAATTCGTCAACATTTAAGGAGTCTTTAGAAGTTAACATGAGTGTATTACAGTAAGCAATGTTGCAGTAGATTTCCATTGCCGTGGCAAAATAACTGAGAGAATCAAATTTGAAGTAGGAAAATTTTGTTTTGATATATAATTTCAAAACTTTCAGCCAGTGGTTGCTTGGTTCTGTTGCCTCGGCCCTGTGGGAGGCAGTACGTTGTGGAAAGGGCATGGAGTACAGCAGGACTTTTCATCTCGTAGAGACCAAAAAGCAAAGAGTGAGGGAAAGAAGGTGGCGAGAAACCCGTGTCCTCTTCCAGGACACCTGATGACCACTCTCCTGGTGACACAACTTTCTTCCACTAGAACTCATGTCCAAAACAGTTCCACCGTCTCTCAGTAGTGCCACAGGCTGACTACGCTTTCAGCACACTGGGCCTTCCGTGGACATTCCAGATCCAAACTATGGCAAACCCTAAATTCACAACCAGTTACGAAAGCTTACTACTAAAAGAGAAGAATCAGGGAAATAGTGCAGAGTAGTGTAATATTTTTGGCAGTGTATTTAACAGTCTCCTGTGATGCGTCTTTCAGGAAGATGTGAGCTATGCCTGGATAGTAGTATTCTTATGTAGATTTGTAGTTCACCAAACCACTTTAATATACATTCTGTAATCATGGAGATAGTTCTGTAGGATCACAAAGATCTGAATTTATCTATATCCTCTTCAGGATCTTTGAACAGTGACCAAGTTGAAGTAGTTATGTGATGATTATTAAATCTGCCGCAAAATTATACAGTAGCTGACAGAATCAATATTCAAAACAACTCTGATAACTAGATTTCTCTTTTGAAACCAGAATATAAAATTTATTTAATACAAATATTTCTAAAGGTACTATGTGTAAGCGAAAGACAGGGAGATGTACCAACCCCAAATGTGGGTGACATGACTTGGCAGTTTATCTGAAATAAACCTGCAAGTTGCAATTAATAAATCATAATATACATAAAAATGTGAGCTGTTCTTTAAAGAGCAAAAGCTGTCCTAAATTGAATGAAATGTAAATGATTGAAAGTAGTAATACTAGTGTTGCACCTCAGTTAGATGCATACAAAGTAATATATATTCACAGTACTTTCACTAAAAATATTGTGTTGCTACAATGTTCTTTTAGACATGACCCCCCTCTCTTCAAAGAGACTCCAACTAGGAGAGAGGAGCTATGCTCAAAAATAAAAAAAATGAAGGCTTCTACAGAAGACATTAAAAAGGAGAGAGGAAATAAACTTGTGTTCAATATCCTTTGTGTATCAAATAGTACTTTACTTATTTTATCGTCACAGCACCCATATGAGGTCGACATTATTATCTTTAACATCTTGATGAAAAATATTCAAAGAGGATAAGGAAATTTAAAGGCACTATTTCACCTATTTGGGGATCACGAAAGTTTCTCTTGCAAGAGATTTTATTTGAACTGAATCTTGAAAGACAAAAGGATCTAGATTTGGGAGTGTAGAAGAAAAGAGAATGACAATAAATATGAAGCAGAAAATGCTGGATTTATTTAGAGGACAGTGTAAAAAATTTGGGCCAAGCAAAGGGGAGTATGAGAAGCAAAATGTTGGAAAGGTAGTTGGAAGCCAGATTGTGAAATATCTTGACTGTTGGCTAAGAGTTTGATATTTATTTGCCTAAAGATTGTTTGAAAATGAGACTAAAGTAGACATAAATTTGAGGGGGCGAACATAATGGAAAAAAGATTATTTATTCACTTGAGAAACAATGAGGCCTGCACTAGTAAGAATATGGAAAAGAGTATGGGTTTGAAATACATTTATAAAGATATGAGGTATTGGATTTGGTAACTGACGGAATTTAGTGGGCCATGGCACGTGAGGTACTGATGATTACTATTACACTTGGAAAGTTGGAAAGATAGTATTCTCATTAACCACAATAAATTAAGAACAAAATATAGATTTAGAAAGTAAATGAAGAGTTGAGCTCTGAACTGAGTGAATTTGAGATGCTCATGTAATGTTCAGGCACGTACTAGACCATCAATAGAATTTTAAATAAATTAATGCAGATAATGTTGTACAGGATGACATTTTAGTGAGGAAATTATGTTCAGGGTATGATGGTCAAATAAAATATGTGAAAGACTCCATCCAGGATGGGAAAAGCTCAGTACATAAAAATATTTGCAGGTCAAAATTTAAGAGAAATAAAGAATTATTGAGCTTACTTAGAAAAGGAAACATCAAAGAAGACAATAAACATGTGCAAATAGTTGAAGTGTTGTTCTGTATTAAACCTGGTAGATGGGTAGATATTAGACTGATCTTGAGGGCAGTTTTGTTATAATTCCATTAGGGTTTTGTTTGCTGTTATCAGATGGGATTGGAGTTGGAAGAAACTATCAGTAGACCTCAAGGAAAGCCTGTCCTCCAAAGAGAAAACAGGTCCTGGGGGAGTTATATAGCAAGTGACCAGGGACACAAATAAATCTGCAGCAGGAAGTTCACCTGGAACAAAGCAGGCTAGAGCTTGGAGGAGGCCTTCAGAAACCGCCAGACTCTGCAGTTGTGATGGGACAACAGGCGTCAGGTTTGGCTTTCAGCATTATATCATTACCGTAATTAAGTGTTCAGCTGAGTGTCAAGGAAGGACGTTCAATTAATGGAGATTTAGGTATGACAGGTAATGAGAGAATAGAGTTGGGCATTAAAGGAAATTTGATAAAATATGTTTTTCTTGCACACAGGTTAAAGGTGCAGATGGTTAAATTATTAGAATTACCATTTTTAGTAATAAGATCATGACCATATATTCAGTTTTCAAAAGAAAAGCCAAGTACGTTTACCTGCAGGTCACAGAGGTATGAAATTTCCATTTTTAATAAAAACTTTGGGTTGAGAAAGAACATGTTTTTATTAAAATCTGAAAAGGAAAAGCAGACTTTTATCTTTATCTTATCTTTATGCTAAATATGAAAACAATTGAAAAGGTAATACTCAGAGGTTGAGATGAAGTCTTAGCCATTGCTGCAGGTTGTTTCTACAAAAGCAAATAAAACTAAAAGTTAAGCAATTGCCGGCAATATAGTCAGCAAACAAATAGTTTTAGTAATCTAACCCATGTCTGTAGCAGCAGGAATGCTGGTATGTGAGGCCTTAATTTTTCAAATAATTGCTCGAATTTTCTATTTTTTTTTTTTATGTTGGGGATCAAACTCAGGGCCTTGTGCTCACGTGTCAAGCACTCTAACCACTGAGCTAAATTCCCAGCCCCTTGTTTGATTTTTGAAATGAGCAACTTCTCTCATTTCAGCACCAAGTCTAAAGTTTTTGAAAATAAGTTTCTAAGTATGCAGGTGCCTTTCTATAGATATGGAGTATGATATAATAGAAAAACATTGTTAACACCATATAATTTAAAACAAACAGAAGTCTTCAATTGAAACACCAATTTCTTCATAATTAATCAGGTATCCAAAATTCTTGGTAACTAAGGAGGAAAGATAGATTGTCAGTTTCTCTAATTGCTGGAAGAGATGAGAAAGCAAAAAATTATTAGGTTCTGTACGAGAGACATTGCAATGGCTGTCTCAGAAGGAAAACATAATTTTAATTCCCTGTTGACTGGGAAATAGAAAGTGGAAGAAATAAGACAAAAATTCAGATTATAAAGTAAAGTCTATGCATTAGAAATATGAGAAAAGTTGAGAAAAATAAATATTTTTCAGAAAAGGAGTAGAATGTGCAATTGAGTAGTGGGGAAAATTAAAATATACTATGCCACAAAATGGGTAAAATTATTAGTGTTCCATAACCTAAATATTTAATTGCATTTTTATAATACTATTGCAAATTATAAAACACTGCTTTGAGCCGTATTCATTGAATTAGTATTTAGGCTCTTCAGAAACAAGCAACTAGGTTGAAAGTGCATCATGCCTTTCATGGCAAGTTTCAGGCAGTGAAGTCTCTGGGTCCTGATGAGTCATAAGATTAGGTGAAGGATATACCTGTAGATGTCCAAAGGCCCACATCTCATGGAGTTGCTGTGTAGTTAGCAACCAATGAATGGAAAAACAAAGTCCTTCTTTGATCAGTCATATAAATAGTCAAGCAAAAATAGTATTTTTATAGCTGATATATAGGTTTTCATATACATAAATGTTGTAAGTGATGTTTATTTCTTCTGTGAAATAAGTTTACTGATTAAGAGATACAAAGTTCCACTTTCCAGAAACAGAGCTATTTAATTTGCATGTAACAATGCATAATTGCAGAAGCCAGTACTAAAAATGTATCTACCCATCTTTTAAAAAAGAACCTTCTATATTTTTATTTTACTCAACAGGCTTTTTTCCTTTTATTTATCTAGTGATGGTATTCTGTACAATAAATCTGGAATCGTTATTTTAGAGTGGAATGTGATGTTTTGGGTAAAAATTATTTTAATGCTGACCACTGGATATAACAATCTCTGATACTAAAGACATGACATTCATAACGTCATGAAATGACACAAGCGAGCTTAAAAACGAACCCCTCCATCAACACACATACACACCCCACACCACGTACAAAGGCTATTAAATCCTGTTAAGTAAAGAGGGAAAAGAAGCATTATTGAGGCCACATCCTCACCGAGCTAGAGAATCTCAAGGAATGGAATGTCTTGGTATCAAAGGAAAATCTTAAATTACAAACCCAAATGTCTTCATCATGGTGAAATGCATAAATTTCAGAGTTTCCAGAGATCCAAACCTTGGGATCTTCCCGAATCCACCTAAAACCTTTCGGATTTCAACCTTAAGAGAATTTGTCTCTTCAGAGAATCTTTGGATAGCTCCTCAGATACGGATTCCTTCCTAAGTACTGGTCTAAAAATATTTTAAAACGTCTCAGTAGAGAAACCTAGACCATCATTACGATTCTACGCGATTCGTCTCCAGTTCTCTTTTTACATATTAAACCGAGGAGCATGGAAACGTCCTACCAAATGTTATGGGAGAAGCAACGGCAATCTGCACACGAAATCCTTTTTTTTTTTTTTTTTTTTTTTCCGGGACAGCAGCATCAGCAGCTGCGGAAGCATCAGGGCCCATTCTTCTTTAGAACTCGAACTCAGCAGACCCGCATCCCTCCGCTACCCCCACGACCCCACCTCCGCTCTCTGCTTCAGCAAGGCCGGAGCCAGAGGACGCGCCCCTCGCGGCCCTGCACTGGAGCCTGCGGGTGGGCGCTGGATGAGCAGGGAAGGGGCAAGTAAGTTGCAGGCGGCCTTGGCTCACCTTCCATGCCTGTTGTCATGGAGATGGGATCCAGCCAGCGGGCTGAACGGTGGCAGGCGTGTCCGTGCTCACGAACGCTTCAGCAACCGCTCGCGAGGCGCGCTCTGGGCACCTGCGTGGGGCCACAGGACCGCGGGGATACGCCTTCTTGGCCTGCGTGTGTCAAGGTCTGTGTCTGTTGGTGTAGACAGAGGACCTGCGTGCGCGCGCGCCTGTGGATTTGCAGGAAAACGAGTGTGGCAGTGTATAAACACTCGCGTGCGCGTGTGGATGTGAGCTGCCGGGTCTGCGTGTAAGACCGAAAGGAGGGGAGAGACGGTCACGCCAGCAACAGGCTCTGCTCTTCTGTCCTGCTGAAAAGGAAAAGTAGAAGGAAGAGACAGGCTGTTATTCCCGTTCATCTCCCACCCGAAGGTCGGCGACCAGGGTGCGGGACCACAGGGAGGGGTTAACGCACTTGCAAAATTCCTCGCTTCGTTCCCGCTGCAGCCCAGCTGTGCCTCGGCCGAGCAGCAGGAGCTAAACGCTCACATCACGCTTCTCTTGGGGTAAAGGAAAAGCGGGAGCGAAGCTGTGTCGGATTGACCAGAGACTGAATGCGTCAATGGGAATTCTTTTCCCTAACCCTTCCCCATTGCGCGTCCCTTTCCATTCCTGGAGCAGGCGCCTGGGCGCTGTCCGTAGTGCTGAAATGTTGCGCAGTAAGAACTCGCCGCTCAGTACCAGCCAGAACAACCAAGATGAGCAAGCAAAGCTTCAATAAAACCCTCAGGTAGCTGCGAGGCACTTTTCCTAAACAGTGCTGAATATGTAAGTTGCAGATAAATCATGTCGGAAGCAAAGAGAACAAATCAAAACAACAGAAACTTCTTTCCTCCGCCCACCTTAGGGCTCTGCTTGTTTCTCCAAAACTAGTGTTAAATTTCCCATTCTACTCATGTTTGATCTTATATCCAGAAACTACAATTTGGGTTCACCTGTAGATTTCTACAAATTTAATTATTCATCTTATGGAACTGTCAGTGTTTAGGGGAAAATATAGAATTGGGACATCATTCATGCTTTAACAAATCAAAAGCTGAGAACATAAAAGTGACCAGGTTAAATAGTGAAGTGAAGACAACATTTATGGTTATTTAAAATATTTATTAATTGGAGAAATTTAATGATCTTAAAAACCGAACAAAGTATAACTGGAAGTTCATATGAGGTCATACAAGAAAAAAATTGTCCTTTTGAAATTTAAAGCTATTAGAACATCCTAAAAGGTTGCTCATTACCCATCATAAAAGAGTGGAAGATGTATCTTCTCCTAGTGGCATTTTCATAGTTATGGTTCTATTGACTCTTTTTAAAGCTTATTAAGGACCACATTCTTTATTAGTACTCTGGGCTAGAAGACTTCTTGAAGTTTAATGCACATGTAAGTCCCCTGAGGATCTTTCTAGAATAAAATGCAGTAGGTGTGAGGTTGGGTCTCAGAGTCTTCATTTCCAACAACATCCTAGGCAATGCTAGAAGTTTCTGGTCTTGGGACCACACTTCCACTAGCAAGATGCTAGTGAAACTGTGTTTGGGAAATATTGCTACTCACAGCTTGTGACAAAGGAGTTCATTATTGTGCCTGTATTATTCTGTTTCTAAAGTATTGTTGCAAGAACAACCAGTTCAAATCAGTCCAAAAGTTAATCACGTAAACATTTTTCTTGTACATTATTATCAAACCATTTGTAAATTTGATTCATTTGATGTTTATTTTCACATTGTTTGGGCCCATGCTACACTGAATTCCACTCTACATTCCTACACAATTATCTCCAACTATCCATTCTCCTCATAAGCCTAACTGAGAGGAACAGAACCAAATTATAAGAGTCTGTAGTTGATATATTGGCCCTATTCCAAGAATTTGTTGTGTTTGGGGATTTTGACTTTAAAATATGGCTCCATGGTAAATACTCAGGAAGCTGATTTTAAAAATCTGGATGTTGCGGATCTAGCTGTCATTCAGTTTAGAAAGTGGGATAGGACAGTTGTCTCATAGATCATGCGTGTGAACATTGATCTGTCAGTTATTGACATCAGAAACATACAAGATGTGATTGGAATATATGCTGAATGTTTAAACTTAAAATGTTTATTATAGTAAAATGTACATTGGCATTAATCCCTTCAAAGTATTCCCAGTTGCTTCAACACACTTGTCCCATCATTTTTGGTACTTCCTGGAGTATTTCTGGTAGTCCTTTTCTGTGAGGATCTTTTCTGTGAGCTAGTCCTTTTCTGTGAGGTAGTCCTTTTTTGTGAGGATCCTTTCTGTGAGGTAGTCCTTTTCTGTGAGGTAGTCCTTTTCTGTGAGGACCCTTTCTGTGAGGTAGTACTTTTCTGTGAGAATTCAACAGATCTGACACCATGTGAATTCTGCTATGGCTGTCTTAGTGTCTGGAATTGAATAAAAACATTTACTTTTCATGGCAATTTTGATTTTGGAGAAGAGCCAGAATCACATGGTGTCAGTTCTGTTGAATATGTGATGAGGACACACTGTAATTTTTTTTTACAAGTTTTCCTTTGCATCGGATGGCATTTGACAACAGCATTCACCATATTTTTTTTTAATCACACTGTAAAGACACTCACCAAAGAGGAGTTCCAGATCTGCCTTAGAAAGTGGCAAGAATGATGGAATGACTGTGTCTGAACAGATGGGGAGTATTTTGGAGGTAATTAATGGCAATGTCTTTTAATGTAATAATTTTTTAGAATTTAAACATTCACTATATGTTGATGAAATCTCATGCATAGATTTTGAAGGTCGATCTGTCTGGTTTTCTGTTTTTTTTTTAAAAAATCCATACCTACATCATTTGATACAGTGGTTCCAGTTAATGCTCTTTGACTGATGCCAAAGGAAGGCTTTAACTACAAATTAGGTTCCCTGATGTTAGTTGGTGCATGACCTTGACCTTTTTCAAGCTATGAAAGGAGGTGATACTCTCAAAAGTCTGCAAAGTTGTTCATTCTGGAAGGCATAATTGATTTAAAAATCCATTATGTTCCACTTCCTTTGCTAGATGCTGGGATACAAAGATAAATGAGATTGTTCCTTGCCCTTGAGGAGATAAATTGTAAAAATCCCACAAAAAATGTGGCAAATTCTACAAAGTTCATAGGAGCACAGAAATTAATATGCTATTTATATTTTATTCTTCATTGCCAAAGAAGTGATAAGGAATTACAAAAAGTGAAACAGAACAGTTGCACTTCAAGTCTTCCTCAACTTAAAAAAATTGTTGAAGGATGTGAAATATGTGAATGTTCTCCTAAAGCTCATGTGGTTAATCTATACTTCCAGGGAGACCACGATTTATCTTCAGGGCGATATGATTGGAAAGGTAAATAAATGTGTGTGTGGTACTTTTGTATCTTTCAAGACAAAATTGCCTTCACTGTGTTTTGACAACACATGGCCAGTCTAGACAAAAATATTCTATATGAAACTACTTCCAGTTTCTACACCTTCTCTATAGGGTTGCCACTAAGTCCTCATCTATATATCACTTTTTAAAAGTAAGATACCTGAGGAGTTTAACCTCCTTAGATACTTCCATCAAAAACATTTCCAACAAATTACCAACTTCATGACTTGAATTCTTACACTCTTTCTCCTCACTTAAACCAATCCAGGGTAGGTGTTGTTTTCTGTTCTTATAAACAGTGAAAATTGTGTAACTGATCACATTTACCATTTCTTTTGGTTACCAAGGATGTGAAAGTCAATGGAACAGCTAAAATTGAGGACTACGCATGATCTTAAGGCTTTTATTTTTGTAACCTTTCTCTATTGCATTAGGTTCTTGCTATGGTTTTGATCTAAAACGTTCCCTGTAAGTCTCATGTTTGGAGATGCAGCCTGTTTGGAAGGGGGATGGCTTGAAAAGGTGCACACTCATCCTAGACCTTTCCTTTTTTCTGTTTTCCGGCTATCATGCAGTGAACAGCTCTCCTCCGCCAAACCTTTTGGCCTTGCTGGTTCTGCCTTAAAGTCAACTGCACATGGACTGAGCCCACTGAAACTGTGAGCCAAAATAAACCTCTCCTCCTTTAAATTGTGGGTGTCAGATAGTTTTTCCCAGCCACAGGAAAGTGACTAATACACTACGGAAATTTGATTTTCTCTCATAATGGTATTTTATTTTGTTGTAATTATCTATGTAAATGTCCTCATAAAACCAGAAATGGAATAAATGAATAAATGTATTTACTTTCAGGCTCAAAATGTTGACTATTAAGTGAGTGTACATGGCCGTTTTATAAATTTGTTTTTAATGGGCTACTAAAATATAGAAAAGTATGTTAGTAATTAGCTAGGAAGATAAAAAATCTAAATCATAATGAGTAAATATTAAAATGTTAAGTTGGTGGAAGAAAATTTTTATTCGTGTAATTGCAGAACAGGTTAACCTCAGAACACTTCATTTCTCTGTTACTTCTTCTATGGCAGTAATAGTGTTTCTTATATGACTAGGACTTTTTTGTTACGTCAGAGTTTGGATCCATCAATTATCTACCTTATTAGAAGAAACAATGACATAGGAATTTACAAAACATGACAACCCTATTCTAATGACTACACTCTAGAAAAAAGTTGTCACAAAGAAACTGAAAGCTAGAATTTCTTCTAACATTCACCTCAGGGTTCTTTTCAGATGTAAATTTTGTTGCATGAATTTTTGCCACCTTGGTTCCAGTTGGCTTCTTGCTCTGAGGTTATACATCCAGTAGTTGGATCACTTCTTGCAATTATAATAAGGCCAAGATATTACTTTCAGCTTTTCAGGAAAATCTACATCTTGTGTAGCTGAAGTTTGATGGTTCTTCCTGAGAGCAAATGTTTAATGTAGTTGTGGCCTTTTATGTGACTATTACGATCGACTCAAATACTGGATTCTGCAATTTTGAAATGCAAAGAATTTTTATTTGTGTTACAGGCAAACATATATTATTTCTGGTGTAACTATTTGTTAGATTAATGCTTACATAGCCTGAGGTGATATTTGATAATTAGCTATATTAAAAACTCAACTTTTAAAAATGCATAAAGTTGAAAACACATGTTTAAATACAGCATAATTTCTCTGGTGTGAGAAACTGAAAGTGTAAATAAAGATTAAAATGTATTATATTGGAAAAGGGAAGAAAATGTCCAAATGGGAAAGGGAACAAGGGAGGGGAAGGGGAAAGAAATGGAGGGACAAGAGAAATAAGAAATGGAAGGAAAAAATGGAAACAAAGCTTTTGTAAATAAGGAGGTAGGAGAGGGTGAAGGGAGAGGAGGCGAATGGGAAAGAAAGCAGCAACAACATATATCATGTACAGGTACAAATCCCCTATGATGAATGTTATCACTATGTACATTTAAAATGTACCATTAAAATAAAATAAAGTAAAAAAAAATAAAAAAAAATGCATATCTACCTATTTTGAGTCATTTGTAGCTATGCATGCCTTCTTTTCTACCTCGGTTGTTTTAACCTTTTTGAAAAGTGTTTAAAAATAATTTCGAGGGGCTGGGGATTTAGCTCTGTCGTTAGAGTGCTTGCATTGTAAGCATGAGGCCCTGAGTTCGATCCCCAGCACCAAAAGAAAAAAAGGGATTTTGAAATTTTTGCAATAAATATATATTTTCCCTCCGAAAATACATATATACAGACATTTTGTTCCCAACTCAGGCATTCATGGACTTTCAAAAGCTCATTTCTATAATCCTATTGTCTTCCAGGGAGTACACATAAAAATTTCTTTTTCACATGCGTGGATAATAATCTTGTTTCCAGTTTTACAACTAACTATCAAGTAGCTTAAAGTTCTGTATTTTAAAAATTTTGTATTTTAAAAATTATGCAGCTAACTGTTGAATGGCTTAAAATTCTGTATTTAAAAATTTTGTTCTTAGCATTCTTCCTCTAGGTCATTTTGCCACTGATCTCTCAGGAGTAGTCGATGCTGAATGAACTGAACATGGATTAGAGTGTATAGTAATAGGATGATTAGATTTGATTAGAAAATGACTGTGTTGGATTTGTCAACAGTAAAGAAATTATCTAAGTGAGTGGACTCATAAGAGAATTGAGCATGATGGCACTTCAGTGTAGATAATAATCAAATGCTGGCCTATTTAATGAGTCTCATTGAAAATGAGATGTGATGTTTTTCTAGTAAACTTTTCTGCAAGAAAAATACACTAAATGTTTCAGTTCCAACTGATCTATTTAAATGAAGTTTCATTTAATTGGTTTTAATTTTATTGCCCATAAGGCTTAGTTTCATTTAAGTTTACTTCAAACCATTGGACTATATTTACCCTTAAATCCGATGGTATGATAAGATAGGTTTAGCACAATCTCTACAAATCAGTCAGTTATAAGCATAGGATCATGTATAGGAAGTGGCTTAAATTATATTGCTTGGTTAAAGAAACAGAAACAAAAGCAGTTCTTTTGTAATGTGAATCAATCGATCCATAGTTGACAAATAGGATATCAAAAGAATATGAAAATCCATTGTTTTATATGTGATTTTTCCCAGTACATTAATGTTTTCACTACCAAGTAAAAGCGACTGAACTCTAACTTCTCTAGCACAGTGGAGGGCAGTAAGCTTTGGAGGAAAGCAGTCCTGAATCTCATGACTATTTCCTCCTTCTTTCCCTCCTGGCTCAGTTTGATCACATGCTGTCTTGCACGTGCTTATTGAGCCAGGTGTCTTGCACACACCTGTAATTCCAGCATTTGGGAGGATGACACAGGATGATTGGCGCAAATTCAAGGCCAGACTGAGCTACATAGTGAGTTTAAAGCCAGCCTGAATTACAGAGTGAGATCTACCACAAAAACGTGTGTATCGCACAATTCTTCCTGATCTTTGTGCATTTGCCCTTATTTTTTACAAACTTTCTTTACGTTTTTCCCCATCATTTGTTTTTAACTAAATCAAATTTATGAAGTTTTAAATATATTGTGAAATACATTTGAACTTTTATTTTTAATGTGCTAGCACTTTCATTAGGTTCGTAAATATTTTTTTAGTGCGTTTGCTGTGGAGTTGCATAGTTTTTATGTGGCCCTCCCCCAAATCTTGCCAGTTATTTTATTTTATTTTATTTTATTTTTTTATTTATTCTTTTTGTGGTGCCGTGGATCGAACTCAGGCCCTTGTGCTTGCAAGGCAAGCACTCTAATCACTGAGCTAAATCCCCAGCTCTTGCCAGTTATTTTAGAAATTGAACAGACTGTACTTTTTGAAGCAGTTTTACTTGACAAAAAAGTTAAATAGAGGGCATAGAAAGTTTGCGTATGTCTCCCTTTTGCTCATAGTTTCACCTGCTAGTAACATCTTGAATTAGTGTGGTATGTTTGGGAACAGTCGATAACGTAATGTAATACAGATACATTATAATTAACTAAATTCTATAGGTTATACTGGAGTTCATTATTTGTGTTACTCAGTTTCATGGGTTTTGACAATTGTACAGTTCTATGTATCCACCCTTAAATTATCATGCAGAATAGTTTCACACCCCTAAATATCCTGTATTCATTCTTTCTCCTGCACTTCTGGGTATTATCAATCTTTTTAGTGCTTCCTATACTTTTGTCTTTTTCAAAATGGATGTATAGAATCATACTGTCTTTATTGCCTTTTCAGACTGGCTTTGTTCACTTAGCAATTTGCATTTAAGCTTCCTCTATGACTTTTCATGGCATGAAAACCCATTTCTGTTGATTGCTCAAGAGTATTCCATTGCGTGGCTATACCGTAGTTTATACATTCATCTGTTAAAGGGTGTCTTGGTTACTTTCGATGTTTGGCCATTATGAATAAAGATGCTAAATATCTGTATGTAGGCTTTAGTGTAGACATAAGTTTTGAACTTATCTTGGCAAGTAATTAAGGGAGAAGTTGCTGGATTGCATGGTAAGGTTTTGTTTTTCTGCATGAGAAACTGTCATACTGGCTTCCAGTGGCTGTATAGGTTTGTACTCCTACCAGAAGTGAATGAGAGACATCAATATATGGCTTTGGATTTTAGCCATTCTAACTGGACTGATTACTTTTCATAATGTTTAATATAATATTCTATATTTACAATAGTTCCATCCTCTAGACTTCAGATGATGCTCAAAAGAATAAACAGGAAGAACAAAGTCTGACTTTTCAGAAATGTGGCTGACACTGTTGCAGACATATTAGAAGTCCAGGTGTAGTTGTCTGGGTTTTACTGCATGAACATTATGCAAGCCCACTGTCGCTTTGAGACTTTGGAAATTCTGGAACAACTACCTCGACAGGGCCACAGTGCAATCTCCGTAGTGACCTCAGGACATGGCAGGAACTTACACTGGAGATGTGTCAGCGGTCAAGAGAATAGAATGTGTATTAGTCATTTTCCTCCTCACAGAGATAAAATGCTCGACTTCCACAACTTAAAGGAGGGGAGGTTTATTTTAGCTCACAGTTATAGTCCATGGTCAGCTGGGTCCAGGGCAGGATGGCATGACAGAGGGGCATAGTGGAGGAAAAGCTGCTTACCTCGTGGTGTCCAGGAAACAGAGAATGAAGGGAGGAGCCGGGGAGGGAGATATACCCTTCCCAGCCACATCCTCAGTTACCACCTCTTCTGAGCAAGTCCCACCTCCTAACAGCACAGACAGCTGTAACTTGATCAATGGGCTAATCTGAATTGATGAGTATCCAACCATCTCCCTTCAGACTCATCTATGGTTGCATGAGGCTTTATGGGGACATCCACATGTAGCCCACAATATTCTGCCTCTGGCCCCTAAAGTACTCACAGGCACCCCTTTATAGAAAAGACATTTAGTCCATCTCTAAGAATTGCCAAAGTCCTAACTGTTCCAGCATTGCTGAAAAGTCCAAATCCACAGTCGCCTCTGAGACCTGAGGCAGACTCTTGGCTCTGAGTCCCTGTAAATTTAAAAAACTTATTTCTGCTGATATATTATGGCACAGGGTAAACATTCCCATTCCCAAGTGGAGGAATACAAGGATAGAAAAGAATTGGACTGAAGCAAGACTTAAACCCACAGGGCAAACATAAAATCCTGTACCTCCGTGTCTTAGTTACTTTTCTTGTTGCTGAGACAAAATGCTGGACACCTAAAGTTAAAGGAGGAAAGGTTTATTTGGCTCACAGTTTGTACAGTTGCAGTCCGTAGTAAGATGGCTCCAAGGTAGGGTGGCCTGGCAGAGGATAAAGAGTTCACTATGTGTCAGGTAGATGCCATTGAAACCCAAGCAGCCAGCCTGCCTTTCCCTTTTATTCCATCCAGGCTACCAGCCTTTTGGGTGGTGCCACACAGAACTGTGCTAATTCCAATCACTGCACTAATTTAGTACCACACATCTTGAATTCTAGTATCACATGCCCTGCATCCAGCCGGTTCTGAAAAGCCCCATCTATGAGTGCATGAGGCTTTGGTGGGACATCTGGATATAACGCACAACACTCTGTGACTGGCACCCAGGTCAAACTGTGATAAGATGTGAATTCCAAAGGGCTTGGGTGACCCTGTCCCTATGACACTCGTGGTAGCCCTTGTGGATGCTCTCTTCAGCTCACTGGTTTTGGCTTTCCTCAGACATTCTGCGTTCTTGGCTTCTCCAAATTCTTGGGTTCTCCACTGCACTTTTGGTTTCCTCGTCACTGCTTCACAAACTGCCCCTCTCAGGGGCATACTGCTTGGTCTACCAGACCTTCTTCTGAAATTTGGGTGGAAGCGTCCATGAATCTGTAAATCTAGCTTTCTGCATTCTTATAAAATCAGCACCATATGGATGATGCCAAGGTCTGCTCCCAGATCAAGCAGTAGGCAGGCTCTTTCGCATCATGGCTGCAGAGGCCTCTGAGGACCTGGATGGTTGAGTACAGTGAATAAATCCTGGTGAACCGATTCCTTTAGTGACCCTTCTGCAGCACAGTGGCTGGGGCTCTCTTCTCCAATGAAAACTTTACAGTCTTGCACCCTGGACCTCTACAGGTAGGAGTCTGGCTGATTCCTGACCAGCCCTTAAGCCATTTTTTTCCCTATTGTCTTGATCCCAAGTCCTTAGCTTCTTTTTAATGCTGATCTCTTCAGCAACAAAACTCTCTTCTGCTCCATATTTGCAGGCCCTTGCTTTCTGGTAAAATTGAGTACCTTTGAAACAGGCTTTTGCTCTTGATTTTCTGTATCAACCTGGCTAAAAGCTCCAAACAGTATCCATGCCACAGCTCCAACATTAGGTTGCCTTGCAATTTCCTCTGCCAGATTAATTAGTCTACAACCATTAATTGCAGCCTTCCACAAAGTCTCAGGAGATGAGCAAAATGAAGACAAATTTTCTGCTGTGCATAACACACATGGTCTGTAGTCCAACTGCCAATGGAGTCATTGCTCCAAACCTGACCTTTATTTTCTACATTTTTATGAGCACTCTGGTTTTATGAGCTCTGACTAGAATCTCCCATCAAGCTCAACTCACAGCATTCTGGTACTGTTTCTCCAGCCATCATCTTCCAATCTTTCCAAACTCTTCCTAAGAATCAGTTCCAAAAGTTTCTGAACCACATGGTCAAGTACAGTCCTGGCAATGACCCCACTCCGCTGGTACCAATATCTGCCTTAGTTACTTTCCTTGTTGCTGGGACAAAATACCCTACATACACGATTTAAAGGAGGAAAGGTTTATTTTGGTTCATATTTGAGAAATTCCAGTCCTTTCATGGTTGGCTGGCTCCAAGCAGAGGTGGCATGGTAGAGAGGGGCATGGCAAGGAAGAGCTGCTCACATCCTGGTGGACAGGAGTCAGAGAGTGAAGGGAACAGCTGGGGAGGGAGATAAACCCTTTCAGATCATGTCCCTAGTGACCCACCTCTTCTGATCAGTCTCTACCTTCTAACAAGATATTTAGCTATCAATTTGTCAGTGCACTAATATTGATGAGCATCTAATTACCTCCCACAAATTGCACTAGAAGCACATGAGGCTGTGGGGGGATAGACAGATATAAACCATAGCAGTATGTCAGAACAGTTTCTACAGTCTTTATCTCTTTGAGAAGTATAGACATTTCTAAGTCTAACAGACACAATGAATGAATAGATTGTTAAAACCAAGTAAAATAGAAATCAGGCTTAAGAATCCCCTGAGAAGACAAAACCATTTAGGCAATGCAAGCAAAACTGAATTTAGGCTGTTTCTTGTAAATGCCTCTGATAATGATAAGTGAAACTTCAGCTGTCTTCCAAAAACGCACAAGAGGATCACTTTTACCTGATCCTTTGCCATCCCAAAACCTCTATGGTAACTCCCAATCATTGCAAAAACTGAAACGCTTCCTTAGGCTGGGTTTGTAGCTCAGTGGTAGAGCTCTTCTTGAGCATGACTGGAGTGCTAGGTTTGATCCCTAGTGGAGGAAAAGACAAACAACTCCCACAAAACAAAACAAAACAAAACGAAACAAAACTCTTTTTTGTTCTATAAGCCAGTCTACATGTGATGCCTTGCCTCTGCTCTTCTATAATTTTCAGTTTGAGGTCTCCCAGTTTTCAAACTGATCTTTGTGTGGATAGTAAACTTTAATTTTTTATTTGATCTTATTTTATTTTTGACAGGATGAATGAAGAAATGAATAAAATAATCCACTCTTTTGTGTCTGAATACCTCAGAAAGTAGGTTAAATGACTGAGAAACTGGGCCAACACTATCTTACTGATACTCAGCACCATCAACCCCCTTCCAAGCTCTCCTTCTGATGAGACATTTCTCAAACTCCGTTGTTAGTGATTTCAACCTAAATTCTGCAATGAGGGATACAGTTGTCACATTTGGAAAGATGAAGAGAAGAACCAACCATTCATCTCAGCAGCAGCTGCAGGCAATTTTTGAGGACCAGCAAATGGCAGAATGGGTGTTCTGTGGGCAGCTGCTGGGCATCAGAGTTCTGAGATCTCTCCTGCTGTGCAAGATGCAGGGGCCTTTGGTGCTGGCTGCTTGTCATTCCTGCCCTTCCTAATGTTTTGAATTCTAGCAATGACTCCCAGATTTTGTTCTCCAGCCCTATGCATTATTATGAAAACCTCTAAGACTTGGTGAATTTTTTCTTACATGAAATATCTAAATATCTGACTGAATTTAAAACTTTACTTTTCCCTTGACTGCTTGAAAAAAATAAGAAATGAAAATCACGGATATAGATATTATTAAGTTCGTTTTCATACATCCCGTATCCCTGTATATGAATATGTTTAAACAACTTGTGAATTGAATTTTACTGACACGAAATCACTTCAGTCTATCTTTCTGTGATATACTGTTACAAAAGGAATCACATACATAAACTTCTGCAAAACCATTGTTTCCAATAAACTAAGTTGATAAGCAGCCATCTGGAGTAGTGTGACCTTTGTTGAAAAGGGTAGTAATAGAGCAAAATGGTGTACATTAAACTGAAGTATGGAAAGCCAATGGTGATGCCTACAGGCAGGGAAGATTTTGCTCCCCAAACATGAAATTTGATGCAGGGAAGTCCAGAACTTATACAAAGGCTCTTCAAGTTCCCTGGTGTTTTAGTTTCTTACTTTCTTGCTCTGCTGCCCTGAGCTTGTGGGTTTGTTCTCATCCTGGTTAATTCATGGTTTTGAGATGCCCATGGCAAGGAAGGAAGGCAAAGAACATATGAGGAAAGTAAAAGGCAATGAAACCCAGAGTTCCAGGTATATTATTTCTTACAACTCATTGGATAGACCTGTGTCCTGAGGTCATGCTTGGTGTCTTTCCTTCTATTAGGACCCCGAACAAAATTACGATGCTATCAGTAAGGAACATGAAGACTAGGTATTGGACAGGAAACCTGTGGTGGTCCACAGCCTAAATCAGAGAAGCAAACCAAAACAAATGTAGATGAAGTACTCAGAAAAACATTTTTAAAGTAGTATTTGAATGACCATGGTAGGGAAGAAACTATTAAGTAAATCAGTCATTTTAATTACAAACTGATCATCATAAAGACTCAGTTTAGTTGTAAGATCCCAAATGCCAGTCATGTAATCAGGATGGAAGCTTATTTCTTCTTGTTGCAAACAAGGATGGGGGTAACAATGTCAGGGTTATTCCTGCAGCTTCACACTTTCATCGAAGACATGGATTTGTTTCCTATTCCACCCTCCTTTGCATTCGGCTTCCAGTCACAAGGTTATTCAAGGCCTGAGATGGTTACTGCTCCTTACAGACACCATCGGTCCATTCCAAGCTAGTAAGAGTGTAAGAGGACAAAGGGGCCGATCGATTTCCTGGTCCTCACACCATTTCCACTCATATGTTACAGTCACATGGGCAGGTGTAGCTGCTAGTGAGGGCAGGTAATATGAACTTTCAGTAATATCCATAGCTAGTATAAACAAATTTATTTCCTGGCAGCAAATAAGAATAAGAAGATGGGTTTTTCAGTTATTATTTCAGTCAGCACCTTTTGTAGGATTATCTTCAAATATATAGAGTAAGGTGTGAATTTAACCCTATAATTCATCACTCTAAGAAATCTGTTTTCTCTTCCAAACGTTGACTCTGAAAATTGAGAATGATTTTGAAAAAAGTGTAATTATTTAAATTAAAAAACAATATTTGAAGCTTGGTGTGGTGGTACAAGTCTGTAATCCCAGTACTTTGGGAGGGCAAGGCAGGAGGATCACAAGTTCAAGTCCAAAATAAAAAATGAAAAAGGGCCAGAGATGTAGCTCGGTATGAAGGCTCTGGGTTCAATCTTCACACTGAAAAGAAAGTCCAATTCAAGAAATTATTAAGCCAGAAGGAATACCTGTACCTATAGGAAAGAAAGTAGGATAATTTGAAAATTCATCTTGAAAATTTGCTCTAATTTGTCTTCTAATGGTGTTACTGAGGTGAGATTGAGAAAAAGGTGTGCTGATTTAAGTTGAGAAATAAGACTCAAATAAATATATAGGAATTGTAAGAGTCTTTAGTCTTCAAAGAAAAATAATTATGCCCCAATATTGTTTACAAAAACCCAAAGTAAATCTGTTATTAGGCAATGTTGCTAGGGTTGCATTAGTAAATCTCACTAGGATTGCAAAGTTGAAAAGCAAAATAATTATCTAAAGAATTCAAGCAAAACCCTCGATATTATCAGAAGTATTTGAATAATTGAGGTGAAAGTGGAGTTTCTGCCTGGATTGTTCAGATAATTGTCTTAATTCTGAATATCATTTGGCTGGTAGAGACCTTTCTATAAGATGTATGTTTGGAATATTAAATGCTGAAAAATAGACTCCTAAATTAAGCAAAGTGGTAGTAGAGGGAGGGAGGGAGGGAGAGAGAGAGAGAGCTGTCAGAATAAGATGAAATTTGTCTTCCTATTGTCCAGGTGAAACAGCATCCACATTTTCATCAAAAATAGAATGAACTTTTTAGGAAAAAAGGTAAATAAATATAAATAGGATTTAAATATACCCCCTAGTACTTTTAAAATTTATACATCCCTCTAGTTTCAAAAAAGAAACAATATTTTACTTTCTAAACTTTGGAAAGTCAGTGCTTCCAAATCGAGCAGAACTTTATACAGGCAATCAGGAAAATTGACTTACAGATCATGTTACACTATTTGCTTTGCTCCATTTTGCTGGGCTTTGCCTTTTAATCCTTAAACACAAGGGAGGATGATCACATCCCAGGTGCCCCTCTCATCTCTTCTCTTTGGGAACTGGATCCCTGTGTGTGTGCAGTGGCAGATCCATTTGCTGGCTTCCCTGGCACTAAGTGTGCTCTGCGATTACCTTCTAGCCCATTGCTGGGCTCCAGGACAGAGTGCTCCCTTCTTTGCTGGACTTCTGAAGTACTGTGTGGACTAGGTTCTGCCTACCCAGTGGCCGTCTTGGGCCCTGGGGTACCCTTGAGGATGGCAGCCTCATACCAGGATGTGGAAGAGGAAGGGAGTTGGAGCTGGAAGCTGTGATGATTGCACAGCTGCTCCACCTTCTCTGGATGCTCTCCCTGTACTTCTTTACACTACAGAGAGAAATGAAGTCCAGCTTGTTTAGGACACTATTTCTAGTAACTGCTACTAGCAGGTGAACCTATAGGATTTTTTCAATTATATGTATATCTATCTCTATATGTTATTTACTGAAAAGATATTGGAATTTTCCATTTAAATGTCAAGATATGTCCAATGTGTTCACACACACACACACACACACACACACACACACACACACACAAGCTCACGCTCCAATTTGTTGTAAGAAAATTAAGTGGTTATGTGACATTTTACCAGAAGTGCTTTTTTAGCATTTCCAAATTTTAACAGTTTTGCAGTGGAGCCAGGCAAAGATACAAAACTTGAGCATCACTTAAAAAATTTTCAGTGTTCATACATATACTAAAAAAACCCACAAAAACCAGAAGACAGTGGGCAGGGGGAGGAAAATATACCCCCTAGATCCAGCAACGGATTATTAATAGCTCTGTTTTATCTTTTGCAGATTCAGCTAAGGTAAGTACAATGTTATTCATTAGAGAGGGAAGAAAGATCAATGTACAGGACAGTTTCTCTTCTCTTCACATGCTGCCCCAAATCTCCCCATTTTTCAAGAGCCAGTTCTTCTTGAAAACCCTTGCTGATCTCCCTGTAAGAATTAACAACAGTTCTTTATAGATTTGTCAAAATCAGGACTAAGGGATCGTGAGAGAGGCACTTGTCCTAGGTGCAAAATTCATAGAGGTAATCAAGATAAATATTTTAATGGGATATTTTTATTGGTACACTATGACATGTGAGCCAGTCTCTTGCATTTGTAGACAATTTTTAAATTACATTTTGCTTTTTTCTCTATGATAGCATTGAAATTTTGTGTTTGTAAATAATTTTTAAATGACACTTTGCTCTCATCTCTCTATTACAGCACTCGAATAAGTTCTTTTTATAAAAGTCCTCCCTCAGCTGAGCGCTACTCATTTTTCTGTTCCTCATGTGCCTACTACCGTTTTAAGCATAATGACCTCTTGAAAAATACTGAATTGAGTTGATAAAGGACTTTTGAAAGAATCTACTGCACTAGCAGCTGTGAGGTTTTCATTGTCAAGTTCACCTGTAGCAAAGGAATAACGGGGAATGAAGAATACTTTGAAAGTACCGATAATTTAGTACTATGGGAGAATCACCTGATTTCTTTTTGACTACCGTCCTTTGCCAAGACTTTAAGACACAGGAATTTAATAACATAGCACTTTGTCCTAGATGTATAGAGTGCTTTTTTGTAATCCTTACCTTAATCCTGCAAGCCGGGTATTGTTGCCCTTATTTACTGTGCAGAGAGAATGAGGAATGACTTGCCCAAGGAGTTACAGGCAGAAAGCTGTCATGTTGGGGCTTGAACCCTCATTTTTCCTACCACATCCAGTGGTTTTTGCATTACTCCAACATGGGGACTCAGGGTTGAACTGGGAATCAACAATTATGTAGCAAGTACCGTAGCACATGCTGTGCTTATAAAACAATCAAGGCAGTGCCCCTGCCACAGAATTTTACCATTCTCGTCATGATTAAAATGAAAAAATTTTTGCTCTGTCGCTTGCTCTCTTATGGTCAATCAACTCTAGGCCTTCAATCAGCTATTTTATGGTATCTTTTGGTAGGTGGCAGGAACCTACACATTGTGGGAATTATATGTTGGGCTTTAGCGTCTCACTACAACGTTACTATGAATGTATGTGTAATACTTTGCAAAGCACATGAACCATATATCTGCTCCTTTATAAAAAGAAATGTTTGGAAAGGGCTTCGAACTTTTCAGCTGAAAACGGTTGTTTTAATGTGAAATTACAATTATAGTACCCAAGAGTTGATTAAGTTTAATAGATTTCAGACTATGGATAAGAAAATCTATGACTATATTTAAAAATTCTGTATGATGAATAAATTTGAGAGCCTGTAACTGCTTCACGTATAATTTCCATAAGCTCATCATAAACTCATAACCAAAACTCCAAATGTTTATTGTCTGCCAATATAATTTATTGTGAAAATTATGGATTCCTTCCATTGACTGCTGCCCCAAGAATTAAAAAAAGAAAACGAGAAACCTCCCAAAAACCCTAAAAAATTCACCCCTAAACTGGTAACTGAGTCCTAAATAAATCTTCCCTCTCAGCAACAGTCAGTTCTCAAGCGAATTCAAAGCCATTTCTCGAGCTCCACAGGTCGCGTGGGGCGGACGGGGCCGCGCGCTCCGAGGATGCCCAGGGAGCCCGAAGGCTCCCAGGCCCTGGAGCTGGCGCATGCGCGCGCACCTCCGCCACACGCGGCGCCCACCTGGCCAGGCCCCGGATGATCCGGGTCCTTGACGCGACCCTCAGGGCAGTTGGCGGGGCCTGGCCACGCCCCCTTCCCGTTCCGGGGGGGGGGCGCAGGTTCTCGCGAGATCGGGCCTGGAGCGCTCAAGGCCTTTTCAAACCGGGATCTGTTACCGCTCCTGGCCATCGCCACCATTGTCGCGCGCGGAGCCCTCAGCGAGCGCGGTGGCGCGATGGCGGACGCCGACAAGCCGGCGGTGGCCGGCGACGACAGCCCGCGCCCGCAGCCCGCCGAGCCCCGCGCCCCGGAGCCCGAGAAGCAGCCGCCGCGGAGCAGCTCCAACGGAGTGACAATGTATGGTGTCTCCAGGGGTCCGGACCGGGCCGGGGCGGGGGCCGGGGAGCAGGGGCAGCCCCACCGGGCGTCCCGGGGCCGGGCCGGGGTGCCCCGTCGGCGCCCTTCCCCGGGCCGCGGCTCGGGCGTCGCCGAGGGTACCCAGGGATGACGTCATCGGCGCCCGCCCCCCCCCCCCGCCCGGCCTGCCCGCTGCTCTCCGGGGTGCTGCCTGCGGCTGTTCCGGGGTGTCTTCCGATTTGGGGAGCGGTCCCTGCCGAGGGGCAGTGTGGGCCTGTCCGCCAGCCGCTCCTTTGTGCTTCCCGGAGTCGCTACAGGTGCACACTTGGCGAGGGGAAACGAGCGTTCCCCAGCCCACGGTGGTGTTTGTTAACTGTGCAGGCTGTTTAAACAAGCAAACAGACAAACCCAGACAACTCAGTGCTTGCTGGCCTTCATCTTGGTAAAATAAGATTAAAAAAAAAATTTCTTTACTTATTTATTTTTTGTGATGCTTGGGATGAACCCAGGGCCTCATGCATACTAGGCAAGCGTTGGATCACAGAGCTGCAGCCCCAGCCCTTAAAGTGCGACCTTTTTTTTTTGAAGTAAACAAAACTTGTTACTTTAAGATTGCATCTGTCACCGGAGCCTATAAAAATGTTAGTTGACTCAAATCTCCAGCAGTTTCATTTATAAGGAAAGGTTCTAGAGCCATGTGATGCTCACCTCTGTTCTTGTCATGCGGAAGGGTAGGAAGTGAAATGTGTATTTTCATATGCCTAACTCTTCTTTAACCTGAAGTTGAAATTATTTAGTGAAAACATCCACTTTCTTCCTTCATTTCTGACTCAGAGTAGACCACAGGAAACACATGTGCTTATAATGTATTGGAAAGATAAATGTCTGATTTTTCCTTTGTGTGAAAATGTTTGAAAGTGTCTTGCACCACCTGGACCAGTCTGTGTGAGGGTCGATGTTAGATTGGAATAACAATCCCAGCTCTGTCGAAAAGGTCTTAAGTGGGGTTTCAGCAGCCAGCATCTTCTAGGCCAGTAGTGGTGAACGTATGGCATGCATGCTGCAGCGGGCTGTTTATATTATTGAAAACTCTAAAAGGAATCTAGGCAGAGTACAGGTGATGGGTATAAGAGATTGGAAGCCAACAGAGTTTTTTTCTGGATGGAAAGTGTGTGTGCCTCTCAATAATTGAGAAATCAGTAGGTGAAGCACTTTCTATCATGCCTGCCAAAATGTGGGCCTTTAGGGTTTTGTCATTAAAATAGAAACAAAAAGTAGTGGAATGATAAACTTAAAAATTGTCGGCCCTCCATATCTTTTTTCATCTATGAATTCTGCATCCGTGGATTGAACCAACTGTGAGTTGAAAATATTCTCCCTCTGCCCCCAAAATTATGTCTGTGCTGAATATGTACAGAATTTTTCTTGTCATTATTCCCTAAGCAATATAGTATAACAACTATTTCTGTAGCATTTACATTGTATTAAATATTACAAGTCATCTAGAGAGGATTTTATGTGTCATTTTATATAAGGGACCTGAGTGTCTCTGTGATGTGTGAGAGTGGGGTGGGGTCTTTTGGATAATGGAGGATGACTGGTATGTGTTATTAATTCCTGTTTAAATTTGGATTTGTTAACACCTTTGTTCTGAAAAAAGAAAAAGTCTCAAATTACAGAGAGAAGCCTTATTACACTTCAGTAAGATTAGCATACCGTAGGCACAGGTGCAGCTGCTGCCTCAACCTCTGTCAGATCTGAAAGTCTCTGCCTCTGAAAGTCTCATCCCAGGACAGGAAAACGGAGAGGAAAGAAGTGGGAAAAGGAACCTTTTCTAATTTAGGAAGACAGAAGTATATAAGGTAAATAAGAAATGATAGGAGGGAGTATAAATTGTTTCAGTATTGCTTGCAATTCATTTCTCTCCCTTCCTCTTTTCCCAGAAGTTGAATAGAGGCCAAGTTACTCCAAGGGATTTCTTGTACTGTCTCTTCCATGAGAACACACGGTGGTCCAGCATGGGTCTCTCACAGTGAATAACTAGAGACCCAAGTCTTGTCTGATCCTCTGAACAGTAGGAGTAGTTTAATAACTCCAGCACATAAGCCTTGGTTTGCTTACCATGTGCTTTTGATGATAAAAATTCATTTTGTTGACCATAAAAATGAACAAATGTTGCCTTCCAATACATACTGCTTAGAAGTGAACACAGTGCTACTTGTCTTCAGGGTTGAAATGACTTTTGGTAAGGTTAATTCATAGTCATTGAGGGCGGAGACAGCTACCTTGTATGTCTTATTCATCTTTGTTCCTCAAGGCATCACGTTATAAAAGGGCCAGTAAATATTTGTAGAAGAAATGCAGAAATGAACTTTTGTGATCATGAAACTCATGTGCAGTGGATTTAATTGCCATATTCACATCCATAGACAGGAAATTAAAGATAGGTTTCCCTAGATAAATTCTTTTCGTTTATGCTTATGGTGTACTAGCCTCTTGTTCTTTTCCCTGTGAATTGGAAGGAAGAGTGGTGTTGTTATAACTCTTTGTTATTCATGTATGATTAAGTGAAACCTCAGTATATGAAGGTAGAGACTTAGTAGCATACTTATATGCAATATTAAGCATCAGGGCAAGGTGAACGGTTTACTACTAGAATAGGAATTTTTATTATATTACTAGCAAAGACTAGAACTAGGATTAACTTTTTACCCAGTTTTATAGAGGTCTAATAAAAATTGTTTATTTTTAAGGTGTATGGTGATGTTTTGATACACCGTGAATACATGGTGAAATGATTACCACAATCAAGTCAGTTAGAATACCCACTACTTTATGTAGCTAGCCTTTGTGCACGCGCACATGTGTGTGTGTGTGTGTGCGCGCGCGTGCGTGTGTAAGATGAAAATAGTGTGAAATAGTCCAGTGGTAGTAAACCTATGGCATGCATGCTGCAATGGGCTGTTTGTATCATTGAAGGCTCTAAAAAGTTTGCCATCACTGATCTAATCTTTTTGCAGATTTCAAGTGTACAGTATGTTATAACTAACTATAGTTGGTGTACTATCTAGTAGGTGCCCAGAACTCCTAAGTGAAGGTTTGTACCCTTAGACCAACATCTTCCCCCTTTTCCCTATCCTCTGACCTCTAGTAACAACACTTCTACTTTCTGCTTTAGTGATTGAGCTTGGGTTTTTCATATTCCACTTAGCATCATGTTCTCCAAATTCATCTAGGTTGCTGCAAAGAGGCAGAGTTCTTTCTTTTTTTTAAGACCAAACAATGCCCCATTGTATGTGTGTGTTTATATTATGCTTTCTTTAGACACTGATGTATCAGTGGACAGTTAGGTTGTTTCTGTATCTTGGGTATTGTGATTGGTGTTTTGCTTTGGATATGAGGTAGAGCAGAATATCATGGTAGTGGGAGTATGTGGCAGAAGAGGCTGTTCACCTCCTGGTGTGGCCAGCACACAGAGAGAGGAAGGGGCCAGGAACCAGACAGACCTTTCAAGGGCATGGCTCTGATGACCTGCTTCCTCCAAGTTGCTCTACCTCCTGCAGTTACTACTATCTCCTAACAGTCCATTCAATGCTGACTCTTCAGGTGATGAATTCATTGATAAGATCAGAGCTCTCCTGGTCCAGTTGCTTCCCCCAAGCCCCACCTCTGAACATGGCTGCAGTGGGCATCAAACCTGCAATGAAAGAGCCTTTTGGGGGACATTTAAAACCCTAACAGGTCATATGATAATTCTTTCTAATTTTTTGAGAAACCACCATACTGCTGTTCTCTAATGTATATACTAGTACATACTCCCACCAATAGTTTATAAGCATTCTCTTTTCTTCATATCCTTGCTAGCATGTCTCATCTTCTGTCATTTTGATAATAGCCACCCTAACAGTGCGATATGAGACCTCAGTGTGGCTTTAAATTGTATCTCCTGATCTTCAGTGATGTTGAACACCTTTTCATATACCTTTTGGCCATTTGTATGTGTTCTTTGGAAAAATACCTATTTAAGTCCTTTTTCTATCTTTTAAATCTGGTTATAGGTGTTTCTCTTTGGCTTTTGTTTTGTTCTTTCTCTAGTTGAGTTGTGTGTGTTTGTTATGATTTGATCTAGAATGTCTTCCTGATGTCTCACGTGTTCAGAGGTTGGCCTGTTGGAGTGATTGGATCATGTAGGTGCTACACACATCTGTGGATTGATCTGTTGGTGAGTTAATAGCTAAATGTGCTGTTAGGTGGTTGGGGCTTGTTGGAAGAGGTGCATCACTGGGGTGTGCCATTGGAAGGCCTATGTCCCTCCCTCTCACCTTCAGTCTCTCTCTCGGCTTCCTGGTTGCCATGAGGTGAGCAGCTTTACTCTGCTATGTCCTTCACCATACTGCTTAGTGCTTTGGAGTCAACTGACTATGGACTGATTACACCTAAACTGTGAGCCAAATTAAGCCCTTCCTTCTTTAAATTGAGAGTGTCAGGTATTTTGTTCCAAGGATGGGAAAGTTAATAACAGCATTTCTTATTGCTGATATATGGTTTGCAAATATTTCCTTCTGTTCTCTAGGTTTTCTTTTCATTTTTTTTGTTTTCCTTTGCTGTGTAGAAAGTTTTCCTTTTATGTACAGTAGTCTCCCATTTGTCTGGTTTTCCTTTTATTTCCTTTTGGTGTCACGTATGAGAAATTGTTGTCAAGATCAATGTCGTGAAGTTTTTCCCTTCTGTTTTCTTCTAGGAGTTATATGTTTCATATATCGTGTTTAAGTTTTTCATTTTCAGTTGATTTTTGTCAGTCGTACAGATCCAGTTTTTTCTTTGTTTTTGCACTTGGGTATCCAGTTTTCCCAACACTATGTATTGAAGAGACTCTTCTTTTACACTGTATATTCTTGACACTTGTCAAGAATTTTGACTGTATATGTCTGGATATATTTCTAGGGTTTCTATTCTTTTCCATTGATCTTCTAGTCTATTTTTATACCAGTACCACATTGTTTTGATTACTCTGGCTTTGTAATATTATTTGGTATTGGGAGATGTGATGCCTGTAGCTTTGCTCTTGTTCAACATTGCTTTTGCAATTTGGGGTCTTTTGTAGTTCCATACAGATTTTAGGATTTTTTCTCATTTTTTTTTGGTAAAAAATGCCATTGAAATTTTGATAGGTATTGCATTGAATCAGTAGGTCATTTTGGGTAGTTTGGACATGTAGATAACATTGTCTTCTTGGCCATAAACAGACAATATTGATTTATTTGTATCATCTTCAGTTTCTTTCATCATCGTTTTATAGTTTTCAGTGTCTTTCACTCCCTTGGTTAAATTTATTCCAAGATATTTTTTCTTTTTGTTTTTAATGTTATTATAAATGGAATTGTGCTCTTGTTTTTTTGATTGTTGATCGTTAGTGTATAGAACTATAACTGGTTTTTGTATGTTGATTTTGTTTCTTATAATGTACTAAATCCATTTGTTCTAATAGTTTTTGGTGGACTTTTAAAAGGCTTTCTATAAAAAGATTACATCATCTGCAACAGATGATTTTACATCTTTCTCTCCAATTTGCATGTCTTTTCCATCTTTCTCGTATCTAATTGCTCTGGTCAGGACTTCCAATACTATGTTGGATTGAAGTGTTGAGAGCAGGCATCCTTATCTTGCTGCTGACCCTCGATGGAAAGTTATCCATTGTTCACTGTTCAGGATGAAGTTAGCTGTGAGTCTGTCATACGTGGCCTTTATTATGTTTATTATACCTTCCTTCTGTAATTTGTTGAGAGCCTTTTATTGTGAAAGGGTGATGGATTTTGTTAAATATTGTCTTGCATTTGTGGAGGGGATCATTTTATTTTTTTATCTTTCATTCTGTTAGTCATGTGTCACATTTATTGGTAGGCATTTGCTGATCCATCCTTGTCCCTGGGATAAGTCATACTTGCAGTGTACAATTCATTTAATGTGCTGATGAATTCAGTATGGTAGTATTTTATAAAGGGTTTCTGTATCTGTGTTCACTGAGGATATTGACCTGTAATTCTCTTTTCTTACAGTGTCTTTGTCTGGCTTTAGTGTTGGAGTAATGTTGGCTTTGTAAAATGGTTTGAAAGAGTTCTCTCTTGGTCAGGAGGAGGAGTTGAATAACGATTGGTATTAATGCTTAAATGTGTGATAGAATTCACCAATGAGAGCATCAGGTCCTGGGCTTTTCATCTGGGGCACATTTTTTGTTCATCCAGTACTGGAGATTGAATCCAGGGCCTTCGCCCCGAACTACGTCCCCACCCCTTTTTTTATTTTTTGTTTTGAGAGAGCCTCTCACTGAGTCCTTACGTTTCCCAGCCTGGGCTTGAACATTTGATCTTCCTGCCTCAGCCTCCCAGAGTGCTAGATTTCAGGCTTGTACCACCATGTATGACTTTTGGGAAATTTTTGATTACTGATTCGATCTCCTTTCTCATTATTGGTCAGTTTAGATTTTCTCTTTCTTCATTAGTCAGTTGTGTTGAGTTGTATGCTTCTAGAAATTTATCCATTCCAGTTTGTTGGCATATGATTGTTCATAGTAATCTCTTATTATCCTTTAGTATTTCTGTGTTACCAGTTGTAATGTCTTTCTGATTTGGAGTCTTCTGTTTTTATCATCAAGCTTAATATTTATCAATTTTATTTTTCTTTGAAAAGAACTCTTAGTTGTGTTGACCTTTTCTCTCATCTTCCTAGTATATTTTATTTGTTTAGGCTCTGATCTTTGGGTTTTTTTGCTCCCTCTTCTTAACTTTGGGTTTAGTTCTACTTTTTTTTTTTTCCCCCCTGGTTCCTTGAAGTGTGAAGTTAGGTTGAGATCTTCCTTTTTTTTCTCAGATAGACATGTAAAACTGTGAGTTTCCCTCTGGTAGTTTTCTTCTGGAACTAGGATTAATTTTAGTTCTCATGTTTTAAAATCACAATACTATGTTTCTTCATTTGCTGTTAGATATTGATTTTTTTCAGAAATTTACAATTTGGGAAGGAATAATTTAGTCTCGAGAGCAGATAAAATGTTTGTAATTATCCTAGTCTGTAAGTACATTAAGAAGGAGGGGCTTACCAAAATGAACAATTTGAGAATTAGTATGTTGAATTCTGGATATAGTGCCAGTATTTGGTAGCATTGTTTCCTCAAGAGTTTTCACATATTTATTTTTACTTTCTCCTCATAGTGTATTTATGGCATAGAAATAATTCAGGAATTGTATAATTATGGTTTAAGTTTCTTAATAATCAAATCATTCCTTTAGGCACTAAACCTATATGTCTTCCATAGATAATTTATGTATTGTAGGTGGTTTAGTGGTATTTTTAAGATTCTACTAATTGGGTGAAAAGAAGAAATTGCTGTCTCCGGTCATGGTCATGATTTAAGTATTTTAAATAAGGTAATCTACATAAAAGACTGGCCTTTAGTAGCGTTGTCAGATTGTTATGAGTAAGTGATCACCACATTCGTGAAGTCCCCACCCAAGTCAAGAACAGAACAACACTGTTGGTGCTTCAGCACTGTGTTCGTTTTCACATGGTTTCCTTCAGGAAGAAGATAGTCAGGGAAAGGATATTGATCTGGAGACTACATAGGTGTCTGAGTACAGACAGCCATTGAATTCAGACGAAGCCATTATGCAAATAGGTCCTTTGGGGGAGTAGTAAGAGGGGCTTGTTGTTTTCACTGCACCCAGGAACCAGACAAGAGGCCTCTGTGCCTCGGCTGCTCCCCGCCTTTGTCAGCACTGCCATCTGTTCGGAGGGAGGTGCTTTCCAGAGCTGGACAGCCCAGAAGTCGTCCCCTTGGAGATCACACCATTGTTAATGAGGGAGTGTGCTTGGCAGCAGTGTGTCCCTGCCAAGGTCTGGAGAGGTGGCAAAGCAAGTTTGGTACTAATGTCTCTTCCTTGGTTTTAGCAGCTTCTCTGGCAGACACTGGCACCATCCGTGCTCAGATGAATGTGGGCTCCTCACTGTTCATTCCTTCAGAGTCATGGTTACCTGCAGTCACATGCTAGGGCCGCCGAACGGTCCCCCAGAAGAGAGCTTTTGTTCTAGTAGAGTGTACGTGACTGTGTTTGTAGCTGTGCTGCCTGCTCAGAAAAGCAATGTCTAGGAAACTTACTGGTTATGCAGCTGACTGAAGCAGGAGGTCTGTCGAGTACAGCCGTGTGTAGATCTGCAGTGCTCGGCCCAGAAGGGCGTTTAGAGCCTGGGCTAGGAAACCTGGTTGGCTTTCACAATAATCCAGGAAGTTTAAAAATACTAGATTCCTCAGTAGCATGCCTGAGTTTTTTATTAGTATATGTTTTTGAAAATTGCTCTAATGTTACTAATTAAATAATTTTAAATTTTATAGAATAGTGATTTAGAAGGGATATACTATAACTTCTGTAAAAAATTTTTACATTCACTATAATAGTGATTTTAAAGAAATCTGTTGTAACTTGTAAAAACGATTTCTTTTGACAGGTAAATTGCATTTTTGAATATAAATACAGATTTTTAATCTGTAGGGTCTCCTAAAAGTACAGTATATGTCTGGATCTTACGTATACTTACATTTTATAGCATCATCATAATTGCATTATGATTACAGTTTTATAAATTAAATGTTTTTCCAATTAGGCTTTGTTAAATAGATTTATAAAATTTTGGCTCATACTGCATTTAATTACTGTCTCCTATCCTGTCCCTTCATTATAGGTAATATTAAAATGATATAATTCTGTGAAGTACCCTATCCTTTCTTATTGTTTAAGACAGAGAAAGTGTTCAACATGAAAATGTTAGGATACCTTATAAATTTTCTTTGTTTATCCAATTTTGGAATAGAAAAAGTTTTGAGAGTCTTATGTGAGGATGTATGTGTGTAGATATAGGTAGATAGGCAGAGCCGTGTATTTTTATTACATTTTTAAGCAAGGAAGGAGAAAGTTCTGGGAAGAAACTGTTAACCTTTAAGAAATGTTATCATTTTATAAATCAGGTTTTTAAGAGTTTTGAATCCATTAGAAGTGACAGTTTTATTTACTGTAAAAATATCCTGCCATAGGTTCTGATAACAATTATTAAGTAGTGTGATTGGAAAAACTGGGCAATGGGATGCCTGCAGCTATTTAATATGGAAAAATATGAGGATTGTTAAGTGAGAAACTGAGAAGTTTGGTAATGCTCGATGCTCAAACCCTTGCTTGAAATGACATTGAGTAGTTTCAAAACCATCAGACTGTCTCTTCAGCTGCTTTGCTGAGGCCTACCTTAGTGGAGGGCTTTATCAAGTGAAGCATATGAATTATTTAATAAAGACTTAACATTCTTAGAAGCACGACTGAGGTTATTTTTTGTTTGTTTTTTAAAATTCATAGGGAAAATGATGAATCAGTGAAAGAAGACAAATCTGACTTAAAAGAGAAATCCACAGGAAATAAGAAGGCGAATCGATTTCATCCTTATTCAAAAGACAAGAATTCAGGCACTGGAGAAAAGAAAGGTCCCAGTCGTAACAGAGTTTTCATTAGCAACATCCCCTATGACATGAAGTGGCAAGCTATTAAAGACCTAATGAGAGAAAAAGGTAAGTGTCTCTGCAGTCACCCACTGTTGGCTGTTGGTTTTCTTCATATCAGAAGGGGAGGAGACTAAGCACACTTTTATTCTTCTTAGCCACACAGACTCAAAAAATTAATTTTTATTTCTTGACATGTGAATTAATCTTTTCCTCTTCTTTCACTTGACACAATTTCACTTCAAGGTAGTATGGATAAATGAAGTATTTTCTTTTTGCCACTTTAGTGGGTTAGTAGCGAGCCAGCATTTGCATGCCACCAAGAATTTTGTTAAAGTGATTGCTTTGTCTAGTTGAAGTTTTTATAGATTTTTAAAGCATTATTGCATTAGTTAAGCAATACATGTAGTGTGTTAATGTATGCATAACAAGGTCTGTTTTTTTCCCAAAAGCTGTTTTGTTTTTACCTTGGTGGAGTCTGGAATCTGGCTGTGGAATTCCTTTTGTTTGCATTGTCCTGACTGCCATGATGCTGTCTTTGCAGTTCTATATTAAAATTGCGTTACTGCTGTTGTAGTTTGATTTCAGAATAATCTGAAAACCCTCATCTTATATACATGGTTGGTTTTGGGGAAAAATAATTTTAATACTTGATCTTGTAAAAGTTAGTTCTGTTACCTCTTGAAAAATTGAGTTTCACCAGTTCTGCAAACTATGTACTTGGCTTTGAGGCTGATCTCTTCTAATAAATAAAAACAATTGCATTGGTGTATCTGTTGTAAGGTGACAACTATTTGATTGGTTTTATTCATTGACTTTATTTAGAAAGTGTGTGGCTTGCTGTGAAGCATGACTTGTAAATTGAGTTCACTGATGGCAACCATGATTGAAGACATTCAGGTAGAAAGTCACCTTAAAACAGCTGTTGTGTGTAGGCTGACCAAAGTTACTTGAAAAGTGCTAATGTTGATGTCTTTTAATATGATAGGGTAAGGGACCATTTGTATGTATATGTGCATTTGTTCACCAACTATATCATGCTGGCCAAAATATGATCTGTAGTATGAATTAGGTTAATATGGTTGTTAGCTTTTTTTAGAGAATGTGGATGATGTACATTTCTGCAAATTAGTTAAATTTACATAGCCATTGACAGGAGGTACGTTGGTCTGGTTTTGATCGTTGGTGAATAATAGGTGCTTTTCTGTAGAGTTGTGCACAGGTGTGCAGTAAAGCAAGATATTGGTGTTTAAATGTATTGTTTCTTGGTATCTTCCTTTTGTATGTCTTATGTAGTCGGTGAGGTTACATACGTGGAGCTCTTTAAGGATGCGGAAGGAAAATCAAGGGTAAGTGCTGTGGGCAATAATCTGCTTGAGGTTTAAAAGTTCCTCAGCAGTTTACTCTTTGTATAATAACTTGTACCAGTTTTTGGAAACTTAAGTTTCATTTTGCTTTACTTTATTATTCAAGATTCGAGGCTTTATACTAGTAAGTCTGACACTTATACCAACCAAAGTAGCTGCCTGAAGAGATGGGTTTTGTAAATGTTTTTGTAAAGGGCATTCACTTTTCTAATATTCTAAGGAATGCTTCTTGGTCAATACAATTTTTTTTGTTGTATTTTGATGTCTTCAAGGATATTTTAAAGTCACTGAATTGATAATATTCCCTAAGAGTTTTATGAGAGGCCTGTAGCTTAATGGTGTTAAGTCAGAATGTATTTTTGAAACTTTTATTGAAAAGCTCAATTTGGTAACCTGCAGGACCACATAAGAGGCAGTGCTTTGACCAAATGCTATGAAGGACATTGATGAATAAATTAATGTAAAAGGAATTGGTTAATAGTAGATTTTGATTTTTAGCAACAACTGTACAGTGTATGAAGAATACAACGGAAAGTTCTTTACAATGTTTATATTAGCAAAGCCATTTGGGTAAATGAGAAATTAAAGCATATTCAAATGATACGTTGAACAGTAATCACAAGGAATTATTTTGAAAATGATTGTACATTTCTTTTGCACAGGTGACTTTCACATATTTACAATCAGATGCTATTGCAGTGAGTTTGAATCTAATAGAGAACTTTATTAAAATAGAATTAATGTTTATTTGTAGTTTTTATTAGAGTTGAAAAATATGTTGTACATAATATATCTTTTAAGAATATTTGTAACTATGTAAGGACAGGTAATGAATCTTCAGATACTTCCTTGAATTACCGTTGATTGAATTTGTACAGTGATAATAGTTTTAACTTTAAGAAAAGTTATCTGAAATTAATGTGCTCCAAGCTTGTTACATGCCAGGTTCTTTATAAATAGATGGATTTAAAATTTTACAGAACATTTAGGATCACTTGCCTGCTATGTTCTGGAGGTGTGAAAGATTAAAAAGTGATTATGTAATTCGTTACTTTTAATGACATAAATGTTAGAATCTACCGTTAGCTTCATCTGCTGATCTAAAACTTTTCTTCTTTTACATATATTGACAAATCTGCCTGGATATAGGGTTGTGGGTAAGAACTTTTTTTAAGTATCTTAAGTCAAATTAAACTTCTGATTGTGAAAGGTCTTAGTACATAAACATTTCTTATAAATTTTTCTCTATTAAGTGTGGTTGAATTCAAAGATGAAGAATTTGTAAAGAAAGCACTAGAAACCATGAACAAATATGATCTTAGTGGAAGACCTCTGAATATAAAAGAGGTAAGATCTTTTGGAATTTAGACGTTTGATTATAAGGACATGCTTTCTTTAGATTTTCATTTTTGTCAATATATTTGTCTGACTACAACTTCTGTTTTTTAAGCATAGAGACTTATTAAAGCATCGCTTATTAATGATAGCTTTACTTGTATGTGATTTCCTATTTTCCTTTAAGCAGTTATTTTTTCTATTTGGCTTATTAACATTGCTGCTAATCTTTGGTTGGCATTCAACAGGATATTAGTGGTCAGAGTCCCAGCCTCATTCCTATCACCGTGTAGGCATGTTACTTCTCTAAACCTCAGCAATGATAGTAGGACTCCTGATGATATTTAACCTACCAGGGTTTTTATGAAGATTAAATGAGCTACATGGTAAAGAATTTGGGTTCTGGTATCAGGAAACCTGTGTTACCTAAGGCAGATTACTTAACGTGTTGTTTCCTCATCACAAAAATGGAAAGGGTACCAGGACCTACCTGATAGTGTTAAAGTGTTAACGTATGTAAGCCATTTGATTAATGTTAGTTATTTTATTTGTGGTGTTACAATATTATATAAAACCCTTAGCACTGTGTCCAGAATATTTTAGCTATATAATAAGTGTTAGTAAAAATAATGATGATTATTATTCGTGTCCAGGAGTTGTTGGTCCCTTGTTCTTGAGTGTGATAGTAGTTTGAGACTGATTAAAGACCATGCTTCCAACATACACTTATATCCCATATCCCTTTAGTAGCCTTAGCGTCCAAATTTCTCGAATCTTCTTTCTGCCTGAAGGTTATTTCATTTTTAAAAACATTTTTAACAGAAACAAGAAGAATTAGTAGAGAAAGTTTAGATTTGTGAGTTTTGGCAGCTACTGTATGTGTTTGTTGGCTTTTATGCATAAACCAGGATCAGTGCTTCAGAAACGTGTTAGTGTTGCAGGTAATTTTCCTGCCCTGTTTATCTTCTTATTTCTCTTCAGCAGTTAAGTATAGTTCCTCTATAGAGGTATCACACAGACACTATGAAGACTTGCTACTACAGTGTCTTGCTGTTTTTGGTTTCAATAAAAAAAGTATTGGATTTTGAAAGCTAAGGCATATTATTGTGTTCTTTTGAAGCTTAGCACATTGTGGATCTTCAATATGTCTCAGAGACTCCAGAATGCATTATGTGATTCAGGTTGATATATGATGCCTCCACGTTTAACTTTTTAAGAGAAAAAAAATAGTCAAATTTGGTCTCTCTAACTGACTAAACATTTTTGGCTTAAGATTACTGAAGGCAGTCCCTTTCTGGGAAGAACTGATTTACAAATGAGTGGCTGGGTAAATGCTTAGAACTACTACTTGGAAGTCTAAGGAAAGTGTATTTCCAGTGTCTTTAGCAGATCTTATAATTGTATCTTTTTCATTTAATTAAGTGGAGATCAATAACAGTTGTAAATGTATTTATAGCTTCTCTAGTAGCGAGAATAGTTAGTGACCAGCTGGCTGACAGCAAGAAAAAAAGAGGAATGAAAACCCTTATGTTCTAGGTGATTTATTTTATACTCACAATATTATATATACTTCTCATATGTATATAAAAGACAAATGAAAACATAGCAATATGCTTTAGTAATGTTAAATAACCTATAATAATCTTTCTAGAAGTGTCTTCTCTCCTGTTTTGTCCTCCAACCATGATTCTGAATTTTGTATTTATACACATTTTTTAATCCTCCAACATGAAACATTTATTTATTAACTTAAAAGTTTTATACCATTCTTTGATAACATTTATTTCTTTTCTTTTGTAATCCTTTGTATTTCTTTATAATGAGTGGAGAATACACTAGGAACCAGAATATTTTTATTCTTGTTTTCACTTTTTCACCTTCTATTCTTCTGGCCATCTTACAGAATTTGTTAAAGTCATCTAACTTTATTTAGTTAGTATTTCCACTGAGGCCAGCAGAGTAGAGGTGATGGTTTAACATCATAATCATCTGGCACTGGAGATGATTTTGTGTGTGTGTGTGTGTGTGGGGGGGGGTGTTGTGTGTGTGGGGGGGTGTTGTGTGTGTGTGTGTGTGTGTGTTTTGTATTCCACCTAGTGGAATGAGTTAGAAGTACATTTAAACCTGCTTTTTTTTCTTTTTGATTTAAAGATAGGATATATCTCATGGAATTAATAAACATAAAAAAAAGTTTACTGCCATTCTGCACTTGGACACTAGCATTTTTAAAATTTCTCCTCTTGCTCCCATCTGGGATTGTAGTCACTGTTGAGGAAGATAGCAAATTAGAAGGTGAATAATTGTATTTTGTTCAGGAACCAGATTTACAAATTAGAATAAACACCCCTTTTTCTTGGTATTCCTGGGCTTTATAACGGCCCATCTTTCTGTTGAAAAGCTTTGCATTTAACATTAGTCTGAATTTAACATTCCATTGGGCATCCAGTGGTGAGAATTCACCATTGCTGTATTTTGGAAAGAAAAGAGTCACAAGTCACAGTAAGTCTCTTGGTCCTCTTTGAGTCGTATGTATTATAGATGTGTATGTACAGTATTTGTACATTAATGTAAGGGCAAAATTAAACTAATTTCAAGTTCTTAATGACTTTAGTGATTGGAAAGTGGTCTTTAACTGATATCCCTGGAGACTGAAATCTTTTGTCTGTTCACAGGTTTTTATGGGACTCAATTCTCTAGGTGAGAAAAAACAAAAACCTCATTCCTCAAGAGAATCAATAATTTGGGCCAGATGGTTGGCTACTATAGAATTTGAAGTTGTTATTTTAAGTTTATAGGTTTTCTGATGTACTTGGTAGTATCTAACATTCAGTGTATGTTACAGGATCCTGACGGAGAAAATGCTCGTAGGGCATTACAGCGAACAGGAGGGTCATTTCCAGGAGGCCACGTCCCTGAGATGGGGTCAGGGTTGGTGAATTTACCACCATCCATTCTCAATAACCCAAACATTCCTCCTGAGGTTATCAGCAACTTGCAGGCTGGTAGACTTGGTTCCACAATTTTTGTTGCTAATGTAAGTTTAAGTCTAAAATGTTATTCTTCAGCAATCTTCTTAGTTTTAATCATGATATTGTTTAATTAGATAAATGGTTTTTAGGTTATTGGACATTTTGCCTGGTTTTAATTGGTGTAAACATAATTATTGTTAACTCAAATCCAATTTAAGTCTGTATGTATGAGATGAGATTAGAGTTGGAACACAGCTATCTTTTGAAACAGAACTGTGGAATTTAGAAACATTTGAACAGTTTGTGATTTTATCTAATTATGTATATTTTTATTCATATTGGTAAATGTATTTTATTCTTATAGTCTTGATATGTTGTAGTTTGTTATTTGTTCTGAATTCTTGAAAGTGAGTTAATGGGCAGTACTTTTCAAAATCCGAGTTTCTTTCAGTAAAAATAGGTCTGTGTATTTCAAGTACAGACACTGCTCATTTAACAACTGAGTTCCAGTCTGCTGACTAGGTTGTTAACTGAATTTGTTGGTAAATGAGGAATTGTGTATAGTATGTGCATTACAATATTCAAAACAAAGAAATGGACAAAGGAAACTCCAACTTGACTCCAACTTGATGATTTTGCTTTTTTTTTTTTTATGATTCTGCTTTTATTTGTGTAACTCTTACATACAGAACCGTAAGGTAAAACAACATAAAACTATAGTACCATACTATATAGTACAATCAGCAAAAATTACAGTACTGTGTAAACAAGGTGTACTGTACAAAAAGAAGATATTGTGGGTCTACCAATAAGATGTACAGAAATGTACCGAAAAGAAAAAAGATGGGCTGTAAGTTCGAGTGGTGGGTTGTAAGTCTGAACAGTTGTTAAATAGATAGATTGTTAAATGAGGAAGATCTGTATGCAAAACGGGATTGAACAGTTGATTTGAGAAATTAAAAAAATAAAGATAAGCAACAATATAGATACAGCTGAAATGATTTTAAGCAATTTAAGATTTTTTTTTTATTTAAACACTTAGTATACTGCTGAACAAGAATCATAGTTTAGAGAGTTTAAAAAGATTCTTTTGTATTTATAAAATGGGGAGAATAATTTATTAGGTGTCTAACTAACTTCGTATAATTTTATGTTAAGCTGGACTTCAAAGTTGGTTGGAAGAAACTAAAGGAAGTGTTCAGCATAGCTGGAACTGTAAAACGGGCAGATATTAAAGAAGACAAAGATGGCAAGAGCAGAGGAATGGGCACAGTCACTTTTGAGCAAGCAATTGAAGCTGTTCAAGCAATTTGTATCCTGATCGACATTTTAACATTGTTTGATGAGGTTGGAGAAGCTTGGGACCATCTCGTGGGGGTCATGGAGTTCAAGGTTGCTTAGCTTAGATGTATATGTTATACTTCGTTCTCCAGCACCTAAAACCTTTACTGTGTCCAAGTACTAACGTCACTCTTACAGCTTGAATTAGCCGTATGGTATGTACAGGGCTGGTATGAATTCTTTCTACTCTCCCTTGCTTCCACAACTAATTGTACACATACATGCTTTGGATTGTTAGTACATGTACTTCTTTGTACGTTAACGCAATTGTTTAGATGAAGCCTTGTTAATGTTCTTTTTCAGTGGTTGAATTGAGAATAAAACTATAAAGCATAAAGTGTTTTCTTTGATTATATGGAAGAGCTTTGTACTAATAAATATTAGAGGTGTTAAAATATTAGAGATAGTTCGGTACTCCTTCAATACGATTCCTTTGTGTTCAGGTATAATTTTACAGTCATTTTAACTGGCTTTCCTTGACTGAACCAACAGCTATGTTCAATGGGCAGTTTTTGTTTGATAGACCTATGCATGTGAAAATGGTGAGTGCCTCTGTTGGAGGCACTTAAGCCTCCAACCACTCAGTCTTTTGTCAGCATTACACTTTTTCAGGTAATATATTAACCATATGATAAACTTTTTTGCAATTAGGATGACAAGTCTGTCCCTCATGAAGACTATCGTTCACATGATAGTAAAACACCACAATTACCACGTAAGTGAAATCTATTATTTGAAATAAGATAGTCTTTGTCTTTTCAATTTTGTTAGGTGCTAGTAAGCAAAACTCTTTTTGTGCCAACATCAGGTTGCTCACAGTTTGGAATTAGTTTTCGAGTTTTAGACATAGTTTGGTGCTATTAGAAACACTAAGAAGATAAATTTTTATGCCATACTTTTTCTTTTGGTAGTTTTTCCTGACTATACAAGTGGTCATGCTAAATTGTGTGGTAAGTTCATACTCACGAGAGGTAAAAAGTCCCCTGTTATTTCCCTACCATCTTAATATTTTTGTATATTTTCTTCCGGTCTTGTGTACATTTATTTTTTTACACAGTTGAGAACTATGTAAATAATACTGCTTTTTGTTAGTGTTTTTAGTCATTTATTTGTTTTAATAAAGTATAAGCATTTTTTATATTGAAAATTCTTCTCAAATTTTTTATTGTCTGTCATACAGTTGCTCTGTAATCGTTTCACGGTTAATATTTAAGTCTTTTAACTTTTATTTCTTTTATTTTCCAACAGAGTAATGTGTGCTTTTTTGTGTATAAAACTTCAGTGGATTTTTTTATTTCCTTAAGATAGATATCCTGAAGTAGATTTTAAGATCTGAAGGTGTAACCCATTGATTAGTATTATCACATTGTTTTCCAGAGGATTCTAGAACAGTACTATAGTGTACCAAATGCCTGTTTCTCAGTTCCCTCTCTCAGAAGTGAGGATAGTTACCCAATCGTACCTATTACCTCCGTCAGTGGTCTGGCAGGAGTAGCATGAGTTTATATATACTGAGCACTTAGGACAAGTATTAACTCTGATCCTTACTGCTTCACTGGATATTAACATTTTTTAGACATAAAATATTTTAAATATCTTGGCAAAAATAAAATTATTCTTGTAACTATCCCATGCTATACTATTTATATTAGTTCTTTTTAACTAAGTACACTTTTATGCATTGAGATTCCCCATGTCCCCTACTCACCTCCCAACATATTACTTAGCCAGAGGAAGAAGCTTAGGAATGCAGTGTTTATCAGTTAGGCTTTACCTAGTTTGACCACATCATAGATAGATAGAGTTGTTTTGCTGAGTTCAAAATTTAGTATGAATGACATCATAGTGCGCACGCACCTGTGTGTGTATATTATTCTGTAACTTGCTGGTTTTTTTTTTTTTTATTTAAAATTGTTTTTGAAATTCTTTTTGATAGGTATTGCTGTGGGGGTCTTCATTTAATTGCTAGTACTATATTTTATGTAACCTTTCTGCTTTTCAGATTACTCTTAATTTTTACTAAAAACATTGAGTTGGGAGTGTTGGTTTTTTTCTGTTAGAATTATGTATCTCCTTAATATTTGTGAGACATGACATGTAAAACTTTCTGGTCTTCATATATTGTTTGGGGGAAGATTTTTGAACTACTGAGTGTATTTTCTAATGGTTCTAGAGTGAATTTTGGTAATTTCTATTTTTCAAAGGATTTTTTTCATGTTTCCTGATTTTAAAATTTATTGACATAAAATTGTCTCTTAAATTTTTATGTCCATATTTCTGTCTCATTCTGAATTCTAAAGGTTCACAGTTTATTTTCTGGTTCGGTTTTACTAGAAATCTGCCCTTTTTTTTAATAGAAGGGAGGGACTTTTTTCAATATATTTAATTTTTCCTCTCAACTTTAATTTCCTTCTTATTTTTGTTTTAGCCTGTTTTTTTCCCTCTCTTAAGAAAGCTTACTTGACTAGTTCATAACCTTTCTTTTTTAAGATAAACAAGATTATAAATTTAGCTATTGGTTGCAGGTTCTGCTATGGAGTATTTTTATTGTAATTCAGTTTTTAAAGTGCCTTAAAATTATCACTGATTTATTTCTGAGTCATGTATTATTTAAAGATTTGATATTTGAAATTTTAAATGCATGAGTTTTTTCTAATTTCTAACTTCAGTGTGGTCAGAAAACATGGTTTATGTGAGTGTGATTCCTTGAAATTAGTTTGGACTTAGATTGTGGGCCTGCCGTGTGGCACACGTTTGTAATATTCCAGGTATGCCTGGTGAGTGCAAGCGCTCTGTGCCCACTAGGTCCAGTTGGTCAGTCAGGAATGTTCTTACACCCTTGCTGATAGTTTTGTCTGTTTATGCTGTTGATTACTGAGAGCTGAAAAAAATCTCTCATCAGAGTGATAGGTTTCTATATTTTTTCTTATTTTTACTTAAATACTTTCAAGCTAACTTACTAGGTATATGCAAGATTAGAGTTGCTACATTTTCCAAAAAAAAAAGAATTTTTTTTTTTTTTGGAAAATGTAGCAACTCTATAATGATAAATTATTTTTATCATTATAGAGTGATTTTTTCTTTAGTAATTACCCTTTAAGTCCTTTGCCTAATGTTGCTAGTATAGGTACAACAGTTTTGTTTTGTTTAGTATTTCTCTGGCATGTTTTCCCTGATCTTTAATAGTTTCCTCTCTTAGATGTGTCCTTTACAAACAGTACTATGGTTGGGATTAGATTTTTTGAAAATCAGTTTGACCACCTTTACTGTAAAATTGGAGAGTTTCACATATAATTATTGGTTTGTTTGGATTTCTGTTATCTTATTTTATTGTCCTTTTTTGTTTTATAAATATTTATTTTCCTATCTTTTTTTTAGTGGTTATCTTGGATATTTTAGTATGTCTATATAAAACCTAAAGTTAATTATTCTTCTGTTCGGTTGTAGAATGACCTTAGAATTCTTCAGTTCTATTCACTTTCCTACTGAATTAAATGGTATTATTCCCCAGTGTTCTAGCAATATATTGTTTTTTTATTTTCCATAGCACAAATTAGCCATTATTATTATTATTTTTAGTTTTCTTGTTTCCTCTGCTCTCACAGACTGTGGCACTCATTTTTTCCCCCCTTTAAAACACATATTTTAGAAGCTCTTTTAGCAAGATCTGTTGTTAGTAAATTCTGTCCAGTTGGTTTGTCTGCAAATGTCTTCAAGATTTACAGAATTTAGCATTGACAGTTATTTTCTCTCAGCACTTTAAAAGTACTCCGTAGTCTTCTGGTTTCTGTTGTTGCCATTAAGTCAGCTATTTGATAATTATTCTTTCTCTGTAGGTGACCTGTGTTCTTCGTAGAGCTGATTTTAACCTCTTGGTCTTTCTTTGGTGGGCAGTTTTACTACTCTGTGCTTGCATGTGGGCATGTGTACGTGTGTTTTCACCAGGCTTTCGCAATCTGAGAATGCAGTTTTTATTATAAACTCTGGAAACCCAGCCATGTGTCTGAGTATTGCCCTTTTCTGCCTTTCCTCCGCCAATTGCCCCCAGTCAGGTGGCCTTTGTCTTCAAGCTCCTGGATTTGTATTTGGGCTTCCGATGTATTTCTCCACTGTTACCTGTTACTGTTCTTCTGTTTATTTAGATAAAACATCATACCATGTTCATACCTCTATGGTACACACACTCTTTTAGAGATGTACGTTTTTATAAACTTTCCTGTGTTGAGATGTGCTGTGGACTCATGGACTTTGACAGAATTAGTTTCTTTTAGTTATGCTAGTCATCACAGGACACACTGTCCATATTCACTTCCTTCTTCCCTGCCTGCTTTCCTTTGCTGAAATGATTATAATTAGCAAGCAGGACCTCCTTACTTCCAAGTCTACTAGTCTGACTTTTGGTGAAAACAGAATGTGGCAGATCCATTCTAATTCTTCTCATTCTGAGACGTGGGACTGGCCTTCCTTCATGGAGTGCCGGCTGCGTTTAGTGCGAAATGTCATCAGGGTGAGAAGATGGTGCCTGGGCAGCTGTGCCATGCCTTCTAGGTGGACCTTTTTTACAGTTCGAGTGGAAAGAGACATTTTCTTCAGTATTGATCTTTATAGTTTAATCTGACTTGCATCTGTATTCTAACTTCTAAAATTACATACAGAGTATGATTTTCTCAGTCCTAAGACTTACTAACTGCTACTGTGACCGGCAAGAAGAATCAGTTACTGTCCAAATGTTTGTTAGTCTTACTGTTTATAAGGTCATGAAATTATACTTCTTAGAGTTGATTTTAATGAGTGTGTTTATTTTCAAAGAGATCATATAAAAATCCTAGATTTAAAGACAGAAGACTTAAATTCTACTCTTAGCTTAATCACATAGCTAAGTGGCAATATGTAAGTAATGTAAGATCTCTACAGTTTCATCTATGGATGATAGGTAGGAAATGCTTAAGATGCTGTACAAATGTGAGTATAGATGTCAGTAATAAAACCAGATATTGTAATATTTGCTTTATTCAGTATTATGTTTTATGTTTATTCAGTATTATGTTTCATGGTTGTTGACTTTTTTAGTTTGAGTTGAATCATTTTAAAAGTAATGTTAAGGTTTAAGTGGTTGTACAGATTTCTGGAAGAGATTCCTTCTTAGATATGTATACCTTTTAAGTAAGATGATATATCATTCAAAATCCTTTTGGCAATTCCTTAGTCCATTCAGTCTACCTTTAAGTGGGTCATATGCGAAACCCACTTAAGAACACACTTATTAATGCACAGTTATTACAATCAGGCTTCTGTATGCTGCTTTCTAAATGAACACGAGAACCAGTGCCCTTATTTGCAGATTTGCAACATTTTAGAGATACTAGTACAGGCATGTAATGCCAGTTGGTTGTGTACGGATCTGGTAATACTGTTCTTCTTTGTGTTTGAGGTGGTCTTGGCGGCATTGGAATGGGACTTGGTCCTGGTGGACAGCCTATTAGTGCCAGCCAGTTGAACATAGGTGGTGTAATGGGAAATTTAGGTCCAAGTGGTGAGTATTCTAACTTTCTGCTTGCTTTTTAAATGATACATTTACTATATAATAAACTCTGTGTTTTTTAGTCTGTCATAATATTTAAAGAACTCTGTTTTAGAGATATTTAGGATGTCAGTGTGGTTTGTAGAAGGATTGAAACCTTGAGAGCAGATACTGTGAGAGAGGACGGGCAGAGGTTAGGAGTGTTCTGGGGCCCAGGCCTGGTACAGTGGCCACTCACACTGTGGGTGTGGAAGTGTCTTTAAGGTGGAAGGAGAATTCTCAACCTAGTGTCTCTGTGTCACGGGTATGTAGTGTTTGTGGGATGGGTGAAATGCTACCATATCATGAGCAATGTAAATTTGTTCAATTAGGAAGGTAACTTTTCTGGTAGTTATTTGGCAGCTTACTTGGACTGACTCTTAGTTTGTGTTGAAAAATTGGCTTTCAAACTTCTTGGTGTTAGGGCCTTTTTGTACACTTAAAATTTGTTGAGAACCCCAAAATAATTTTATGCGACTATGTTTCTCAATATTTCCTGTGTCATAGAAAAGTTAGAAATTACAAAAATATACAGGTGTATTTAAAACTAGCAATAATTAACCCTAACTTTAATCTGATGCCTGAGAATTATATTTAACATCTATATAACATAATACATAGCATATTTAGCCAATATAATTTTTAAGAGAATATAATTTTCACATAAAGAACCAGAAGCATGGCATTGTCTTTTTGCATCTCTAGCATTTGGCTCAATGCAAGACAACCGTGCTGTGATGGCTCCCTCTGCATTCAGTTTGGTGTGATATCAGGCATCATGTGGTCTCTAGAAGGTGACACTGTGTTCATGGGGGAGTGAGAGGACCACAGATGATGTCAGTCGTATCTGGTGACTATCAGGTCCTCAAGTGTCCTCAGACTGTACTTTGAAAATTACTTTTTTGGGGGGCAGTGCTGGGGATCAAACTCAGGGCCTCGTGCTTGCTAGGCAAGTGCTCTACCACTGAGCTAAATCACCAACCCCGAGAATTACTTTTTTAGTTGATGGACTAAGAAATGCTATCAAATTCCTGCTTTTGTTGAGATGCTATAGTCATGGTTTAAATTATGATGGTCAGTATGGTAATCATTATGATCCAAACATTTTATCCCCTACCTTAGGTTGTCATACCCACACCTTCCTAAACACATACTATTTGTTTTCTTTAACTCAACTGTCAGGCAGAAAGGAGTCTGTATTTTCTGAATTGATCCCTAAGTCTTCTCTACTGTGATATTTCTGTTTCTGTTCTGAAAGTGAATGATTACCCAGTTTAGATATTCTCTAATTGAATGTTGTAGATGTGACTTGTGAATTTTACTTTTGGTCGAATAAATGTTCCAAGAGGCCTTTTTGAATCCTAGATGACTGCTGTGGGACAGCACATTAAACCATTCCTGTGTGTTCTGTTGCTTCTCTGTTTTCTACTGTGGCCAGACCAGGGGTATTCATTTTGCTAAAATGCATTATGTTATTCTTTAGTCATGAAAAGCAAAGTTACTGAAAGCACATACTGTATATTTTATTTGAGGTATGGGAATGGATGGTCCAGGTTTTGGAGGAATGAATAGGATTGGAGGAGGTATGTATAAGCACTTATTTTTTGCATGTTCCCATTACTGTTTTTAACAAACTAGAAACTGTGTTGAGAATTCTAAGGAAAGAAAAAGTTATGGTTTATTGTTGGCTCATGTTCTAAAGGCTGCTAGCGGAAATTGAGCCTGGTTCATACTTAAGGAAAGGTGATGTGTTACGAAGTAGCTGCACAAGGTAGGGTGGATGACAAGCTTACTGGTGAGACCTGATGTTTACAGAATGTACCTTTCTGCTGTATCACTGACAGTAAAATCTCAACATTTGTCTTTATGTCATAGGAATTGGGTTTGGTGGTCTGGAAGCGATGAATAGCATGGGAGGATTTGGCGGAGTTGGCCGAATGGGAGGTATGTATGGATGCACAGGGGGCGCATTCACTGCGTTCATGGTTCCTGGTATTGAATCCCTCCTTTTGCCTAGGAAGGGTGCTGTGGATGTCTTCAGAAGGCGTGTGGACACGAGGGTGTGAGGACCAGGGAGGGGTGGAGTAGGGGTGGTCTGTGGGGTGCGAGGTAACTGGGGGAGATCAGGCAGTTTTACATTTTTTACTTCTGTTGTCTCCTCAGTTTAGTTTAGATATTTTCCTGACTGGTTAACTGTACATTGATGTACTTGAAAAAGGGTTAATTTGTTGCACAATCTTTGCAGAGCTGTATCGTGGTGCGATGACTAGTAGCATGGAGCGAGATTTTGGACGTGGTGATATTGGAATAAATCGAGGCTTTGGAGATTCATTTGGTAGACTTGGTAGGGCTGGCTGCATACTTCTTTCCTTTTTTCAGGTTATATTCTTCAAAAATGTTCTGTTTGTTTTGTGAAAAAATCATAAAGTTATAAAAACTATAAACTATAAATTTATTTCACTTATTACCTGAAGAAAATACTTTGGGAATGTTAATGTACTCTTTTTTTCAATAAGATATTTGAACTCTATTTCCAGAATGTTAATATTTTCAGTTACTGTACAGCTTCTGAGAGGATAGTACCTGGGGAATTTTAAAGTTTGATTATTTAAATTAATTAGTATATTATCTTTCCGTCCTTGTTTAGGCAGTGCAATGATTGGAGGGTTTGCAGGAAGAATAGGAGCTTCTAACATGGGTCCAGTAGGATCTGGAATAAGTAGGTTTAAATTTTACTAGAATTTATTCAGTGATATTTGAGTGCTTGCAAAGACTTTGCAAGAGTAGTATTGTAGTCTAGTAATACTTTGCTCTTACATGTTACTATGTCTTGTCCTAATTTGAGAAATTTTGAGTTAGTGAGCTAAGCTTTCTGTTTGATCAATGTTTGAAATTTCTAAATTAACTTTGAATTTTACTTGTTTGATATTTCTAAATAATATCAGAGGGTGTGTTAACTACCAGCCAATCCAAGCACCGTTTTTTCACCTAAGGAATCCGACATTCCTCTGATTATGTGGCAGGAACAATTTTGTCTTTAGCACCAACTTTGCTTCTATTTTATTTTCTTTAACAGCTGTTAGTGACAAGCTCGTCTTACTTGTAAATGTCTTGGGTCTTTTGGTGGACACAGATGCAGCACTTTTAGAGATCTCCTGAGGTGGAAGGCTGAGGCCGAAAGGCGTTTGTTTCCTCTTGTCTTAACCCTTTCCCGTCCGTGATAGGATGGAGAGCTGCTGCAGCACCAGGCAATGTGGGGTCTCTGCCTCCTTCCCACCTCATTTTAGGCCTTGTTGGAACCTCAGCATGGCTTAGCTTTTGACCTCTGGTGCCTGCTGGGCCATGTCTGTGTGAACTCCCCATACTTCATGGACGTCCTTTAGTTGATAAAAGGTCACAAATAGGTAACACAACCTACTTGAACTCCTCCAAGTGTGAGTTCTGAAATCCTGTCAGCTGAAGTCATTTACTTCAGTTGTACCTTTCTCCTCATTTTATTCCTTGTGTCATCCTCCAGTAGGCTTATTTTCCTGATAATTGTTAAGTTCCCCACTTGTCCCTTTTATCTTTGTGTTTATACTTCTGTTTCCCTAACTTTATACTTGTTATTAACAGAAAGCCACTTTGAAGGAGATATTAGAATTTTTATGTATGGGAACACTTGGTACAAGTTTTGACCATAAATATGACTGGATCACGTAAAGGGGGCAGGATGTAAGTTCACACATAGGAATGAGTAGATATGGACTAGGAGCTAACCCCTATTTAGGCTTTGGCTAATAGCATTTTTTGTTGTTCCCATTGTAAGCTCTGTATAATAATTGTGCTTGAAAGTTGTTTTTTGTAATTACTAAAAATTGATTTCAAGAGAGAAATTGTGTGGGAAACAGCGGTGAAGATACTGAGGTGAAGGATAGGCTAGGAAAGGAATATTGTGTAAGAGTATAATGAGCATGGCGTGTGTGCTTCAGTTGTAGTAATTTGAGTTTATCTCCACATATCTTTGTTCTAACAGTCATTATGCTTACTGTTGGAAAATTTAAATAAAGATTAAAAACTACATAGTAATTGTTGGAGGATTTATATGTGATATGTTTTATGGCCAGAATATAATTTTATAAAGGTATATGTGTACAATATAGATAGCGGGTAGAATTAAAATTTCTCTTCTAACCAAATGTATACTAAAATTCTCTTCCTTTGAGAATAATTGTTTTGTCTGAATGAAAATTACCTTGTTTATATATTACCTAATTATATAAATGGATTTTTCTCCCCTTTCTCAAAAATGATTCTCCCTTTTCCTTCCATCTTCCTATCTCCTTTTGCTTCTGTTTTTGAACCAAAACTGCGCAATCTCTACACCCTGCCTCCTTGGTGCCAATCCAGGTGGTGGCATGGGCGGCATGAGCAGTGTGACTGGGAGCATGGGCATGGGCCTGGACCGTGTGAGCTCCAGCTTTGACCGGATGGGCCCGGGCATCGGCGCCATCCTGGAGCGGAGCATCGAGATGGACCGGGGCTTTCTGTCTGGGCCCGTGGGAAGCGGGATGAGAGAGAGAATAGGCTCCAAAGGCAACCAGATATTTGTGAGAAATGTAAGGAAAGACATGGAAAAGAGACTTAAAAATGTTTCTCCCCCCTTGCATATATGTTACTAATACCTCTTTTCATTCTAGCTGCCTTTTGACTTGACTTGGCAGAAACTAAAAGAGAAATTCAGTCAGTGTGGTAAGTATGCCAGTGACTACAGATATGTTGATGCGTACTGTGGAGGGAGAATTGGTTTTAAACTTTGAAACGTTGCTTAGGCCCTCACCTGTCCCCATGCCTGTCCCTGGATAGTCTGGGTGGTATGCCAGGTCTAATTCCACTTCAGATAAATGAAGTATTTTTCTGTCTTCTGACCTAGAGTATCGCAGATTACTAGGAGATAACTGTTTATAGAGTGTAATCTGTTGTTGTATTACCTGATCTTTAAAAGGTTAATATATCATCGTTGTTTGCATTGAAAAGGTTTTCATGGTAACTTTCCTGTTCGTAGGGTAGCGCGGTGGATGTCAGCTGAGATGCTGGTGTCCAGGAGGTTAGGAGTCCCTGGGACCCTGTCCTCTAGGGCCCAGGAAGCTGAGCTGGTGACATTGAGCCCGCTGCCAGGAGTGTGTGCGTCCTGCTGGCTCTCGTGACTATGGACTGTTCTTGGTGTGATGATATTGCCTGTGGAGCTCTGATGTGTTGCTAGGTCTGTGCGGGTTTGGGTATGTTTTAGAAGAGAGCTTTGCCACATCAGACTTACTCTCCCTGTGCGCTCTGCCCCAGCCCTCACCGAGCATCCAGTGTGAACCTGCCTAGGGTATTCTCTTGCTCCCTTTGTTGATTGTCTTTTTATTTTGTGCTAATGTAAAATTCAGGGAAGGGAATTTAATATTTATTGTTTTAAAAAGTTGTTGAAAACAAAACTCAACTAGGGAGAGGAAGTACGGTAGTGAAGTTGTTTCAGGATGTTGGTAGTCTTCGTAGAAGCAGGGACATTCACGAGAACGGGTCAGCAGCACCTGGCCACGGATCCCAGGAGCACAGAGCACAGAATGAGCGATGTGGTGCCAGAGGTGATCTGTTGGTGTGGTGTCCCTGAGGTGAGGTGATGTGTCACACAGTGTCCACAGAGCTTTACAAGGTGAAGAGCAAAGTGGGGCTGAGAGATGGCCGCGTGAGCAGTCCAGAGTGCACCCTTCATCCGCGAGGCCGGCTGTGGGCCAGGAGCCGTGCAGGTGTTAGGGCTTGGACTGGGCTTCTGCCGGCCGGCAGTGGCTGTGTTGGAGCTGAAGGGCAGCACTAATTTTCTGAAAGGAAAATGTCTCCGAGGCTGCATTAAAGAATTTGTACAGTAATTGTAGCCACTTAAATAGTGGTTAATTTTTTACTTATCATTTTAGCTCTACTCTTACATACCTTTTTGATCAGTCTGTCCTAAGATTGATCTTGGCTTTTGTTTTCAGTTCTATTGGGTAAGCTTCTGACTTTTAGATCCCCTGTCATCTCCTCTATTTTTAACCTTGAATTGCCTTGACGGCAAAGAAGAGGTTATAATCATATGGAATGAAATGTCCACCTGTTGACAAACATGGATATTATCTGGGTGTGTGAACCTAGCCATCCATTTTTCTGTCATATCACTTTATTTATGTATTTACACACCTTAGATGTTTTTCTTCCTTAGTATGGGAAGTTTCTTTTAACCTGATGCAACCCAGTGTTAGTTTCTGTGGCAGTAAAAAACCGTGTTTTTTGTCCTCCTGACCCAACGTGATTAAGTATTTACTCTTCCTTGCTTCTCACTGAGAGTCTGGTGGTCTGTGCGTCTCTCCCACACAGCGTCTGCCAGTAAGGGGCTGCCAGCAAGCTCCTCTGCTAGTAAAATGTCTCTAGTGACTAACTGCCTTTGATGGAGCAGTTACAGAGGCTGAGAAAATATTATCGGATGGGTGATAGTACCCTCAATACACCATTTCTGCAGCCTTTGTAATGCAGGAAAATGTTTCAGATCTCAAATACAACAATATGAGAAATAAGTGAGTATACTCGTTCTTTTCCAGCTCCTCCTTCTAATTCTAATCAGCCTTCCAAAAGTCACGTTTTTGAGCCTGGGCTAATAAGACATCATTCCTGTAGTAGAATGGATCTTTTCATCCTGCTATACCTAATTTCTCAGTGGATGCAAACGTACAGCCTTCCTCAGACTCAGAGCTGGACCCGTGTTGTTCAGCTGGTGCTGACGGAGTCAGGCAGGCACCCTCAGACTCCCACCCCTGTCCGCGTGTGCCTGAGCTGTGCGCTGGCCTCTGGCTCGGGTGAGGCAGGATCTACCATTTTAGAACTGCAGTGCAGGGAAGCCTGTTCTCAGTTTCCCCGCTGTACACCACGTACACACAGAGATTTGCTCTCCAGGTTTCCACGATGGAATACTTCTTGTGCCGGTGTGCTTGTTACCTGTGTAGAAGGAAGGCTTGGGGCAGGTCTGTTTTCTAAAGAACTTCACTACTTCAGATGTGACAAATAGACTTTGAAGTATAACAATAAAAATAATGAAGTAAGAGTAAAAATAATGTATGAGGAAGATTCATTGATAGAGGTACTAAGTTTTGTTTTTAAGGAAACAGCAAAACTTTAATTTTTGTCTTTAATATTGTTTTCTTATGATAGAATATCTGATTTTGGTGTTTTCCCCTATGGATATGTTACAGCTTTCTTTAGTAGATTTTGTTGAACCATTTATTTATTTGTAAATGCTTCAATTTGGTGAATTTTTAGGTATGTTCTTACAGCAGCATTTCCCAAAGTGTACCCTGTGAAAGTTAGGAGGCTGCGTTAAATAGAGTAGAAAGCTTTCTTTTGCTGTAGGAGAAGTAACTTGTGTAACTACTCTATGTAAGAGCATACCAGTTTGTCCTGAATGGCTGCTAAGGTATCAGTCCTATTTTTGTTTTCTCAGAATCATGTAAGATCAATAGATATTTATATCAGTTAGAGCATGTAAAAAAGAAAGACATGAATTGCTTATTTGAAATTAACTTTGTCTACTGAATAATTTATCATTAGAAAAGAAAATATCTCACTTGGCACTTCTATAGGATTAGGAAGAAATTTAGAGAACCTACAGCTCTGTCTGTGGGCTGCACTTCAGAGCCCGAGCGTCTGAACTGGGAGGAGGTTCTGGTGTCTGTACCAGGAACGGGGTCCCCTGGAACAGGCTGGAGACAACTGTTAGATCTGCGTGCGGATTCCTGAGCCAGGAGACAGTTGAAGAGGAACGAAAAGAGAAGAGAATCTTGTCCGGAAAGTCAGATTATGCAAGAGATAGTGACGTTTCCTTTGAAGTTTTGAAGATTTCTTGTTTGAGTAAACCCTACTGTTGCTTATAAACCTATAGTAGGGGACTTAGGTTTAGAAAAACTGCAGATTTTTATGTAAAATCAGAATAAGGGAACACCTGTAACCTTAAAGCCCTTGAAAGTTCTGTACAGTTCCCTTCAAAGTCCTAGTAAAGAACTGCCATTTATGAAGGTATACTTTTAATTAAGCTTGCTACTTTTCTAGGGTGCCACTATTCAGGATATTAAGAGGCCTCTGGAGATTGAGTTATACTTATCTTTAGAGTTTTCAAAAATATGTATATGTCCTTTAATTTCATGGTGTTTACTAAGAAAATGTGATTGTTGTATTTTTTATTTAACATTTTTTTTTCATTCTACCAGTTTTGGACTATATTATTTGGATCTCCTTTCACCACTATAATACATTTTATCTGGGGTTTAGTCTGTTTTGTAACTTTGAGAACACATTTAAGAATTGGTTGCCCTGCCTCACAGGATCATGATTTTGGCTGAATTTGACATTTATCATCTTAGACTGTTTAATTAGTGTGCAGAAGGAGAGCATTTGACAACCAATTGGCTTTTTAAAAAATGGAATAATAAGGGGTAGATGAGAGGACAAAAGCAGAAAAGTAGTCTAAGATGTTATACATAAGATCAAGATCAAGATTGCAGTAAGAGAGCAGTCTTGCTCCTGCATCAACTTTAAAAATTGATCCCCTCATCTGAAAAGGGCCTGTGTGACCTTCTGACAGGACCTCTCTTTCTCCCTCCCTCCTTTTCCTTTTTTGTTCCTTTATAGAACTTTGTTTGGCTGTCTGGTTTGGTTGCTGGACTCAAATCAGCTCATAGTGATGTGGCAGCTGCGATACTTGAGGTCCTCTAGCTTGGTGTGTTTTGTCGTGTCCCTCTGAGGGGGGAGATGGTGAGTGGTCACAGCTTACCTTAGCGAACGCTTTGGATGGACCCAATCCTGCAGCCCAGCTGCCTGAACATAGCCTCACTTTCTACCTCTTACTGACATGTAATTGTTCATAGCTCCCCTTCTGCTCTCCTAAGTGTCCTGGTTTAGATGATGGATTTTTATGGCCACACTGTATTTTGATAAATGATACTGATTTACTTTGAACAGCAGTATCTAGAGCTAGTAATGCTGTTAACTGCATGAGGAACAGTTGTCTGGTTTTCTTCCTTCTTCCTGAAGCTTCTCTGATGTTCTTGTTTGTGCTATGAGCATCACTATTTTTATCTTTATTGACTTAATATTTCTGTAACATATTTGATGCCATTCTTAAGACTTCCTGTCCAAATTATGATACTGAATGAGTGGCTTTTGCACTTAGGTTGAAAAACAGAATTGGCGGGGCCTTTTGTGGCCCACAAGAACTTAGATTTGGGGCACTTACCCTTATTTGTAGGGGACAAAGTAGTAAAGTGAGGATAAAAGGGAAAAACAGAGATTAGGAAGACTAAGCAATGAGCAACCATTCTAAAAATAGTTTTGATGAGATGTGCAAGTTTGCTGCAGGTCAGGGTGAGTGGGTGGCATTATTGCAAAATCGTTCACTGTAGGAAGTAGTAATTTAACAGGAACAAAGCATGGTAAGTCCTGGGCAGATTTATCCAAATTCAAATTCTGTGTATGGTAGTAAATGTGTGTATTACTTTGTGTGGATTGTATTGCATTCAGAATATAAAATAATAATGCTCATGTAATTCATTATTTTTATATCATTAATGCTAATGTTTCTAACCAAATTATCATTTCACCGGCTATGAAGAATTTAAAGCCTGTATAGTGAAGTAGAACCCACATGAATTGACTAATAATCCTGTGATGTTTTCTTTTACAGGTCATGTAATGTTTGCAGAAATAAAAATGGAGAATGGAAAGTCAAAAGGCTGTGGGACAGTCAGGTTTGACTCCCCGGAGTCAGCTGAAAAGGCCTGCAGGATAATGAACGGCATCAAAATCAGCGGCAGAGAAATAGATGTCCGCTTGGATCGTAATGCGTAATTTCCACTACGGTTCGAACATTCCTTCATCTGTTTTTGCTGAATCTTCTAGTAAAGTCATTTTGTTTGTTTGTTTGTTCATTTTGTTTTAGTAATACTGTATGCTTACAAAAGCTGTAAAAATGAACTTTTAAAATTCCCACCAGCTTTTAACAGCATAATGTTAAAAATATACTGTGATTTTTGTTAATCTTATGTTGGGTTTCTAAAAACAGCAAGTCTGGTCATTCAGTTTAAATGAATGGTTATGTTGTTTTTAAAGAAATAAGCCATTTTCTTGTTGTTTTCACTATGGCATAGTAGAGTTTGTTTGTTCTAGCTGCCCCAGCTTTTATCAACTTACTGTAAGGTAAAAGATAGATGGTTTTTTCAAAACTTCTTTTTTATAATACATAGTTGTCCATGAAAAGAAGGGCTCAGGCTAATTAGAATATGATTTCAGTTAGTTTTAAAGTACTTTTCTTTGGCATAAAGAATTACTGTAAGTGTTAGATTATAAAGTTCAGGATGTTTTTTATTTGACTTAAATGAAGAAAGGGATTTTTCCTTCTCTGTTCTCCCATTCACATTTTCCAGATAACACTATTAATGAAATCAACCTCCACAGCCCCTTATTCTATTACTTCCAATGATTCCAAGTTCATACAGAACTATGAGTGTAGTGAGCCCCACGTACAATAGTAGGCAGGCTACTCCCAACTTTCTGTCTAGTCTCCAGCCATTAAAGTGAACTGCTAGAAAAAGAAAAAGAATTGAAATGTTGAGAGTGACGGTTATGTAAGTGAGTCCTCTGCTGTTCACTCCTACCGGAGCTGATGTGTTTATAAATGCAGTTTGAATGAGCCAGGGAACGCCTAAGCATAGCATATCAAACACATTGGATCCCACGATGCTAGATATAGCCATGTCTCCTCTCCCTGCAGATGAGAAGCATGCTGTTAAAAACGTGCATACCGATGCTGTATTTTATTAATAATCTTCATAAGAAAAAAAACACTGGATACTTTGTTGTTGGTTAGTTTTGAAAAATTGTTATTAGAATGTGTCTTGTTGAATTTGTATTTTAAACTTTTTCTTGGGTTAGTATTTAAAGTCTTAACATTTATTTAATAATAATTACCTTTATTTATTAAAACATTTTCCAAAAAGGTATGTAGCTTACTCGTTGCTTTTCATTCTAGTTTAACATAGTTAATAACTATTTAATGCACATTCCGGTAAATATTATTTGGGGGATTAGATTGAGTGAAGTTAATATGCTACTATATAGTAAACTTTTGCCCTTGAGTCACTTTTTTTTTCCTTAAAAGTGTGTTAAATGAGGAAATAAATATTTTTAAAGTGACTTTGACTCAGTGTATTTTAGCCAGGGGTGTGGAATGGGCCCTGCAGCTTGAGTGTGACGCCTGCTTCTTACCTTTTCGTGCCACCAGCACACTTGCGATTGTGTCTGGAATGCTGGTTCCTGCTGCTAGCAGAGTGAGCCCCATCACTGTGTCTGGGATCTGCAGTGTTTCCCCTGCGATAGAACAGGCGCTGCACGTCACACATCGTGTGTTCTCTGCGGATACTTGAGATGGTAGTTCCTTCTTGTTCGAAAAGAGCTACAGGCATGTTTAGATTATTTTTTCTTTTATTGTTAGTGCCTATTACTTTTTACAGAATATTAGGTTTCAATGCATATAGTTTGATCATATCCACTAAAGCCTTCCATGGTTAGATTTCTGAACTAGTAATGTGCTTGGTTTTTAATCAGCAAAATATTTAGAATCAGGTTGGTAATGTGGATAACCTAGGTAGTACAGATTTTTAAAACACTTAGCAGCCAAACTTTTACCGGTGAGGAACTGCCTTATCTGTAACCCTTACAGAAACTGTAGATGTCTGCAGTTACCTCACTAGGGCTGTTGCTTAGTATATGCCAAAATGAAACCTTTTTGTTTTCTACTTGAGTCTTTCTAACATATGGTCCCATTTATTAATCCTTCTGTTAAATTTGATGTCGGTTCAACATTTTTCCTAGACACAGAAACAGAGGGAAGTTTAAAAAAGGTGGGGAAGGGCACACATAACTGCTCTTTTAATTTAATTGTAAAAGTGGCTTAGAATCTTTTTTTAAAAAATTTCTTTAAAAATGCTAATGAAAGGAACTTAATTAGAAAGTAGCTTACTTACTGCATGCTTATGTGTTGGTCTGGAGTTGGAACTGGTTGTTCATTTTTGTTACTGGCTTTGCTAGAGCTCATGTATACAAAATAGCACCAGCATTCTTTATCATCTTAAGGGGCTGTCCTGTGATCTTTTACTTGATTTTGCTCTCTTCCTATTTTCTTAATATCAAATGTGTTTTGAGAAAATTTGGATAGATTTAATATGCAAGCCAATTGGACATTTTTATCTTCCTCATTGAAAAGAGAAATACATTCTGCTGTTTGTTAGCATATTATTCTAATACATGTATTAACCTATAAAAGTCAGGGTAAGCAAATTTTGGAAGGAAAGGGCCAGATGGTAATTATGTAAACTTTGCAGGCTCTTTGGTTTCTGTCACAGCTCTTCAGCCCCAGCAGAGTAGGCTGGACAATGATGTGCACACATTGTAGTTGTGTCAGACACAGGCCTCTGGTGTATGCCAATTCAGGCTAACCTTTTTGAGAGAAGTCACCCTCTTTTTTTTTTTTTTTTTTTTTTTGGCTATGTTTGTATTCAGTTTTTCATTTGGGAGTCAGAGCAGATTATGGCCAAACAGTAATAGATAAGGCTTAATCATGAAGATGGTAGAAACCTAAAAGGAAACTTTATTTTATATAATTTTCAGTCATCTCATTGTATATTTATGTTGCCATATTGAAAAGCAAAATAAATAGTGAGCACCCATTATTTTCCCAAAACACTGGTTACTTACTGTTTTTCATTATGGAATAGAATTCAGTATAAAGGGTTCATTTACTGTGAACTCCAAGTAATGTGATTTAATTATTAACATAATAGGAAGATATGTGAACTTGATTTTATTTATAAGATGATTCCTTAAATTAAACCCCATGTTGTGCAACAGGGAGAATGTAGTTGATATGTAAGATACAACTCAAAATCTGAATGATCTGGTTGTTAACATTTAATCTTTTTGTAAATAGCACTAACTTGTCCTATTGAAAGAAAAGTGCTTTGTGGACTACTGTAAGTGAACACGGGCAGTTTGTTCTTCCATGGAACCATTTCCTTGTTGTCCTGTGATATTTAAATACATACCAGTGATAGTGACCATCCAAACCAGAACATATGTAAACACAGATATCCAGAGGGCAGACATGAAGAAGGTCATCACGTAGTAGTTTCTCCAGAACTTTCTTCGACAATCTGGTGTTGTTAGGAAAAGTAAGGTAATAATAGGAAGGGATAATACCCAAAAAATTCTTCTAAAGTCTGCTTCAGGCATGTGGAAAACACTTGGTGGATCTGTTGTAGAAAAATTAAACAGTTTTGAGTTTTCTCAAATGGCCAATTAAGTCAGAAATGTCCATTTTGAAAGCTATATTGAAATAAATTAGCTGTATCAGTTTTTAAAAGGCTGTTTAAAGCATTTGAATACCTCATTACTGATATTGCTGGCAAAAAGAAACTAATTGAAACTTTAGGGCAAACAATGTAAGATGTCATACTCAGCATTTCTTGATTTAGGACCTTAAGTCCATCAAAATGTCCTGGGCCATTGTCTACATATGTTAGAGGCAGTGTTTATGAAGTGGGAATTGGTATCTCTTGCCTCTCTACAATATAGATTGTCTTCAGGGACTTTTGGCAATCAGCCTGGCTTTGCACTAGCTCTTCTGGCTGCTTGCCTTTCCAGCACTGATGCTCCCTCTGCCCTGCCTTGCGATGGTGCATACTTAGGGACTGTAACATAATGAGAGCGTATTTTTTTTTATTAAGCTGCATATTCTTCACGAACTCTTATTGTGAGTTTTTTGGTCTGTATCATTCCTTTATTTACTAAATTCAAATTTCCTGAAAAGAAATTTAAGAAAATAGGATCTAGCATATAATCTGCAATGTAACTTACTTAATTTGAGGGTGTCCTTTTATTCACTTTGTTTTAAGTTAGTGGAGGACAAGGATAATAATAAGGATACATTAGATAAAAATGGATATTCATTTTGGAATTGTTTAAAATTTGTATGGTATTTATAAGATAATATACTTTTGTTGGAGCAAATCACATTACAACTAATGCTAGTAAAATAACTTGTAAGTTTACCAAGCCTCAACTAATGTACCATTAGTTAATATTAGATATAATTTGGATGTAATAAAAATTTGGACAGACTCTTTTGAGTTTCTAGTTATGAAACTTAGACATACATACCTCTTGTACCTTAAAGACTAGGAACTAATTTTTGTAGGAAGAAGAAAAAGTCATGTTTTAATTTTTTAAAGTGGTAAAATAAGTTTCCTTCCTAATTATGTAATTAAAATAGAATCCTGTACAGCCACTTTTTAAAAAAGTGACTCATAAGTTTTTATTTGAGCCATAGCTGACTTTGACTTCCACGGAACACATTTTCCTAAATGTTTTGCTACTGCCTCATGTGATGTTTAAGCCTCAGCTGCTTTTTCCTTTTCCTCCAGCCCAGTCCCTTTTCTTCCGCAGTCACTTTTACAAGGGTGCTCTGTTTCCTCCATCAGTTAAGACTAACACCCTGGAGCTGTCCGGCCCTTCCCTGGCCTCGCAGCCCCTCGGTCTCCGTCTCTTTGCTTTCATCTGCACTGCCTTCCCCTTGAGCAGCTGTGGCCGCAGCCTCTCAGAGAGCCGCTGTCTCTGCGCCCACGTTTGGGCCCTGTGAATTTTGTTCCAGGGTGATAGTCCTCAAGTACAGTCCTGATAACGTTCCTGCTCACGCACCTTCCGAGGTCCCCACACTGGCTCTGAGGGCCTCTGTCCTGGCCTCTCTGTGTCGCTTTCCTCTTCTTCCTTGCCAAGCTCTGTTTCTGCTTGTACTTCAGTGCGCCTTTTGCTGGTATGTCGTTGGCCTCGGTACATAGACTGTTCTTTACTCAGGTCTGTCAGTTAGTAATAAAGACTTTAATACCTATTACTGATTATAACATCCTACAGAGCTCGGTGAGATGCTCGTTTCTCTGTGTTAGTCTGTTGTCACCAGGTTTTATACAATCTGTTCCATTTATGAACTACAGTTATACTTTATCTCTTTATGGTACTTTTTTTTAATTTTAGCTGTTTTGGTTTTTTATTATTTAGACAAATGAGATTCTTAGGACTTTCCTGGTGGGTAGACTTACTAGTGAGCAGACTAGTTATTACCTTCAGAAACGTGACTGACACCATGTAAACTTAAAGAGAGCTGGGAGTAACCAGAGTCTTCATGAAATATCCCACTGTCGGCTCTTGACTGCCGGCGAACGAAGGGTCGACCCTCGTCTTCCCACTCCACTAGTACCCGCTCGCCTCTTTCCTCCATAGCTTTGGCAAGACAGCTGCAGCGAGGACTGCATTTCCTTTTAATGCAGTGCTGGATTTTAATGTCAAAACACAGCGCCCAAACATAGAGTGCATATATCAACAGCAGCAAACTTCCTTCATACCTATAAATTAAGGAGAGATTTTGTTTTTGAACTGAAAGCAGCAATAATTTTTTTGTGGTGCCTTGTGCGTGCTAGGCAAGCGCTACATTAGTGAGCAACATCCCCAGCCCTAGATAGTATCCTGATAACTTTCTAACAAAAATAGCATTAAAACAATCAAAGAAACATTTGTAGATGTTTTTGTTTTGTAGATTTGTCCATACTTGGTTATACCATCATTGTAAATTCTTTAATAAAATCCTGACACTTCCTATATTATGAAAAGGATTATTGATCCATTATCTACATTTGTAGATTCCTTCCAAATATTAGGCATAAACATGCCTTGAAAATAATTGGAGATTTTCAAAATAAAACTAATGAGTTGTGATGGGCATTTTCCACCTCAGTTCTTTGATATAGTTCATTCCTCCATATATGTAATAAAAGAATATACGTTAATTTATTTCGGCTGTGCCTGTTCAAGCTTTCTGGTCTAAGAACTTTGTGAACAATACTTAGGGTATGTTAAATGTTGGATGGGCCTTTTTGGTTGCAATACGGAGATGTTTTTGATGATTTTAATGCAGCTGAATTGGGCTTATATTCACAACAAAACAAAGATATTCTTAATAATTGCAGCATAAGAACTGTTTTTCCATATTCTGGTTTCCTGCTTTACTGTACCTAGCTAATGCAGTCACGTTGGAACTTGGGTTTCCTTTTGTTTCAAAGCTGGAGAATGTCTCTACAGCTGAGAGAGCGGTTACTGGTTTTCCTAACGGGGCGTTCCTTGTCTGGCCGTTCCCGTGGTCACTGACTCTTACAGACCGCTGAGTTCCAGAAGGGTCCTATGGTAACACGGTCTATCTGGGGAAGACAGACCCTACATCAGGATGAGTGAGTCAGCATTTATTTATCTTCCCTGCTAGATTTTAAGTTTCTTGGTAACACATCACTCAGTGCAGCTACATCGCAGTGCTCCACCGAGCAGGACCGAGCTCGTTTTCTGCTTTCCTCGGGTCCCCCGGAGCTGTGCGCGGCATGGCATGCGTGGCCGCGTGTTTTGCTGGCTCTTTAGATGCCTGGCATAATGGTAGACACCTACTAGATGCCGAGTGCTTATTTGAGAAAGTTTGTGTCTGTTCACAGTCATGGTCACTTTCATTCTGTGTACCAGTCAGGCAAAGAGCAATTGCAGGAGACCAAACAGTGTGTAACACTGACTCCCAAATGTTGGTTCTTAGAGGAAGAAGGCTGTTCAGCTCTTCCTGCTAAATGAACATCCGGGAGAAATTTGAAGGAATGCGGGAACTTTGACTCCCTTTCCTAGCTTTTTCCACTCGTGTGACCACGACCCTTCTCTGGAAGGCAAGGTAAGCAGTAAGCTAGCAGAAGACAGAGCCAGCAGAAATGAGAATTTCTGACAGCCGCCGGGAGAGGGAAGGCGGGCGCGCCCTGGCCACCCGTGAGAGGAAGGAGACGGAAATGCGGGTCCTGAGGGCAGCCCACCCGCGGCGTAACGTCCCCGCGTGAGGCTTCGGAAGCTCCCGTCCCTGATTATGTTTTCCGTGAGAGCAGCAGTGATTTCGAGCTTACCAGTAAACTTGACCGTCGGATATTACGGCGGAAAGCGCCGCCGCGCTCGCTGCGTACGCCGCGCAGTCTCGGAAGAGAGGCCAGCAGGACAGCGGCGAGGCCTGCGGGCGAGAGCGGGGGTTGCCGCTGCAGGTGTCCCTAACCCAGGACGGCGCCTGCTACGCGGCTGTTTGTAGTTAAATGTCGTTACCTTTTCAATATTGCTTAGAGAAAAGAAGTTTTGAAAGAAAAATTGTTGCAAGATGGACCTTGACTTTCATCAGTTGGAACAGGAGCTGTTGTGGGTTAACTCAATTGAATATATGTTTTTCTACTAAATTGAATAAATCTAAATTTGATTGAACAGACGACTAGCGCCTTGTTCATCCCAGACAATAAATTATTTTTGTAGCTTGTCAAGACGATGCATTTTATTGAATAAACTTTTCTTACCACGTTGGAGAGCAAGCCGCAGGCTGCACAGATGCCAAGGAGGTTATAAATTGCAGAGCCGAGAATGGTGCTGATTCCGATGTCTCCCTTTGTGATAAAGACACCTGGTAGCAGGGTAGCGGGTGCTAAGTTAGTGTTACCTCACAGAAAATAAAATTACATTGAGTAAGCAGAAGGAGAATGAGCAATATTTACCTAGGAAAGCGGTAACTAATTCGGGAGCTGAGCTACCTGCTGCCATGAAAGTTGCACCTGCAACATCCTGAGATAATCCGAGGGCTGAGGATAAAGGAAATGATTATTGCACGTGAGAAAGCGACAAATGGAAGTGTTTTCACAGCTAAATAATAGACACGGAAGGCTGTAGCTTCACATAGGACTAATCCATAAGGCTCAGCTGCCCTGAGTCTGCGCTGGAAAAGGAAAGGCGCAGGTTAGAAGGCGCGGGAGGCTCCTCACTGCGGGCTTCTGCCGTTACCGCGAGAGGGCCGTGGGGCTGCTGTGCCGTTCTGAGTGCCAAGACGGCTTGTTTCCAACCCTGAAAAGACCCCCCAGCTCAAGGCAGGCAGGAGGAGCAACACCAGGACTTCTTTAAAAACTAAGGTGCTCTGGGACTCCCACCCCGACTGGAAAGAAAAAAGCGTCTTTCTGGTTGAGATCTACGAATGAAGCTGAATTGAGCTAGTTCACAAATTTGCAGTATCAACACTGTCTAATTACAAATGAAGAAATTAGTTAAAACCTAACAAGATTTAAATATTGTATAAATATTTAAGACATCGATCTATTTAAAGTTTAAGAAATATCAGGAAATACTGTATTACTGTTCAAGTACTTTGTGTATATCCTCCAGACTTAATAAGCACATCTGCCGTCAACTTCCCCGATGGCATGAGGGCCTCAGCGTGTTTTTGGCCCTTTCCGTGTTAGAACTGAGGGACCTACCGTGTGAAGGAGAGGAGAGAGCTGAGCTGAAGGAGTAACTCCACCTCTGCCTTGGGCAGGCGAGGACGTGGTTGCACTGGAAACCTTCAGCCAGGCATCGTGGCGTACGAAGCCAGCCAGCAGAAGCAGCATGCTAGATGCAGGTGTGGAATTACCTGCCCTGGGTCGCAGTTAGTTGGAGCTGGGCTCCAGCACCGAGACTCTCGATGCAGTCTGTTGACTACTGTACCTCTTGGTTCTTGGCGCCCCGGCCTTCCTGGCCCTCCAACTCTGGTTGCGCACTTCTGACCCTGTCACAGCGTTTGGTCTTTCATCTGCGGGGACCAGCACCCGTCGCCTGCTCTCGGACTCCCCTGATTCTTCACCTTTCTGCTGGCACGCTGGCCTTTGACCTTACAGGCTCCTTTTTGGTTTCTTGGCAGGGCGGGTTGAACTTTGCAAAACACAATACCTACAGTATTTTCGCTCTGTATTTTCCTAGCACCTTTCTTTCCCGTATTTGAAAAGAGAAGAGGGCTAAGCACGTGGCTCAGTCAGCAGAGCGCTTGTTTCTCATAATGCAGGCCCAGGTCTGAGCCCCACCATCCCAGGAAAGAAGGAAATGGGGAAAGACGGTCTCCTACTGCACCCACGTGAACCTCTGCCACTGCCTGGACCAACAGAAGCAGTTCTGAGCCGCTGGTTTTGGGCTGACTGGTTCATTACACAGCCATCGGGCCTCGCCTGGCTATTTGCTTAGTTCCATTTCCTGTGCTCCTGTGCGGGGTGCTGCTTCATGCGCTAGGAGTGGGGCAGTGAACGAGCATTCTGCCCTCTAGAAGCTTTGATTCTAGTGGGAGAGACAAGGAGCGAGGTGTACAAACGGAGGGAAGAAGGCGTCAGGGAAGGATTGTGTAACCAGAAAGGGCTTAATGAGCAGGCGGGTAGACCTCGAAGCGGGGGAGCATCCGTCGGTGCACCTGCAAGTGTGTTCTAGCAGACGTGGCTGCCAGGGTCCCGAGGTGGAGCCTGGCGCGGCTGGCGTGGTGCGGTGTGAGGGAGCAGCTGGCCGCGAGCCGGAGGGATGGGCAGGCTGTGGCAAGCCCGCGGCTCCCAGAAAGGGCCTCGGCTCTTCCTCTGAAGTGTGCGTAAGTCTGTGGGGGGGTTGTCGCATAATACTGTGGACACCAGCCCTGGTCATTAACTTTAGCCCTTCATGGGGTCTCAGCGGCCCAACCAGTGATAGTCTGAGCTGTTTCACCATCAAACTTCCATTGTGAAATGCTGCTTTGAGATGAAATTATGGAATCTAGGGCCTCTGACCTATTCTGCACTGTTCGCCACTGGCTATGTCCCTTGGACATCTACAGCTAGTGATGAGGGAGAGAAGGAAAGCTTTGTGTAGCTTAGCATTTCATTTCTTTCTCTGGTTAGAGTGATTATAAAAATATAAGACGTGTACTGCATGTGTGATCAGCCAGCCCTTTGTCTCCACGGGTCCCTGTCCTGAGATTCAACCACCACATGTTGGAAATATTCAGAGAGAAAACTGCATCTATGCTGACACAGACAGACCTTTGTCATTGTTTCCTACACAGTGTGGTGAAACAGCTACAAACACAGCATTGCTGTTGTGTGAGGTATTCTAAGTCAGTTAGAGGTGACTTAAATTACACAGGAGTGTGTAGGTTATATACAATAGTATAGTGTGTTAGAGACCCCCTGGAATTTAGTATTCTCTGAAGGGTCCTGGAGTGAGCCCCTTATGGGTATTGAAGGATGACTGTATGTCCTATTTGCATATAATCACTCTAACCAGTATGTGTGTGTGAGTGTGTGTGTGTGTGTGTGTGTATGTACGCATACATTTATATACAAATGGCATATATTACAACTGACCAATGGCCATAAAATTTAAAAATAGAATGAAAGACAAGCAGATTCATTTTTGGAATGAAGTAAATATACGATTCACATTCATAGACATAATATCAACCCTCCTCAGATATGGTTGGTAGAATTTACATTTTACAGGTAAAGAAATAGAGTCCTATTTCTTTAGGGCTGGGGACATAGCTCCGTGGTAGAGTACTCTGTAGCATGTGTGAGAATCTGACTTCAATCCTCAGCACTGTCAAACAAAACAAATGCAAACCTCCAAACAAAACCGGGGAGGTCCTGGAAGTAAAACTAAGTCAAAGTGGCATGGATAGTAAGGCTCTTAAAAGTGGGCGGTTATAATGGGGACAACCCTGAGCCTATTGATTCTAAGTCCAATGATCTATTTCAAGACCCAAATCCAGTGACACTTAGGCTGGCCAAAGTATAACTTGGTGGGTAATTGAATTATACACACACACACACACACACACACACACACACACAGACCCACTTTATAGTGGCGGCACCATCACTGCCCTTATTCCATTCTTTCCTCAGAAGAAAACTAGTTACTGGGAGTCAGGAATCCTTAGAAAATTTTCTAGCATGAGTTTTCAGAGGATTTATAAATTTAGTGCTACTGGTTATTATGAAATGTATTCCCAAATCCAATCAGGCTTAGCTAATATGTGGGAGAAACTGAAAAAGAAGACAATGCTTTATCTTAAAGTAATGGTCCAAACTTGGTGCAGCTGAAGACTGCTTCATTAGAAAAATTCAGTTTCAAGAGAGTAAGGTGATGTATTGGGCTGTTGCAAGGCAGAAAAATGGGTGGCCCTTTAGAACACTTTCCATCTCAAAAGGCAGTGAGGATAAAGCTTGTTTCTATTTACTGGGCTGTAATTGAATTATGAAAGGAGGTATTCTGTGTAGAGTGATGAATAAAACGTTAAAGATTTTTAACAAGTTATATCTTAAGGTTCTAAGAACATTTTATAAAATGGTTTATACTTTTGAACTTTAGAATAGATTGGCTTTGTCTTCTTCGACCTTTGGGTAGCATTTCTCTATGCTGTAGTTTATTATTAAAGATAAATTGTACTGAGTTTTTTTTTTCTCCAAAGCAATTACTCTTTTCCCCCTCTATGAGTCTAACAGAGTAATCGCATTTCCTTCAGGATGTAGCATAAATGTTCGAGGTGAGCTTGCTTTACAGGTGTAGGTAAAAAACACTTTGTTTGTAAGAAGTACCACTTCATGGTAATGAACTGTTATTAAATTCATCAGACTTTCTCCTACATGTGTTATTTTCTGTAATACCATACTGGAGCACTTATGACAGCTTTTGAAAATCTTCTACATGATGTAGTAGGAGGGATATTAAACTAAAACTCAGACCCTAGTTCTGGCCCTGACATAATTTGATATGAGACTTAAGTAAAAATGGGGGGTTGTACCACACAATCTTTAAGGTTATCTTCTAATTTTTTCAATCTTTACTCAAAATATAGAATACAAATTCTGTGCTTTAAGACTCTATACCTCTTATTGTTAATTAAATTTCATTAATAATAAAAAAATCATACTTTAATGAAAATTGGAAGATAGAGCAGAAAAATAGAGGGAAGAAGAGTCACATGCTTTTACCATTATATTTTAACCACTGCTATAATGTTTAATGTTTTTCTAGTGCTTTTCACAGTGCACATTTGGTATAGTTATAGCCATAGGCCACATAAAATTTGGTGACCAACTCCTGGCACAATTTAAAAGAGTCTGCCAACATTTTTTGCTTTGTGAATCTATTAGAGTATCAGAAATAGAAGCCACTCAACTCTAGTGACTAGGGTGTGTAGTCATACTGAGTAATTTTATTTAAGTTTTGAAATGAAGTGTGATCGCAACTAAGTTTTTTTGTGTTTGACATAAAATTGGAATAAATTTCAAATGTATTTCTAGAAATATTTTTAGTTAAATCAGCATCACTGGAATAGTAAGCGTACATATGTACATACATCTATTCTGTAGTCTTTTAATAATAAATAAAAATAACCTGATTACCTTATATTTGCCACCTTGTGTTTTGCCTGAGCTATGAAGGAATGAGTTCTAAAATACCTGTATGAAACTCTGAACGGTCTGATTCTACTGAAGCAAGGACTCTTGTCCTCGATCTAAGGGCAGCTTTTCACCTGCCTGTAGCCGTAGAATACACAAGGCCCTTTACCTCCAGTCCTCATGATTACCTGAATTTGAGCTCTGCAGGTGGCCTGAGGTCGCAGTGGGATGAGAGCCTAGATCTTCACACCAGGGAGCTGCTCTTTTGACTATCCAAGCGGGTAGCTGTGTTGCTGTCACGGCATCGCTTGTCCCTGCAACAGCAGCTCGGTGCCATACACACTACTTGGCACTCATTAGATCCAAGTGGCTGCTGTGGATTTAAATGCGATCCAAGGGGACTGCGCTTTAGATCAGAGAAGAAAGAACAACAACGAAGATGCGTGCTCTCAGGAGCCCGAGCGCCCATGTAATGGGAGGAAGCTCTGTTCTCAGAGTCTTTGTTCTCTGGGAAGCTTTTGCCTGTGTAAATTTCATGAGGATTAAGAACCAGACAATCCCGGAAACTCTAGGCTGTCCAAATGCCATGCTCAGAATTATTCCGCTTCTAATTTTTAATCCATTTAGAACCAATTCTGCCTGGAATTAAAACTTGTATTTCTTATTGTCTATTTCTGAAACACAAGATAGAAAGCAGAGGAAGTGAAAAGAATTTTTTAAATGTAAACATTGAAGTATGTTTCCTCCAATTCTTACTAAGAACATTTTTACTTAAGGTATAAGTCAAAGGTATCAGCATGGTGCAGGAATTAGTTTCTAATTGAATGGCCTGTTAGCATGACATTTAACAAGAAAAGTTTTATAATAAACTTGTTGTTGAATTTGGCTTATGTCAAATGATGAATCTTTAGAAGTTCTCAGATTTTTTTTTTTTAATGTAGATATCTTGGAAAAATTTAAAGAAAGCTGCTCCAAACAGCAGTCCAGTACTTCTGAGATGCTTTACAAATCAAAAGGTTCCTGTTTCCTTTTATACTGAACTTAGAGATAAGAGATTATAGTTTTATTTGGGTTTTAATGTAGTTATCACGTATTAGTTTATACTTAAATATAATCTAAAGTTATCCCTTTTTAAATAATGATTGCTAGAAATAGAATAACATGGTATGGATGCTAATGTAAAATAAATAAAAAGAACTTTAAACAGAGTATTCTAGAGATACCTAAGGTATACCGTACAGCTGCCACATGGATTATTAGATAAAAGACAATAAAGAGTTTTATAAGCTTACTTCCTACCTTGTGACACAGTACCTACTTCTGTTTACCTTAAACTAGGTTTTCTGGTGCTAGCAGACACACCACAGATTTGGTATTTGCTTTGAACACATTTGTATTGACTTTGATTATCCCCCTTCTCTGCTTTCCTCTCCCCTGGGCAAAGGAGACCAAGCTCTGTGGTCTGTGCTTGAGTAACAATGAACATTCAGCGACTGTCTCCCTGTGCAATATCCTTTTATTTCCTCATGCGCTTGTGGCAGAGCTCCTGACACAGAGCTACACTTAGGGTGTTTCCCTGCTGACAGAGCTGGGTGGAGAGAACGGGAGCCCTTGCCTGAGGTCACAGAGCTAGTGCGTGGCAGAGCAGGGATTGGAACTTACCCCCAGGATGGGCACTTTCAACTATGTCCCTACTGTTGTGTGTGGCTGGAGTCTATGATGGCTGTGTTCCCTGCTTCTGGTCCTGTGAGGATTCTCAGCATCGCCACAGACCATTCAGCAAGTAGATTAACACAAAGATACAGGAGGAGTTAGAAAAGCCCCAAGCAAACAGTGCCAGCTCCGTCTACAAGGTGATGGGACTCACTTCGCAAACCCGGCACAGGGCCCTCAGGCGAAGGCCCGTTAAGTCAGGCTTTGCAAACGACCAGAGAGCACAGAGGTTTCTTTTATTCTTTACAGTTCAGACTCCTGTCTCTGGCCCTCAGAGCATCTGCCGAGCAGCACGGTCTGGGTAGCACAGCTGATGAGAGTAGGGGACACCGCCAAGGTTTGTTCCTCACCCCATTACCTCTAGCTCCCTGGGCTCGAACTTGGTTTCAAACAATGGCCATCTCTAATCTCATCTTTTAACTCCTTTCCCAGAATCTCTATCCTTTTTTCCAGCAGAGAAGCCAGTTTTTTCTTCAAACAAAGAATGTACTCTACAACTAGAGCGTGATATATTTTTCCCTGTGTAATATGGATTAATTGCACTTTAGCCCTTTCTGTTCAAAAATTGCCATTAGCTTTTGCTTTTCCCCTACTGAATCTAATGGGCAATAAAGAAAAAGCAGAAGATAGGGTTGGAGGAGAGGGGACAGAGCAACAGCGTTTTCTTCTAATAGTTTCACGAGTTAAGATGATGGAGAAATATTTCAGTCTGCCCAGTAGCGAAATGTGCAATGCATTTCCAGAGCTGAAGAGCAGAGCAGAGTTCGTGTAACTTTTAGATCATGAGTAGAGCAAGGAGAAGGAAAAAATGTCCTGCTGGAAGTCTCTGGTGGTGGCATCTTCGAGGAGATTTGCTGGACCACCGTACACAGGTACAGACAGAGAAGCTTTTGCCTGACTGTGCCGGGGCCTTGCCAGGTACTCTGTGAGAGCCTCTGGACTCACCACTTCCGGCTCTGCTCCTGCATGGGGTCTCCAGTTCTGAGCCTCTTCCTGCCTTCAGCTTGCAAAAGATTCACCTGGGGACACTCTGAGCTCTTGGGGTGATCTGAGCGGGGAGTGACAGTGATGGGGCCAGCAACTGCTTCATCCTATTCTTGGTTGGAACTCAGAGCATGCACCCTAAAGCACATAACTGTGTCACACAGGACGATTAGGTTCCATTGCACTACACCGTGATCTCATGTACATTTTAGACAAACTGTTGGAGCCTGAGAGCCTAATTATTTTGGGAAAGTGTTTATAACATTAATTTAAAACCCTTTATAAGTTTGCCAAAAGTCCAAACTGACTTGTAAATAATTCAGTATACGCACTACATTTTGTTCTGTACTTCCTCCATAGTCACAGTGGGGATTTGATATGTTTTTGTCAAAATTTTCAATGCTGTTGGGAAGAAAACTCCTTGTAAAATTACTCAAATACAACAGATCTCTGAAGCAACCACATTATAGCAGCTAATCTCGAGCAAGGAAGTGTAAAATCATACAGTAGTCAGGATCTCGCTTGCATTTTGACTTTGGACAGAACAGGACTCTGCTGTGTACGGGCCTTGGTCTTGAAACATTACCTACCCTTTGGCATAATTTTCTCATCAGCAGAACCGATATATTAGGTAGTCTTTACTTTGCAGGATTTGGGGGAGGACTAAATGAAACCCTGTATACATACATATACAGGGGCATGCATCACACTAGCTCTTCTGTAGTTGTATCATGATAAAAAGTTGACAAGTTCACTCCACTCCACTGTGGAATACTTCAGTAAACTGCCTTGGGAATTATATGAATAATTGTTAGCTGCTAATATGAACAATGTGATTACAGTTCAATGCTCATTAAAGAACTATGGGAAAACGAACACATTGGCAAACTCTTCTGGAGTCAGTTTCTGTGGATGCAAACACTCTGTGGGGAACTGTTACTTGCTATTGCTGATGTCATAGTTTGGATGAGACCATGCTAGTCCTTGAAGAGGGAAATGACAGGATCAATGTGTAGGCGTTTAAAAGAGAGTTGAGCTAGCACTATTTCTATCTCATTTCATTGCCAGTATTTTTGATTTTCAAGAGCAGGTCAGTTCAAAGCAGCTGAAGACTTGGCAGTGGTGTGGCACCCATCAATCACACGTTTATAATAGCTACTACATTATGTTTATGGCAGAGCGATTTGCTGGAGACTCATGTTTGCTGATGATGTTTCAGGGCAATCCCACGAGTGGCAAGATGGAAGTCATTATTATAGACATATGAAATCACTTAATGAACATTATTTTGAAGCCATAATCTAAATTTTAATGCAGCAGTTTCTTCTGCAGGGTTAGAAAAGTTTCTTATTTATTTATTTACCACTCTGATGATGACTTTTTATAAAGAACATTTTTGGTGGATTTGTTCTTTTAGTCCTGCCATTATTCACTGTAGTCATTATTTAGAATGTTTGTAATACTTTGGAATTTAAATTGCTTACTGGTATATGATGAAAATCTTAAATTTTTAGTTTTGTACACTTTTCTAATTAAATGTGTGGTACAGATATAAGAATAAACATATTCTTTGTTAGAATAGAGTTGGGATTATAGAAACAGGTACAAATAGATAAACTTAGTATATGAAAATTGATCAGCTTCAAAAATGCTATTATATTCTAAAGCAAGAACAGATTTTTAGTGGAAGGAATAAAAATAAAGAAAAAATTATAAGTGGAAGAAAATATGACAACGTTTGGTACGTAGTGATAAAAAAGCCGAAGTATAAAACCACAAGGAGAATGATAAAACAGATTTATAAATTTACTTAAAATATTTAAACTTCAATGTGATAAACACAAAACCAAAAGGAAACAATAAACCATGAAAAATGATATGATACAGAAATTATATTAGAAAGTGCTAATATGTTTTTATATTTTAAGTCTTGAAAAATCAATGAAAATATTGATTTTTCATTTCTCTCCAAGAGAACATGGGCAAAAAAAGCACAAGAATCAAAACAAACTTCAATAAACATATAAAATATTCGACTCTATAAATAAGCAAGGTTTATAGAATGAAGTACTAGTTTATAGTAATTGACAAAGATATTAAAAATGATTTTTTTTTGAGAGGAGGGTGGTGTATATCAAGGAGGTTTAAACCGACACACTGTGGAATGCTTTTTGGCAATTATAAGGCTTAAAATATGTGTACTCTGCCTCCTAACCAGAAAAAGACCAGAGAAGTGTGCACATAATTTTATAAGTATGGGCATAACAGTATCTAAAACAAAAATTTTAAAAGAAATCAAATATCCAGTGTGACTATAGTTTAAAATAATACATTTCTACTGGATGCCTGCACTATATGAACAGGATTTTAGGTGCTCAAATCATTTATAGAAACATGGACTATCATTCTGATGTTGAGAATCATGTTTTTGAAGAGTAACAATGTGGGGAAATGTGCATAATCAAGTATTATGTGAGGAAAGGTCTCTGTCTCTGTCTCTCTGTCCCTGTCTGTCTGTCTATCAGTGTTCAAAAGGCTGAAAGGAAATACTGTATACCAGATGTAAAGTGTGAAGATCTTGGGATGATAGAAATAGAGATAGAATTACCTTTTTCTTCCATTTTTAAAAAATATCATTAAGTGAAAAAACATGTTGAAGTAATTTAACATATATTGAAGAAACTATCAACGTCAACATGAAATACATGAATGTAAAAATGTATGTATTTGAATCTACTCAAGTTAAGTAATAACTGTAATAAATTTATTATTATCATTAGGGTCTCCTATCGCTAGTCCTAAAGATCCTGCCGTACTGCTGTGAACAAGGTGGAAAAGGACGCTTGGCATTTCAGCCAGGGTTGGGGATGCGGCAGTGGGAAAAGGGAGAGTTTATGCTGATGTTCTAGAAAAATGCACACATGTGTGTGTGTACATGTGCATGCGTGCGTGTGTATGGTTGAGGATGCTGGTGTTTTTGTGCAGTCCAAGAATATGCAGTAGAAAACCCAATCCTCGAATTTGTCTTTACTGTGAAATGAGCACAGGGAACCGACTGGCCAAGCAGGAGACAGACTAGAAACGCTGGTTCTTTTGCTTCCATGGCATGAAACATCACTGATGTCCCGATCTTATGGACCAGGGTGCCCCTGATGGTCTACACTCCAGATTCTGGACAGTGTGCACTGCTGAAGGGCTAGAACTCAGGGGCTTGGAATGGCTGATCCTATTTTCAGAAGTCAGAAACAAAGCTTAATTTTTAATAACTGAATTTATACTTATTTTATGCCTGACTCACTTTCCAGAGGATGCAGAATTTATTTATTGGCTCTTAAATATCAATTCATTTCCTTAATGGCAGGATGCTGAGGAAGAATGGAAAGGGTAGGCTTTAATCACATTCGTTTATCATCTATCTCATTAAAAAAAGTTTTGGTGATTTTAGAGTAAAACCGTAAAATTCTTTGAAGCATCAGAAGTTGCATTATGTCGGGGGCACAAATCAAGTGCGTAGATGTAAAACCTTGGAACAGGTCTTATAACAGCCAGACAGCGCAGTGGGCAAACAGGAAATTTCTGGAGATAGACAATAGACTATAACTGCCAGACATTACTGCCAGCTCACTAACAAGAGAAATCACACGCAGCTAGCCCCTCAAGCCCTGGGCCCCGCAGCATGGAGGGCAGTGATCTGCAACCTGGGGACGCTGATGTGAGCTGTTTCAAACACATCTGTGCCACATTTGTGCAACACAGCTATTCTTAGAAGGCTATAGGAGAGTTCTCCGGCCACTTACATTCACTGATGATTTCCAGGGAGGGCAGGAAATACTCGTCACAGACAATTGACACAGCCATGAGCATGTAAAGGATGATCAGGAAGTAGATAACGATCCCGCCATCTGCGCGCTCCTGTTTCGTGAAAAACCCTTCGGGAAACTCAGATGATGGAGAAATAACACATTGGGTGCTATTTCCTAGTGAGGAAAAGGAGGTGGAAGTTTGAAGAATGTTGGAGTCACACATTTCAAGCCCTCAAAGAGCTTTTCCTTAAAACTATGGCATATCCGGGTGGAATTTTAAGAACCTAGTGAAAACATCTAAGACATTTCTGAGTGTAATGTAGTTGTAGAAGCTTAAAACTATCAGTCTTTTGGACTGGAAGGAGATGCTTTAATGAAATAAACTAATGATGGGAGAATTAAAAAGAGGACATTATTAAATCTCTTTCCATATATCTATATCCAAAAGGGAATCCCAAGCCCCTTTGCTACTCCTGGCAGAAACTGCATCTCTGGTGAACGAATATTTCTAATCACTGTGCAATTTCATTTTCTCATTTCTGAGCCCAAGTTGTCCTCAGGCCCGTCTGCAAAGAATCATCCACTATGGCAGAGTTTGAGGATGAAAGATTTTTTTTTTTCAGGATGAAGTTTCAAACAACAAAACTGGAGGCTTGCCTACGTCTTGATCTCTGTGAATTATTCCAGAGCTCTCTTTAAGAGCTTCCAGGAGGAGCAGAAGTGTTGGCTATCCTTCCAAATGCTAAAAAGCAGAGCAAACTCAGCAGAAAACAGAAGCGAAAGTCTTGGGAGTGCGTCCCTCCCTGTCCCTCCATCTGTATGTGGCAGTGGCAGTTTCAGCAGAGGGTGCAGCTGGCTGCAGGGGCACCTACCTGTGGCCCTCGGGAGACGCTGGGGCAGGGAGGCGCCAGGGGAAGGCATGTGTCCTGCGGTCCAGAGGAGGCTGAGCAGCAGGGCCCTTCTGGCCCATGCTGGGCCCCAGTTCCTCTGCATGTCTGCCGTGCTGGGTCTGCAGGGTGCAGCTTGGGAAGGGGGAGAAGGAGGATTACACCGAATCATGTGAGGAGTCTCCTTCCTGCCCAAGGCCTGCCTGGGGCTCATCTCAGCAAGGCCAGCGCGGGGGAGAGGGTGACTGGGGCCAGCCAAGCGTCTCTAATCAGGACCCCCAAGCCCAGGGAGACCGGAGGAGCCAGCGGGGGGAGCTGATGAGCACTGTCCACATCTGTCCCAGTGGTGCCCTGTTCCCAGGGCAGACTCAGACAATGCACTCGATGCACATGCATGTTTTATTCAGTGTCTCCATACTCCTGCAGCTTTGGACTTTCTCTAGGTTTGCAAAGACTGGTTGCAATGGCTCCCCACCCCTCTCTCTGTGGTCCCAGCTCCTAAGAGGTGTTGGGACTCGTGTTGGTGCCTCCCTTGGCTGACTTGGCATGCTTTTGTGGTTCCGTTTTGGCCTCTCAGCTTTGCTGCCAGGTAGGATTGGAGGTAGGAAGGTCTGTTAGGAGCAGACTGCAGTAAGGGTGGCTTGAATGAACACAGTAGCAATGTGGAGAGAGAGAAGCCCATAAATTCAAGAATGACTTAGAAGATAGAGTGGATGCCATTTGGTCATTAAATGATTGTGCTTTCTGCCAGAGGGAACTATCACAAATGCAAGTTCGATAAGCCATGTAGTGCTCAGATATGGACCACTGTCTTCCTTAGTTTAGCGTTTATGAAGCTTGCCAAGATATTAAGAACTTGGGGCAGTATTTTAACCTGTGGCTTAGAGCATAGGCTCTGGAGCCAACCCACATGGTTTGAGTCCCTAGCACGACTATTTACTAGCTGTGTGACCAGGGGCAAGTTTTTTAACCTCTCTGCTCTTCCATTCCGTTATCTGTTGAACGAGGATCATTTCTCTCTGGGTTGTGGTGAGTACTGCATAGATGAACGCATGTAATCTGTTTGGAACGGCCTCTGCTGTGCAGCCAGTATTTATCTATCCATTATTATTATTTATTACTCTTGATTGAGATAAAAGCTTTTATGGTCATAAAAGAATTTTGTACTTTTGCAACTTTCATGGTTCCTTTGCTTTGTAGATAAAGCATAAAAATTGATGTGCCTGCTTAATTTTAGATTTAGAAACTGGGTTTATCTGGCAGAAGGGAGTAAGTTGCTTCCTGATTTTTGTGATCTTGGCTTGGTAAAAATTCTCGGACACTCTTGTTTTGCTGGGAATGGCTTCCTATTATAAACCGCTTGGCAGCTGTAATTTTTAGGAACTGGAAACCCAGATGTGTGGTGCGGTGAGGTGGGACAATGAGTCATCACAGTGGAGCCCAGGGACTGGGCAGACTCTCAGCTGGCAGAGTCCCGGCTGCCTGCCCTCCCACAGGCTGCACCCTGGACCCCTGGGCTGTGGCTGCTGGCCAGCTGCATCTAGGACAAGGGTGAGAGGCCACTTCGTCTTGCGCTGAGCGGAGGTGTCTTTTGAGCCTGTCCCCTTCAAAATAGCGCTTCCATCGATATATAAGAGGAATCATCACACGGAAATAAAATGTCCACGGCAGGAAAAACTCCAGCTTCTAATGATCATTGCTGATGAATCTAAGAAAGGGAGGGAGTGTCAGATGGTGCAATTCAGTGACAACAGAATGGCTTTGCACACAGTAGGTGGTCATCCAACATTTGTCACCTGATTACACTGCAGTGATTCTTGGAAACACAATTCCAGGACACACCTGTGTTCCACCTAAAGAAACCACCAATTAAATATGGCTCTACCCAGGAAGGAGACCACACAGATATGCTTTACGCATTTAGTCTTCATTTTGCAGAAAGATCTTAAAAATCTCTCAAACATGGGTTAAAAGAAAGCTACACAAAGTACACATACAGCCTATTATATTATTTTGCTAAGACGAATACGCTCATAAACACCGCGCCGCATGTTCAGAAACGGGCAGCCGCTGTATGTCTTCATAGGCCTCAACCCCAACTCCTTCCTCTCTCCTGACTCAGACAGTAGTTACCTCCTCTGTGTGTGTGTGTGTGTGTGTGTGTGTGTGTGTGTGTGTGTGTGCAGTGAACTAACACATAGCTTTCACTAAGAGCATCTTTAGGATGCTATAGCTTAGTCTTAATAAACATTTAGCAACTTTCTTTTGGGCTACAGGACGCTCCTCATTCCTAGTCTTTTCCTCGTAATTTACCTCTTAGTAATCCCAAGACAGTCGATCTGTACAGTGTCCTAAGTCCTGATGTTGATGATTGTGACCTTGGGTTATATATAGTTCAATATGCTCCTGCATTTTCTAGATCTTTGTACATTGGCATCTGGATGCAAAGGTTTCTTTGGGTTCAGTTCTATGCTTTGGAAGACTGTAGGTGGTGTGTTCTTGCACAGGAAGCAGATGGAGCCTGCTTGTTATTATAATATGAGCAGCCATTCACACTCATTACCTAGACCCTTGAATTCCTTAGGAAAGTGGGGGGAGGGGTGCTAAGGCTATAATTTTATCTTCACTTATCAGTTGGGATATCTTAGAAAGAAATGCATTCTCATCATCCACTCTTTGGATACCCAGGGGTGCCTAGTTTGTATAAGATAAGACATATGCTTAATTCTTTTCTGTTATTTACCAGCTTGCCAGACAATTAATTGGTTCCCTAATTTCCTCTAAAAGTAACCAATTAGATTTAAAAATTATTATGAATTAATGTATTTAATTATATTTGATGGATTCCAATCAATTGTAATTATTATCCTTTTTGAAGATCAAATTGTCTCATCTTTAGCCAGTGGGAGCCTCTTCAAAGTGATTTCTAAATGCCTTGTCATGGTCTTAATTGTCTTTGATAGTTTCCTCATCACCTGGTGTAAAAAGATGTACCAGAATTATCTTATATGAAATCAGCCATTCCTCCAAAACACTTCTTTGGGTTTTTTTTGTTTTGTTTTTGTCTTTTCAGGTAGAAAGTACTTTAAGACCACAATATAAGAATCTGGGTTGCTAGAGATGCTCGTTGCTACTGAGGTGATAAGTCATTGTTTCGCCCCTACACACACACACACACACACACACACACACACACACACACATTCATTCACACACCCCTACATTTTAATAAAGTAACTCAACAGTTCATATGATAATTCTCATTTTACACCCCTACATTTTAATAAAGTAACTCAACAGTTCATATGATAATTCTCATTCAAATTCAGAGATATGCCTTCTTATTTTAAATTGAACTTTTTCTGTACTAACTCTAGTTCCCCTTTCTTTCATACCAAAGGTTCTGGTTCTCAAGAACACAGAGGATAATAAAATGACAATATCTATTATTTCATAATTACTTATTTACTGGTCAGTAGTTTCAACATAAAAATTTGGATCCTACCACCATGAATACAGTTTTACTGAGAGGAGCTGAACTTTTTTCCATATGCTCTTCTATTTCCCTTCTATTCTAAGATCTATGGTTCATCTATATTTCCTGAGCATACAGTCATTAAATGTATTGTTTCTCACAATGTATCAGCATCTATGAGACACAGCAAAAGCAGTTCTAAGAGGGAAGTTTATAGCTATGAACACGTACATTAGACAAACAGGACGATCTCAAGTAAATAACCTAATGATGCATCTCACGATCCTAGAAAAACAAGAACAAACCAAACCCAAAACAAGTAGAAGGAAAGATAATAAAAATCAGAACTGAATTAATGAGGGACTAAAAGAACAATAAAAAGACCAGTGAATCAAAGAGCAGTTTCTTTGAAAAAATAAACAAGATTGATAAAGCCTTAGTCAAACTAACCAAAAGAGAGAGAAATCCCAGGCTGATAAAATTAGAGATGAAAGGGCAATATTACAACGGATGCCACTGAAATCTAGAGGGTTATTACAAACTGTTTTGAAAACGTATTAAGATAAATTGGAGATCTAGAAGAAATGGATAAATTTCTAGACACACATGACTTACCAAAATGGAACCAAGAAGACATAAAAACACTCAACAAATCAATGATAAACAATGAGACTGAAGCAATAACAAAGAGTTTCCCAACAAAGAAAAGTCCAGAATGAGAGGAATTTACTATTGAATTTTACCCAACCTTTAGAGGAGAACTAACATCAGCGCTCCTCAAACTTCTATGAAAAAAAGGGGAAAGAATGCTTCTAAACTCATTCTGCAATGTCAGTGTCACTCTGATACCAAAACTGGTTAAGGACTTAACAAAAAATACCCTTGATGAACAGATGCAGAAACCTCAGTAAGATTCTTACAATCAGAATTCAACATCACATTAAAATTAAGGTATGCAGTGACCAAATTTTTAGCCAGAGCAACTAGGCAAAAGAAAAGGGACACATAGGAAATGAAGAAGTAGAATTATCATTATTTGCAAATAATTTTAGATCTGATAAACAAGCTCAGCAAAGTAGCAGGATGCACAAAATCAACACACACAAATCTAAGAAAGAAATCATGTAAACAATTACATACATATACAATAGCTTTAAAAAATAAAACATCTAAGGATAAGCCTAAGGAGATGAAAGAGATACACAATGAAAATTACAGAACATAGAATAAAGAAATTGAATAAGACAGTAGAAAATAGAAAGATCTATCTTGTTCATCATCTGGCAGGAACGGTATTGTTAAAATAGCTGTATCACCAGGGGTTGGGGATTTAGCTCAGAGATAGAGCACTTGCCTAGCAAGTGCAAGATCCTGAGTTCAATCTCCAGCACTATCCCCCACCCTGCCCCAAACAGCTACATTACCAAAAGCAACTTACAGATTCAATACAATCACCATCAAATTACCAAGAACATTTTTTACAGAACTGGAAAAATTCCTAAAATTCATATGGAAGCCCAAAAGACACGAAGTAGCCAAAACAATCCTGAGCAAAAACAGAAATACTGGAGGCATCCAACACCTGATTTTAAGGTATACTTCAAAGCCACTGTACTAAAAATAGACATGTAGATCAATAGACTAGAATAGAATAAAGGACACAGAAAGCCACATAACTACAGCCATCTGACTCTTGACAAAGGGCCCAAAATCATATGCTAGAGAAAAGATAACCTTTATAAAAATGGTGCTGACAAAACTGTATATCCATAGGCAGAAGATAGAACTTAGATTCCCATCTCTCACCCTGAAATAAAAGCAATTTAAAATGCATCAAAGGCTTAGATATAAGAACAGAAATGTAGAAATTTCTGGAAGGAAACAGATGAGAAATACTTGAAGCCATAGACACAGATGAAGACTTCTTAAATAGATCTCTAATAGCACAAGAAAAGCTTTCACACAGCAAAGAAAATTATCAAAAGAGCGAAGAGACAACCTACAGAGTGGGAGAAAATCTTTGGTAGCTTCTCTTCCAACAAAGGATTAATATCCAGAATACATGAAGAACTCAGAAAATTAATCCAATCCATAAATGGGAGAAAGAATCAAACAGACACTTCTCAAAAGAAGAACAAATGACCAATAAGTTTATGAAAAATGTTTGAAGTCTTTAGCCATAAGGAAAATGTCAGTCAAAATTACATTAAGATTTCATTTCACCTCAGTCAGAATGGCTATCTTCAAGAATATAAAAAACAACTAATGGTGGTGGGATGTGGAGAAAAAGGAGCACTTCTACACTGCCAGTGGGAAGGTTAATTAGTACAATCACTGTGGAAATAAGATTGAGGTTCCTCAGACAACTACAAGTGGAGATACTATTTGATCCAGCTATAGGACTCCTCCATATAGTCCTGAAAGAAAGACATATGATAATGATACATAGCCATTTATCACAGCACAATTCACAGTAGCTGACCTATGGAAACAGCCTAGATGACCATCGACAAATGAAAGTATGAGGAAATGGGGTGCATACACACAAGGAGATATTGTTGAACCATAAAGAAGAATTTCCTGTAATTTGCAGGAAAGTGCATAGAACTGGAGACCATCATGTTGAGTAAAATAAGCCAGATTCAGCAAGTTAAATATTGCCTGCTTCCTCTTATATGAGGAATCTAAAGCAAGGAGAGAGGACAGAATAGTCACAGACAGACTATTAGGTATGAGGAAAGAGACAAGGGGAGAGGGGAAAAAAGGGTTACAGGAAATAGGAAGGGTAAAAGTGACCAAAGTATGTTATATACCTGTGACAATATGCCAAAATGAAAGTCATTATTTTGTATTACTAATAAAATAGAAATGTATTTTATCACTTTAACATTCATTTTAATTCTGGTTTATAGTTTTAATCCTATTTTACAAATTTACAGTTTAATGCTTGCCACTAGCTCTTGGGTTAATATAAAATCTTTATTTTGATGTCTGAAAATTATTTTCTGATAGATTCCTTGGACGACACATGGAACAGTAACCTTTGGGCTCTGTGATGTTGACAACACGAAACGTCAGCATTCTTTACACTGGAGAGTCAGCCTTGCTGGGTATAAAACTCATCGGCTTGTGTTCTCCCTTCAATATCTGAATCATGCTATTCCTTTTTTTTTTTTTAACAATAAAGTACTATTGTTGAAAAGTTGATGATTATTCAGTTTTCTTCCCCTTACCAGATACTTTCTCTTTTTTTCTAGATCCCAAAGGGTTGTTTTCTTTTTTACTTAAGGGTCCGTAATTTACTAGAGAAACCCTAGTGTGGTCTTTCTGGTCAAGATTCTTAGGCATGTAGGGTGTTCTTTCTCTGTGTCATTTCACTTTTATTTATTTCAGGAATGTTTTCTTGAATTATTGTTTTTCATATTTGTTCTGTTCCCTTTCTTTGGTTTTCTTATTTCAGAGACATCCACAATTTCTATTTTAGATATTCTTTGACCATCCTCAGAATTGTAACTTGATCACAAATTTTTAAAATCTTTCTTCATTTCTTCTTTGATTTAAAAAGTTTTCATGTTTTTTCTTCCTATGTCTCTTAAAATATCATTTGTGTTCCTTCTACTTTAATACTCGTTTTTGAGAACTCCCTGCCCCTTAATTTTTTCTGAATGATAGCCCCTCACTTCTGAATTTTTTCCCCTCTTTGTGATTTATGTTGATATTCATATTTTGTATGATTTCCTTCATATCCTTTAGATTTTGGAAGGTTACAGTTTTGATCTGTTCTGTGGACATGTCTTCTAGGCATGCTTCTCTAAAGAGATGTTATTCTTCATCCTAATTTTATTTATTTATAATAAGTTTCTGTGGGATTGGACTGCCACACCTTTCCTTTCTTATTTTTACATAAAATTACTTTTTCCTCAGATTTTAGAGGTCTTTTTCAATACAACTTTTCTCAATTCTGAAAGCCCCCTCTTCCTTTTTGTGACATTTGGAAAAATAACCTGGCTTATTTTCTAAGATTTACTGTCTGCTCTTCACTCATATTCTTATCCGGACCTCTCTTTTCTTTTATCCTTTCTTTCTTTTTCCTTTTCTTTTCCCTTTTCCCTTTTCACTATCCTACTTGGCTTTTATTCCATTACTAGCCATTTCACTATGTAGTTTTAAATCTCTGCACTGGACCCCATGCTGGAAGGGTTAATGGTTTGGAGTTTGCACAGCTCTGACCTTAATATGACCCCTGTCTTCTCCCACTGTTGGAATGAACCAAACCTTTTCAGTTTTAGCCACTGCTCTTGAATTGCTCCACTGTACTCCAGCAAATACCTGTTGTCTGTTTTGGGGCCTCCAGTTCTCATGGTAATCTCATGTGATCACAAAGTCTCTATGCTTTTCCTTCATTTTCTCCCACAGAGGACCTGACACCGTGCACGTTTGGTGTCAGGAGTATGTTTCGTCTCCTCTCACTGGTATTTAGGGCTTGTAGGGAAGCAGACACGATTGTGTTTTAAATGCTGTTCATGGGTCTTGGGTTTTACTGTCTTTTTGGTTTGTTTGTTCTTATGTATGGTTGTTCCCAGAGACTGAAATCCTTGCCACTTCTGTCTCCACCTTCAAAAGGTTTTTTTGTCTTTAATCAAAGGGATTCAGAGTTGTCTTCTTTGTCCATAAAGTTATTTTAGTATGGAAAACATATGGTTTACTTTACAAAGACTCTATTTACATACAACCAGTGGGAAACCCACCTATTATGTAAAGTCGCACACAGCTCAATTGTTATATAGATTCATGCTGGGACCAAACAGGATAAAACTGTGAACTTATTCAATGTTTGATCTTGGGAAAAGCACTTCACTTCTTGGATTTCCTAGTTTGCCTTTGTAAAATGAAAGGCCTGAGCTATATCAATTTTTAATTCTTCTTATTAGCACTTGCTAGTATTAAACATTATTAAGCTCTGCAGTGTTTGTACTGAAATGGGAAGAAAGAAAGAATGAAAGAAGGAAGAAAAGAATGAAAGAAAGAAAGCCAGCCAGCCATCCGGGCACCAGAACAAGATGTCTTTCAAAACATCTAAGGGAGCTCACCCATTAAAATCACCACATGGGGCTTATTGAACTGTGTTCAAACTCTAGACTGGAAACCATTTTTCTTTTAAGAAATAAAACTATCAGAAATATCTCCAGCTCTCTCTTGCTTGCTGAACAATTTCAGGTTAACAGTCTTTTCCCAGACACTTGATTTAAATGGCACCTGTTATGCCTGTGAATCAAAGCTAACAGTTACATGTTTGCTAAGTATGAGATGTTCATGTACATTATTCAGTGTAATTCTCTCATCAAATCTAATGGATTTAGAGTAGTTCTCACTCAAGCACTTGGTAGCTTTTAAAATTACGGATGCTTTGGCACTTATGCAAGCCAACCAGATCAGAAGTGTATGGGGGTGGCCCAGACACTGAGTATTTCAAAAACTTCCTAGGTGGGGGAGTCACTGGTGCAGACTTTGCTGTTCTCCCAATACATGATAGAGTCAACTGTCTAGCACCTGAAGTTGCATAATTCCTGCATGAGAGTCCAGATGTGACTTGTCGAAAGACTGGCTAATGCCAAAGTGTGTGAGCACTCTTAACCACGGAGCTGAGCCAGCTCTCTAGAGTGTGCAGTTCACAAGGGCAGAACCTGATCTGTTAATTTCCTAGTGCAGTTCCAGGGTTCAACACAGTGCCAGGCACATGGGGGGAGCTAATAAATAATATTTATGAATGAACAAGTGAATAAAATAGATACTGTATTTCACACTGATATTCCTTGATACCCAGAGGACCTGTGAGAACACACAGTGTCTTCTCGCAGTCTGCCTTTTGGTCTCATCCACTTCTCACTAGGCCAGCTGTTGCTTCACCCTGTGGCTCTTCACCCCCACCCGCTAATGCATCCAGGGGGACTGCACTCTCCCAGCTCTGCTGCAGGAAATGCAGGAAGGAGTAGGAGCCCTGAACATCTGTCATTTGAAAAGATATTTTGACTTTTATGTGGAAGGAGACCTGAGAATGCTGGCCCAGCCTGGCCTTTCTTATCTGCATTTCTATATCTGAAATGAAGATTTGCAGACGCTGCCCTGGTGAGGCATGAAGATGGGCTATGGTGGCTCCGATACTCTGACTCCAGCTTGCCGGTAGTATTTTTTGATTCTTCAGTTTCTTATTGGAATGTATAATAGACACATAAAAGTGTATGTTTTCCAATGGAAGCATGCAGATTCAAGTCACATGGGGAACCATTAGTAAAGAGAGCAAGGGGTGGCCTCCATGTCGTGGATGACCCAAGAGGAGGAGAGGGGGGCAGAGCGAGCTGTGAATGTGGACAGGTGGTCACACAGAGCGTTCAGTGTCTCCCCCGGGGGTTTCCCTTGATGGGTCCCCCAGCCTCCCGCAGGGCACAGCAGCACAGGGCTCAGTATGACGGCGAGCTTCCGCTCAGCCAGTTCCTACTGCTACTTCTCCCCTCCTTCTCCTTCTTCCCCCTTTCTTCTTCTGTTTCTCCTCCTCCCTCTCATTCTTTTTTCTCCTTTTTTCTTTTTTCTTATCCAGCCTCCTCTTCTTCCTTCTCCTCCTTCTGCTTCTGCTCTTCCTCTTCCTCCTTCTCCTTCTCCATCTCCTTCTTTCTTCTTCCTTCTTCTCCTTTCTCTCTTCTTTTTCTCTTCCTTCTCCTCTCCTCCCTCCTCCCCCTTTTACTTTCCTACAGTCACTGGTTGCAAGAGAGCAGATTTAATACAGGACATTTACAAATTGCAACATTCACACACACAAGCCAAATGCAGAAGAGTGCAGAACATCTGTCTATGCACTGGAGACCCGAAAGATCCAGTCA
>PVJO010000580.1:0-227097 GCA_004026905.1 Hystrix cristata
CCTTCCCAGCTGACTCATAGCCTCAGCGCCCAAGCCAGGCTGGGATTCCCACAGGGTCCCCAGGGCTGCTGGAGGTGGGTGGTGTCCCAGCCCCTCTGTCCTTTTGTCACAGAGGCAGGGAGAGTGTCACAACTTAGAAGTCTTAGCTCTTGGTTTGGGCTGTGCCATTAAATGGGTTTGTGACCCAGAGCAAGGTCCTCGATGATCTGAGGCTGTCTTCCCTCTGTAAAATGGGATGCACCATCTAGTCCCCCGGACAAAGCGAGCAGTAAAGACACACTGTCACGGCACGGCCAGAATAGGGCACAGCAAATGTCGCCCCAGTCTTTCCTTCTCCCTCTCTGCCTGAACTTTCCTCTCTTCTCCTCTCCTCTCCTTTCTGTGGTACTAGGGATTGAACCAAGACCTTTGCACTGAACTACATTCCTAGCCCTTTATTTTATTTTATTTTCTATTTTGAGAAAGGGTCTTGCTAAGTTGCCCAGGCTGGGTTTGAACTTGCAGTTCTCCTGCCTCAGCCTCCCAGAGGGCCAGGATTGCAAGTGTATACCACCACTCCCAGTTTGAACTTCAATTTCTACTTGTTTTGGGGTACTAAGGCTCAAACTCAGGGCCTCATGCATGCTAGGGAAGCACTTTTCCACTGAGCTACACCCCCACCCCAGGTTGATTTTTTTTTTTTTTTTAGTAAGTATAGGTTGAGCGTCACTTTTTTTTCTGTTGGCCTAGGGATGTCTAACTGCTCCAGCATCATTTGCTGAAAAGCTGTCTTTCTTCCACTGACTTGGTTTTACAACTTGTCAAAAATCCATGAGCACATTTTCTTTATTTCCTCCTTCATGGCAGTGGAACGCTGGCCAGTCTGGCTCATGCCTGGAGCCCCGCTGCCTGACCTGTGACAGTGATAACAGCTGACATGTCCCCACTTGGTGTGCATGACCCCTTTAACCCTCATGAACTCCCTTGAGGGTGGTTGCTGGTATTGTCCCCATTTTGCGGATGAGAAGGACTGAGGCACAAGAAGCTGAGTAACCTGCCCACGTGGCCCAGCCGGCAGGGGCAGGCTCAGTGGTTAACCACAACAGCGGGTGCTCTACAGATGTCTATAAAATGAGGAATCTGTGTCTTTGGTATCAGGGATTGAATCCAGAGAGCACTAAGCTATGTACCCAGCCCCTTTTCTTTTTTTATTTTGAGGCAAGTTCTCAATGAGCTCCCCAGCCTGGCCTTGAACTTGTGATCCTCCCGCCTCAGCCTCCCGTGGTAGCCGTGATTACAGGTGTGCACCACCAGGCCAGGCTTAGACTCATGTTATCTCAGAGTGGAGACCGGGTGATGAGATGGTGTGGAGGGGCGAAGCCCTTGTGAAGGGGACAGAAGTCACCCGTGGGCGACTCCACATGCTAATTGTGGCCCCGGGAGAGAGGGTGAAAGGGTACCAGGCTGGAAGGGAGGGCGCAGAGCGGCGGGCGTGCGTGACGCCGGGCAGCAGCAGGGCGAGGGAGTTGGCACTAAGGAGCAGCAAGTCACAGGCGAGAACGTCTCTCCCTTTCAGCTCCCGGCCCTCGTTCAGCACAGCCTGGGAAGATGCCATGTCGGGCCGTGATGACTGTTAACTATCTTCCTGCAAGCGGCTCTTGGGTCCAGAGCCTTGAAGTACAGCCAGACCCATGAGCAGCTTCAGACCGCCATTCCTTTACGCTTCCTGCAAGTGAGCCTGTGTTTCAGTCAGGGTTATCTTTGTGGCAAGTGTCTAAAGCCCCAGATCACAGTATCTTTAGCAAGAGAAGTTTTCTTCTCCAGCCCAGATCAGTACTGAAACAGCCTTCCAGGGTCATCAGAAGCCCAGATCCTCTTTGCTGCTTTGCTGCCTCATGATCTTACATAGCTGCCTGTGCTCCCACCATCATGCTTGTATTCCAGCCAGAAGGAAGGAAGAAAGGGATGCCAAAGAGCACATCTCCCTCCCTCTAAGGAGACTTCTAGAGGTTACGTATTTCTGGTGGCTTGCAGAACTTAGTCGCATGGTCACACCTTGCTGCGAGGGAAGTTGGGAAAAGCGGCCTTGATTCTGGGCCACCATTTGCTGCTGAATTTAAAGATGGGAATCTCACGCAGAAGCAGGAGGGGCGACGGGCCCCGGGGACACTCGCCCTCTCTGCACAGACTACCTTCCTCTTGTCACAGACACAGAGACCCAGTTTCTCTTTGATTTAAGATTAAGGGCCGGGGGCCTGACTTGGCGGTGGAGCACCTGCCCGGTGTGCACGGAGCCCTGGCTTCCAGCTGGTGGGCGCGGTCCATGCGGGGGTCAGGAGGGACAGGGCCGGGGGTGGGGGGAGGCTGAGGCAGGCAGCGATCGAGGGGATGTCGAGTCTACGTGTCCACTGAGCTGTGCCGGCACGAGCACACACCCACTCGCGATGTGACTGTGCACCGCGGGGTGCCCCGGCCGTGGGCGCAGGCCGTGTGGTGGCAGCCCCGCCTGTCCTGTTCTGTGCAGGGAGGCCATCCGCCCTCGAGCTCTCGTGGCTGTGCAGAGAGCAGCAGATTTGGCTGAGGACCCTGCACCCTGCTCTGGGCATGAACGCCTGAGAGAAGGCAGACACGGGCTGGTGAGTGCAGGGAGCTGTCTCCTCCTGCTTCTGCACTCAAACTTTGTCCAGCTAAATGTCACGGGAGCAACCGGGAAGTCGGTGTTGTGGGGGTTTGATTTCCCCCAAGCGAGAGTGTGGGCCCCCGACTGCTGGCGCCAGGCTGTAGACAGGTTTATTTCCAGCGTGAACTGTTTTCAGCAGAGGCCGCCTGGAGCTCACGCACCTTGTTTCAGCTCTGCTGGCTTCTCTGCACTGCGCAGAGACGCCCGGCCACTGCCAGGCTGTGGGGACACCGCTAGGTAGCTTCCCTGGGATGGCGAGCTGTCTGTGACCACGGCCTGCGGTGGATTTTATCCCCTTCCCCAAGGTGCGCCACGTTCTGGGTCTGCTGTGTCCGTCTGGTTCTGTGGGTCAGACCGGCTGCACAGGGCCGGCTGAAGGGCCAGGTGCCCTGTCCCCCACTTCCCAGGGGCTGACCCCTGTGCCAGCCCCCAGGCCCTCCCGAACCTCAGCCCCTTAACCATCAGACGGGAAAACTGGAACCTGCCTTGATTACAGTTCTGGGAAACAGCCAAAGTCAAGCTCGCACACAGTCTTCATTAACGCACCGTGGCCTTGCCAAATGGCAATATGTATTGTCACCCCACACACTCGGCCGAAGTTGGAGCAATACCCTGAGAAATGTAGTTGCTCTTTTCTCATTTTCTAACAAACACGTTAGATGTCTAGCAAAGTGGGACACATTTAATCTTGTCATTGTCCTATTTCAAATATTTTACTGGCTCATTTTTGTTTAAAAGATAAAATCTAAACTCTTCCTTTACCTCCAGTCTTCTGCATCTGCCTGGAACCAGCCCGTAAACAGCTTGCTGCCTTCTGATGTCCCCTTTGCACCCACTGTTTCCAGTGTCTCAGCTGCTTGCCATCTGGAGAGCTCCTACTTATTCTACAAAACCCAACACAAATGGCCCCTTCTATGAAATGGCAGTTTGGTGTCCTGGAAATTGTATGGACCTTGGAATCAGGAGCTCCACCTAATGACTTGATAAGTCCCTTTAGCTCTCAAAACTGTCTTTTTCCCTTGTAGTTATTTCCCTGTTGTCTCTCCCATTAGGCCTGGAACTCCTCAGCATCAGGAACCAGGTTTTATCCCCAAGTTCTCTCCCTCCCCCAGTGCTTAAAGAGGTTCCTGTGCATGTAACAATAGGTCCAATCACCAACCGGCACTCACAGGGCTTGGGGCTTCTCCACCCTTAGCCTGTCCCGGGACATCAGGAAGCGGAAGGCAGGGGCACCCCCAGTTCTGCTCACAGTAGACAGGAGGTCGGGGTTTGGAGACAGTAAAGAGAGGTGCTTGTTAAGCAAAGACAGTCCCTCTGCCCAGTGGGACGCCCATCACGTCGGGACTGCGGCCCGGCTGCGAGGCGCCTGCGGGCGTTCAGGGGACACACAGTTAAGGACCCCGAACGAGACTGCTGGCCCTGCTCCGTGTGACCCCGGGTGGGGCAGGGAAACCGCCAGGAATCAGGCCAGTTTGTTTAGCACATCGGATGATGGACAAAGAGCCCCACACTCGCTCCTGCTCTGCTCACGTCACGGCTTCCTGGGGGAGGGCAGGTTGAAAGTCCAGGGCTCGGCCCGTGCCCACTGGGCGTGGGGAGCATTGTCGCCCAGGAGACTGAGTCTGTGTGGCTGCTGGAGGGTACAGACCGCCCCTGCGGCCCTGGCCGTGGTGGGCACCTCTGTCCCCATCTGAGATAGAAAGTGAGCTAACGGCCCCAGCCTGTCCTAGCGGTTTGGTAGGGTGGACAAGGTGGGCCAGGACAATTAGTAAGGGGACTTGGGACGGGTGGTGGAACAAGCAAGCCCTCTTGCCCTAGGCAGTGGGGGTGGTGAGGGGCTCACTCCCGGCTCTGCCTGGCTGAATCAGATTCCGGAAGTGGGGCTGGGTGTCTTCCAGAAGGTTCCCCCACTTGTGCTTTGGACTAGGGGTTGTGTCCTGGGGTGGGGCTGGCGTGGGTTCAGCTTCCACGCTGCTGTCGCTGCTCGGTCCTGATGCTGGGGTCCCCAGTCTGTGTCCTTACAGACTTGGCATCCTCTCCTTCCAGGTCCTGGCCCCACCTGCTCACACCAGAGTCCCCATGCCACAGCCTCTGTGTCCCCTCCTTGGGACCAGCAACCCAACCCCCCCTCCAACCCCGCCAGCGTCCTCTTCCTGGCAGCCACCAAGCCCCACTCCCACACCATGCTCCAAGAAGCTCGCGGCTCCATTCTCTGCTGCCTCTCTGGCACCACACACTATGCAGGCCCCTCCCGACCATAGCCCTGCCTGGGACATGCCAGTTGCCCTCGCCCCGACTCCTGGTGTCTTCTTTTGCTCCTCCAACCATTCAGCACAGAGGTGCCTTGGAATATAAATCCCATCTCTGCTGGCGCTGTCCTTCAGCGCCCTCTCTTGGCTCTTGGGACAGAACCAAACTCTGTCCCAGGTGCTGGCTGCCTAGCAGGATTTATAGCCACCACGGTAGAGGAGTTGGAGCTTTGGGAGGACAGTGGGTGGCTCACAGCTATCGGTAGGACGAGCACTAGGACCTGCTCCAGGTGAGCTCCATGCTGCCACCGTCACGGAGGCCGGCCACCAAAGGCCATTGAGAGACCTCATCTGTGCTGCCCTGGAAAGTGGGCATCTTGTTGCCAGCCTGTGACACGAGCTCGTTTGGTTACCGGTGTCTGACTCGGAGCCCTGCCTGGGTCTTGGGCCTGGCACCAGCTGCAAGAACAGTAGCACGCTCCACACGGTGGGTTCTCCCAGGGACCGTTTGGGCCATGGGTGGGACTCTAGAAGCTGGGCAGGTACAATTCCCAGTCTTAGTTGGGCCAATGAGCCCCGAGCCCTCCAGCTGTGCCAGTCCTGCCCTCCCCTGTCTCCACCAGGGTACCAGGGCCTTTTGTCCCTTTAATGGAGCTCTAGCCTGGGCACGAGCAGGTCCCTGGTGGAGAAAGTGTTTCCTCCCTGCCCTGCTCAACCCCTAAATGTGCCTACCCTCTGTCTCAGCACAGACACTTCTTGTGGAGAAGCAGTCTGTCCTCAGCCACGGCCAGGTCTCCCCTGTGGCCCTGTGTCCCTAACCGAAACTGTAACCACACATCTGTTTGTGTGAGTACTGGGTTTGTGTCCATGTCTCCCGGGGGAAAAGACGCTACACAAAGGGAGGGGCGACGCTTGGTTTGCCCTCCGATGACTTCCAGTCCTGGCACTGAGTGCGTGCTCAGTCAGCGCTTGTGGGAAAGTGAGTGAATGGATGACTTGTTTGGGCAAGATGTTTAACTGACGAAACGTGGTTCTTTCACTACAAAGTGGACATTTCACAAGCTGTCATCTGTTTGTTTTTTTTTTTTCCAGTACTGGAGATGGGATCTGGGGATGCTGTACCATCCTCCAGACCCTTTTTATTTTTATTTTTGAGGCAGGGCCTCACTAAGTTGTCCTGCCTGGCCTTGAACTTTCAGTCCTCCTACTTCAGTCTTTGGGGTTGTTGGGCAGGGGTCATTCGTCTTAAATCTGTTTATAATGATTTTTTGATAAGTGGATATTTTTAGTTTTGGTTTCTTAGCTAGCGAGATTGTTTGGTGTGGTGCTGGGGATGGAACCCAGGGCCTCACACATGCTAGGCAAGTGCTCCCCCGCTGAGCCACACCTTCAACCCTTGATCTGGGTTTTATTTCATGGCCTTCTCCTTCCTCTTCAAAATTATCAGGAAATTCTCCCAGCACTTTGGCTTTTCTTTTCATCTTTTTTTAAATCCATTCACGTCTTGTATCCATTTGGAATTTATTTTGGCACAAGATAAAGAAGCAGTAATTTTGTCCATTTATTGATTCTTTCCCCCCATAGTTTGAAATGCCTTTTTTACCATATTCTAAATTCCCGTGTGTCTCACTAGGGTGTCTCTGACTGCTAGTATCTTAGGCATTTTCTTAAGTGCTAGGACACAATACCTGACATCAACAACCTAAAGGAGGTGAGGTTCATTTTGGCTCACAGTCTGTAGAGGCTTCAGCCCACAGTCCCCTGGCTCCAATGCAGGGTGGCGTGGCAGAGGGGCCTGGCGAAGGAGGGCTGCTTACGGCATGATGGCAGGGAAGCAGACAGCCCTTCCAGGCCACGCCCCCAGTGACCCGCCTCCTGTGACCATGCTACACCTCCAACGTCACATTTAGCTATATGCCCATCAGTGATAATCCACTGATGAGTACCAAGGTCCCATGATCCAGTCACCTCCCAAAGCCCCACCTATGAGCACACGAGGCTTGGGGGGACAGCTAGACGTAAGCCATGACAGCTGGTATCAAAAACTCAACCCGAAGTGCTTAAAGAGCACAAAAGAGAAAACATAATAGCCCGTGTGAGCAGGAGTCCAGAGGCAGGACTCGTCGCTGGCTCTGCTGTCTGTGGCACAGATATCACTGACTGTGAGATACACGAGGATCAGTGGAGTGACCCTTGCCCTGCACTACACGGACACACCCCAGAGCTCCCATGGCCCCCTATGCAGGGAAGTCCCATGATCACAGGAGCTGACTTTTCCGGTTACAGAGCAGAGTTGGGCTTCGCACCCAGGCAGTGGGCTGCAGAGGCCAGCGAGGGTGCAGGGCTGCGGCACGCCTTGGGGGCATTGCTTACTTTCTTTTGTTAGAGAGATTGAAAACCTGATCTGTGCTGAGATTGAGGAGGAAAAGTCTCATCTTGCTTGCTTCCCACGGACTTTGGTTTAGGGTCTGAACTCAGACATCACTGGGGCCAGATGGCAAAGGGTTCCCTTTCCCACTGCCCTTCTACAAACCCCCACGGACTCGGGGGTCAGGCCGGTGAGAGCAGTGGGGTGCTCCTAGGTCAACAGCTGTCACTGATGGCTCCAACGCCCCTGGGAACGAAGCTGTGATCCTAGTTTCATGCCCAGCCATGTGGGCAGCCCTAGAGATAGCACATGGGGTCCCCGGGAGAGGGGGAGGTGGGCAGTAAAGCGGGCAGCCGGTTGTGAAGAACTTGCTGACTGAGGGAAGGAGGGAATGGAGCACTGGAGCACAGAGGTGCACATGCGGACATCAGCCTGCCTGCAGACTGGGACCCCAGGTGGCCTGCGGCGACTCAGGGGCAGGAGTCTCCTCTCCGGGGTTCCTGGCTGGGTCTCATAGCACGGGGCAGCATGAAGGGCGAGTCCTGGGCCTGGGCAGCAGAGCAAGGGCACACCTGTGAGGACAGCCCGCCCTGCCTGGGCCGCCTCTGGACAGGCTCTCCTGGCTGGAAGTGGAAGCCTCAGGCCTGGGGGATTCAGGCCTTTCTCCTTCCTTCCTGGTACTTACTCCTTCACTCGCAGACAGTACAGTGGTACCTCGGTACTTGCCATGAATTATTTCCGGGAGGTGTGACAAGTACCAAAGAAACTGTTTTGGCTGGAAAGGGTAGTAAGTGCGGACATCAACCTACCTGCAGACCGGGACCCTCCAAGTTCTAGCTGGCTTGCTGAGTACCTAATCAACAACAAGAACCAGCACAAAATATTTGTGTCAAATGCAGCAAGTACCAAATTTGCTGAGTTTCAAAATAATCAAGTGCCAAGATATGACTGTAAGTTAAATCCCTACTCAGAGGACCCTGAATCTGGGCGGGCCTTGGGAAGGGGCAGGGAACCCAGGCAGAGGGTGCTGAAGCTTGGGGCAGGAGCCCTGCCACAGGGCCAAGTGCCACACGGCTGTGTGGTGACGCCAGGACGCCGGCCTCTTCCTGAGAGATGCAGGTCTGCGGAGCCTGGCTCCTCCAGCCAGACACCCCTTTAGAAGGAGTGACACTGTTTTAGGCCATCAGTGATCACCAGGTTTTTATTTTTAATGAATGAAAAGTAAAGCAGGATACAAGCTTATACTTCCAGTCTTTGTGGTGTCTAAATTGCCAATAAAATTACAAATTAAGAGAGAAAAGCTCGTAAGACTAAGACAGTTTAAACTAATAATGCAATTAATGCACGGCTAACAATATGAGGCATGACTTCTTTCAGACAGGGTCTCACTAGGTAGCTCAGGCCGGCTTTGAACTCACTAGGTAGTCCAGGCTGGCCTCAGCCTCCCGAGTGCTGGGATTACAGGCACGCCCGGTGAGGTATGGCTTTTTAATTGTGGAAAAATACACATACTATCAAATTGACCCTTCTAACGGCTGTCCGGCATGCAGCTCAGGGGCATTAGGCACGTTCACATGGTGCTGCCATCACCACTGTCAGCCTCAAGAGTGCATTATCACCCGTCACCCTTGGACACTGCGTGTGAACTTGGATGAAGTAATTGTAGCCTCATCTCTGCCATTGTCAGCTCAGGTGTCCTTGGGATGCAAGTCTGGGGCAGCACAAATGGCCACCACGTCCCACCTCAGCCACATCGTGAAAACTTCATTCCTGTCGCCACCTGAGGGGGTCTGAGGTCCCCTAAAGAGGAGACAGGCTCGCCAATCAGCCCAAGTAGGTTCCTGAACCTCATCACAGAAAATGGGACTTTCGGGACACGTCAGTGAAAGGCATACAAGGATTTATTAAGCACAATTACAGTACACACTTAGAACAGTGTGGGACCTTGAGAGAGACATTATGGCTTGGGGTTGGGATATAGATGTGTTCTTGGAGGAATCCTTTAAGATGAGTAATCAATGTTCTGCCTGAAACAGAACACTTTGAGGGTGCTGCTGGTTTTTTTTTTTGAGAAAGGGTGTTGCTGTGTGGCCCATGCTGGCCTCAAATTGGAGGTCATTCTCCTGCTTCAGCCTTCTGAGTGTTAACAGGTGTGTGCCTGGCTCTTTACCTTATTAACTAATGTATGGACTGTATTAGTCAGCTTTTCCCTCATTGAGACATAGTACCTAACACTCACAGTTTAAAGGAGGAGAGGTTTAATTTTGGCTCAGTTTCTGGGTTCTTAGTCCACAGTTAGCTAGCTCCAAGGCAGGAGCACAGAGGCAGAAGGGCATGTCAAAGTTGTTTAGTTCATGGTGGCCAGAAAGTAGAGCAGTAGAACAGTGAGATGCAGGTGCCAGGGACCATACATAGCATCCACACTCATGCCTCCCTGAGCCAGCTAGACACACCCATAATTATGCTTTATTTCTGCCATGGGCATTTCTTACTCCATTCAAGTTGACACATTACAGATCTACAGTATCTTTAAAAGATTTTGGTGTGATGGGCCTGAAAATAAAAAAAAACCAAACAAACATAGGGTGAATACACAAGCCTAAGGAGTATGACCACGCCCAGGGTATAGTGTATGGAATAAAGATAATCCTTGTTGACTTTGTGTCAAGTTGTCTCCTTAAAAGTACAATTTTAAAGTTATGATTCTCCTTTTCTTCTATCTTTATTTCTTCTCTCCTACATTACCACATCGCTTAGGTTTTGCTCAGTGAGGACCCCATTCCTTCCTTGAACTAGGCTTGTCCCTGGTGAAAATTCATAGGCTTGATGTATATGGTTCTTGTATACGGGTCTCCTCTGAGTGGTGATTCAAGAGACTAAGGGGGGGATAAAAAAAAAGAGAGACTAAGGGCTGCTTCGCTGACAATGTCTCTCCACTGCACAATTTCCCTGAAAAAGACAAGTCAGGGTGACTGGCCGCTTTGGTATGAACACAGGCAGCCCCGAGTCATATTCCCCATCTGGTTCCAGACTCTGTCCACAAAGATCGAGTGGTCAGAAAGTAGTCAGCTAGACGACCCAGAATAGTTATAGTGGAATTAAAAAAAAATGGAACTGAAACTGTGCAGAGACCTGTGGCTCTCAGAATAGAGGCAGGGATCTGTGGTTAGGGCTGCTTGTGGGGGATGGGCCAGGACAAGAGCAGAGGCAGGTGATGAACTAGGTCACTTTGCTGTGGTCCAGAGTAGGGGGTGGCCATGCTAGGAATGAGGGTAGTGGCAGGGGGAGGAAGAGAAGGTGGCCGAGAGAGATGCTTATGAGGCACTGGGTCCAGGACCTGGCTCTGCTGTGGGGGAGGAGTGATCCCAAGGGACAGAGGAGGCTGGTCCCATTGGAGATGGGTGAGTGCCTAGGACATTAGTAGGCCCAATGTCCACGGCCTAATCCCCAGGATCTGAATGCTCCCTGACACGGCAAAGGGGTGGTGCACAAAATGAAGGATGCTGCAATGAGATGATGGTCCTGGGTTATTCAGATGGCACAAAGTGACCACGAGGTCCCTTGAAATGGGACAGGGAGGGAGGGAGACAGGAAGGGATAAGGATGGGATGACTTGAGCTGGCAAGTTGGCTGAGCAAGGGCCATGAGGTAGAGTGCAGGCTGCCAGAAAAGCCACTTGTGGCAAGGAGCCAGCCCTGTAAGACCCACCGTGGGACTCTTGACCTTTAGAACTTTAAGAAAAATGTGAGTTAAGTCAGTAAACCAGCAGTGATTTGTTATAGCAGCTGCAGGAAATTCATACAAGGTGTCAGGATGGTCTCAGTAAGGCTACCCAGGCAGCTAACAGGAAGAGGGCAGGGCCTCCAGGAAAGAAGTGGGCTGGACACAGCAGGCGCCCAGTATCTGGGACAGGAGAGGCCAAGAGGGGCCTGTGCTCCCTGGGGAGTAAGATGAAAAGAGGGCATGGCATCTGGGAGGAGAAAGAGTTCACATCAAGAGTTGTCAAGAGCAACGTCAACACTTGAGGCAAAGCAAAAGCACTTGATGGATGTATCCATCTGTGACTCCAGCTGGGGGAGACTGGGATGCGGTGGGCTTGGGAGGCTAGGGAGTCTAGCGGGTGACTGCTGGAGACGGTGAGTGAAAGAAGCCCCCGAGAGTGTGGGGTGGGGCTGGGAAGGCAGGGCCACCACAGTGTGTGAAGGCCACTCTATACAGTAAGGCAGGGGGAAGGCAGCTGGGAAAAAAGGAGAGCTGGACCCTCTGGTCCAGGGCAAACCCACTGCAGAGGCTTGCAGCCCCCTGCACAGCAGACATCTGGATGGAGGACAGCGACACTTCACTTGAGTGACACTTCACTTGATTGTCAGGCAAACTCCATGACTTGGGTGACTTGGGTGAATCACAGACTGTATATGATTGCAAAAAGAGGAATGTGGCGTTCTGTTCTTTTTTTTAGTAAAGCTGCTTCAAGAAACCCTCTGCAAACACGACAGCTCCCTACCGAGGTGGGGTGTACTGGAACCTGTCTCCAAGGTCATGGTGCCAACCAGACACTGAGCACGTCCGTCCCAGGGGCGGTGTGGACCTCCCTTAAGAGGCCACACAGCATCCCCCGTCCCAGCAACTACAGATGGGGGGAAGGTGATGTCCCAGGGTCACAGGCTAGGTGCTGGGCTCCCGAGCTGAACAGAATGACCTCTGCACTGATCCCCGGGGCTCTGGGTAGAGCCTTGCTTTTTTCCCTTTTTTTCCTGGTACTGGAGAGCCAACCCAGGGCCTTCACACTCAGCTACATCCCCAGCTCTTGTTCTATTTTGAGACAGAGTCGTACTAGGTTGCGAAGTTGCCCGGGATGGGCTCAAACTTACAACCCTCTTGCCTCAGCCTCCCAGAGTGCTGGGATTACAGACGTGTGGCACCATGCTCAGCTCTGCTGCTTATTTTTAAGGTCCCCGAGAAGTGAAGCCCACAGATTCTTAATATTTATCGATGGCCCCTTTAGGGTGATGGGGCCACCAGGGGCACAGCCGGGACACAAACCAAGGCCAGACTTGAGGGGCCGCGTGCTCCACCTCTCCCTGCGCACTGCCCTGCCAGACAGTCCATGTCACATGGACTACTGCATCTGCACAATTTTTAAAACCCAGGCGTCAGAGCAGGTGTAGAAAAGAGAGTTTTGTCATCCAGGAAACAATCCCTATTATCGAACACTTGCCGCCATCACCTTCCCACTTAGTGCCTTGTGAGCACTTGTGCCTTTCTCCCTCTCGCCAGGCAAGTGGGGCCACCTCGAGCTTCCTGAGGGCAAGCTACTGTCCTGCGCAGTCACAGCCTCGGCACCTGCAGTGTCGGGACGGCAGCTGCTCCGTGAAGGGACTGAGGCTGAAGGCTGGATGCCTTTGTGGGGCTGAGTTCCCCTTCCCAGGGGTGGTTTCCTGGGACGTGTGGTCCCTCATCGCCATGCTCTTTAGCTTTGCTGCTAGGAGCCGCTCGCCTCCTCCCCGCCCTGGGTGGACAGTGGTGTGATCCAGCAGAGAGGACTTCAGAGTCTGCTGGGCAAAGCCCAGCTCTGTTCCAAACTCCTGCTCCTCCCCTGGAAAGGCAGTGACCAGCGAGGCCCGGAGAAGCACAAAGGCCAGGGCCACAGCTTAGTGGGACAGTGGACCCCAGGACCTTGGCTAAATACTTGATAATCCACGGTCAAGGCAGCACAGCTTGGCACGTGTGGTTTTCTACGGTCACAGCTCCGGAGCTGGGACAAAGAACAGCTGCTTGGCTTTTGTTTGGATGACTCTGAGGGGCAGGCAGCTTCCAAAGGGCAAAGCTTCCCTCTGGCTGACCACACTTCGCCCCGGTCAATACTCTGTAGTGGAAATCCGCCCCCTGCTCACAGGCGGGCACCCAGGGTGAGCGCGAGGCAGACTGACGCTGCTGTAGTGCGATTCCAGAGAAGATTCGGGCTCAGAATGTCCTCAAAAGGAATGGGGACTCTACGTAACAGTTTCCAACATGAAGGCACTTGCTTAACAGATGGCCTTAGCAGCAGGGCTGCGTTCTTACATCACAGGATCCTGTTCTCTTGCTTGTCCTGTTATCAGATGGTGATTCTGATACAAAATAGTCGATTGGACAATCACACTTTGTAAGGACATTTACAGAGAGCTGACTGCACCAGCCTCTTGTGAGCACTTCAGAGGCCTTCCCTCGGTCTGTCCCCACGGTCACCACTGTCCCTTCTGCCAGCCTCAGAGACTCTGCTCATTCAGGGGCCACAGGCTGCACAGGTGTCTCGACTCCCAGGCAGGATGCCACTCGATCCCTGGGTCCAGGTCCGCCCTGACGGTGAACTGTGGGGGCGGCAGCAGGATGGCGGTGAGAAGCGTGCGATCCAGAACCAGATGTGCCACCTTCCTCGCTGACCTGCCACCCTGATCCCTGAGCTCTCTGCACTGCAGAGTGACAGTAACAACCATCAACGCAAACAGGTTCATTCTACGTGCTCATCAGTTTCAACTCTGTCCTGCAGGTCCTCACTGAAGAAAGGCGACAGAACCCCTGTCCCAGGGAGACGGTAAGGAAAACCCGGCCTGATGGATGCTCAGTACAAGGCAGCTTTCATTTAGAAGTGGGGGGCTGCAGCTACGAGAGCAGGGTTCTCTGCAATGCTGGGCACCAAGGGCACTGGGTTGCGCTCGGTGGACAGCACCATGGGGACATGGTCCCTCAGAAGAACAGTGGGCCTCTGAAGGTCCCTTCAAGGCAGGTGCATCTGATTCCCACGTCACTGGGGACACACATCTGCTCTCACTTCAGGGCTCCGGGCCTGCTGTTCCTCCTCAACAAGGTCAGCCACCAGGTTCATCTTGCAGTCCCTGAGCACCTGCACCAGGCGGGCCACAGTTGCGTTCTCCATCTCCTTGCTCTTCCAGATCCTCAGTGACTCCCGCACACGCTCTGACAGGTCTCGGGGGTGGCGCTCTTCGATTCCATCAATCTTGGTGTCAGAAACTTTAAGCTGACGGGCCAGTCTTCTCCAGTCTCTTCCCACATTATCACAGATGACGTCAAATGCTGCATGCAGGTCTGGGAGGGAAAATGCAAGATGACTTACTGGAGGTTTGCAGAACTTTTAGGAGACAGCTCCCCCCAACACCCAGGGGCTTCAGTGCTGCTCTGGGCAGGCTGCAGGTCCTGTCCCAAGGCTAGTCAGCCAGCAGCCTAGGGGCTGTCACAGAAAGCCCAGGAGCGGCCTCCAACTGTCCCAGCCAGTTCCTATCCCTCATGGGTCATACTGGGCTACCTGCCTAATAGTGGAGAAACTGAGCAAGAGGCTGTGGAATCCCGAGGGGGAAGAAAATAGCGTTGCCCTCATATCCCACAGTATAGTGGGTTGAACGATGGTCCTCTGCTACCTCCATGTCAAATCCTTGAAGCCCCACATTCACATATTTAGAAAAATATCTTTGCAGATGTAATTAAGTGAGGATCTTGAGAGGAGATCACGTTGGATTATCTGGCTGGACCTTAAATCCAGGGATGGCTGTCTTTATGAGGTACATAGAAATCCAAGCGTGACCACACACTCCTGTAACCCCAGCACTCTGAGAGGCTGAGGCAGGAGGATCACAAGTCAGAACCCAGCCTAGGCAAGACTTTGTCTCAAAATAATAAGGGCTGGGGGTTGGGGATTTAGCTCAAGCGGTACAGCGCCTGCCTAGCAAGCTCAAGGCCCTGAGTTAGATGCCCAGCAGCTCCCCCCACTGGAAAAAAAGGGGCTGGGCATATAGCTCAGTGTGGAGGCCCTGGCTTAATACTCAGTACTGTAAAATCAAACCAAAAACCAAAAACAGGTGGTCACGCAGCTGAAACGAGAGTGGTGCAGCCACAAGCCAAGGAAGGCCAGGGGCCCCGGAAGCTGGAAAGGACACTGCAGGACAGTTCCTGAGCCTTCAGAGGGAGCGTGGCCCTGCTGACAGCTGGCTTCTCCAGATTTCTGGCCTCCAGACTGTGAGAGGATACATTCCTTTGGCTTTAAGCCTCCAAGTTTGTGATAATTTGCTATGCCAGCCCCAGGAGACTGGTGCCCACCCAGTTCTTGGCTGCCTTGACCACAAGACTTTGATCTCTGGCTATGTGCTCCTCTGCTGCATGGTCACTACTAAGATCAGACAGCTAAGTACTGCAGACCATAAAAGGCTGTTTCTGGAATGTGGCCAGGGAGAGGAAAGCTGAAGCAGGACGAGATGCTGCATGGACAACACCTGAAAATTCAATCTCTCCCTACATATTACAGACCCTGTTGGCACTTGTGCTAACTCCTCTGGCACTGACAGCTGTATGAGCTGGGTACTTGTTACTGAAACCACGGGCAGAAGTGAGGAAACTCAGGCACACGGATGTTAAGATTTCCCTGGCATCATATAGCTAGAAAACGGTAAATCTGGGATTCAAAACCCTGAGAAGCCGGTGCCAGAACCTACCTTTAACCAAAGTGCTGAAATGCCTCAGTGCAGGAATACGGAATCACCTGGTCTCAATCCACCCACAGGTGTTGTTAATCTGGTGTACTTTCCTCCAACACCCAGTAGCTATGTAACTACATAAAGAAAAACACACATAGCCAAACACACACACATGTGCGGCATGCCCGTGCCTAAGAAGTTACACATACTTACAGCACTGTCTTTCTAAATTTATCAGCATCGGGGCCAAACATCCTCACTGGAAGAAAGACAGACTCTTTAGCAAGTGGTGCTGGAAAAACTGGCTCTCTACATGCCAAAGATTAAACTAGACCAGTATCTTTCCCCATCCACTAAACTATAACCAAAGTGGATCAAAGATCTAAACATTAAAACAGAAACACTAAATCTGCTGGAAGATAGAATAGGCAGAACGCTTGAAGACACAGGTGTAGGCAAAGACTTTATGAACAAAACCCCAGTTGCCCAGGAAGTATCACAAAGAATTGACAACTGGGATATAATCTTATAAAAAAGCTTTTGCACAGCAAAAGAAAACACCAACAGAGTGAAGAGACAACCCACAGAGTGAGAAAAAAGTTTTGCCAGCTATTCCTCTGACAAAAGACTAATATCTTGAATATATAAAGAAGTCAAAAAAAATCAGACCCCCAAAATTTAAAGACCCAATCCAAAAGCGGGAAGCTGAAATGAATAGACACTTCTCAGATGAAGAAGTAGGAAAAGCAACTAAACATACGAAAAAACGTTCATCATCACTGGTCATTCGAGAGATGCAAATTAAAACAACCCTGAGATTCCATCTCACTCCAGAAAGAATGGCTATTATCAATAAATCAGCCAATAACAAATGCTGGAGGGGCTGTGGAGAAAAGGGAACCCTTCTCCACTGTTGGTGGGAGTATAGACTGATACAATCACTATGGAAATCAGTGTGGATATTACTCAAAAAACCAGGACTAGAGGTTCCATTTGACCCAGCTATTCCCCTTCTTGCTATCTTCCCAAAAGAATTAAAAGCATCATACCGCAGTGATATATGCACAACCATGTTCATAGCGGCACAGTTTGTAATAGCTAAATCTTGGAAACAGCCCAAATGCCCATCAATTGATGAATGGATAAAGAAAATGTGTTTTTTTAATACAATGGAGTACTGCCATAAAGAACAATAAGCTTGAGATGTTTCTAGGTAAATGGATACATCTTGGGACCATACTCTTAAGCGAAATAAATCGGACACACATGTTTAAATACCACATTGTTTCTCTGTTGTAAAAAATTGAAAGTGTAAATAAAGACTAAAATGTAAAAAAAAAAAATTATCAGCATTTCCTCATGATTAAATGTCCACGAAAACATACTCTTTCTATGTCCCGTTCTGTCTGTGCAGCAGTGTTGTGTCAGAACCTGAACGCCTTCCGGCAAAGCTGTGCTGTCCAGGTCGCCACCAACAAGCATCAGCCCTTATAGAGTAACACCCATGGTGTCGCGGGTTATTCCCTGCTTGGTTTAATGACGCAGCGGCCAATTCCAGGCTACTGCCTGAAGCCTGTGAAGTGTGTCCCAAAGTCCTTTCCAAGCTCCCTCACTGCGGCTCTGAGAACATGGAGGAGAGGCCAAGAAACCTTGAACTCTGGTCTCATTTTTACTCCTCCAACTCCTGCAAGCCACACCAGAGTGAACTCATCAAAGAGGCAGTGCTGTGGCTGAGACAGGGTGTCCCTGACCTAACTTCTGAACATCTGCATAACTGTAACAAGGAATTTTGGACTTCAGCCTACACACAAAATTCCTGTTTTCCTCTACATCTTATACATCCAGCCTGAAGGTAACTTTATACTATTTTAAATAATTTTGTGCATGAAAAGAAGTTTCATGATATGGAATTTTCTGCCTGGAGTATCATGTCAGTGCTAGGATTTAAAATTTTGTGACACTTCAGATTTGAGACTTTTAGATTAGGATGTTCGACAAGAACCACCTGACCGAAGGTCAGGGTGTCTCGGTTTACTTCTAGCTGTTAGTTATCAGCTGTGATTTGGGCCAGCCACTTAACATCTCAGAGCCACAGTTCCCTTCTGTGAAAAGTGGGAATAATGATGGATGATAAAAGTGTATTAGTCAGCTTTTCTCAGCAGACATAATACCCACCACCCGCAACTTAAAGGAGAGGCTTATTTTGGCTCATGGTTTCAGAAGCTCTATCCAGGGTTGCCTGCCTCCAAGGTAGAAGTGGCATGGTAGAATGGCGCTGGAAAGCTGCTCTACCATGGCAGTCAGGAAGCAGAAAAGGGAGAGGCTTGAGACAACAATATACCCTGTCAGGTCAGCTCCCAGAGTCCTACCTCCCAACAGGCGCTGCTTGCAATTCAGCAACGAACTCACCAATGGATTAATCCACTGTTCAGCACAGCGTCCCTGTGATCCAATCACCTTTTAAAAGTCCCATCTCTGAACACATGTGCCTTTTGGAGAGCACGCTAGGTCTAAGCCCTAAGAAACTACTCAACAGGGCTATTATGAACATTAAGCAATATGTTAACGGAGTAGTAAGTGGCGCTCTGTAAGTACGTGGGTCAGTTACCAAGTGAGGCACGGTTCTCCCAGGAACGGGACAGGCATTAGCTGGACACACTCTAAGAGATAGAAGGGAAATGACTCCAACAGTAGGCTCAGATGACCTCTGACCACTTCCTATGACTCCACCCCACGATGACGTGAGCAACGCCGCTTTCTTCGGCGAGTTTTGTAATTTTCCTGGGCAGAGTGGGGATAGTAAACACTGAGGGTCGGTGGGGATGGTAAACACTTGGGTGAATTAACTTTTCTGAGTTTTGATTCTCCCATCTCAAAGCGGGTGTGCCGCCCGCGCCCGAGTCCTCTAAAAAAAAAACCCCACGCAAATCGAACTTGGCAAAGCCCGGCAGGGTCTCAAGGGATACGGCTGGGCGAACTAGCCCTGCTCCTCCGGCCTCCACCCGCTTACCTGCCTCCTCCGGCGTTGCCCGGGCCGTAGCCCCCGCCTCGAAGTTGTCTAGGCTCTGCAGGAGGTCGTGACGCCGCAGGGAGACCAGCAGCTCGCGCAGCAGCCCGGTGCGCTCGGAGTCCAGCTCATTCTGCTCTAGCAGCACTGTGAAGAGGTCGAGTCCGCACTGCACGCGTTCCAGCTTCCTCTTGCCCACGCGCCCGCGGCACAAGAACTTGAGCTCGGCTAGCTCGTTGCTCGACAGGCCGGCCGACAAAGAGTGTAGTAACACCAGGAATGGGTCCATGGCGTCCACAGCTGGCAGAGCAGGGCCTTCGCGCGCGGCTTCAGGACCAGCCCGCCACTCCCTGCGGTCCGCGCTGGGCTCGCACCGCCAGTTCCGGGTTGCTACCGGAAGTCTCACCATAGACTTCCTTTTCCGATGTGTCGCGGGAACACCGAGAAATGCGCATGCTCTTTGCGCCCAACAGTAGCCGTTTCCGCCCGGACTGGTTTGTCGCATTTCGCGGTCACCTATGCGCCTGAGCCCGGAGGATCTTTCGCTTGGCGCAAACCTGGGGCGTTGGGAGTTTGTTCGCGTCTGGCTTGTTTGCGAAGAAGGGTGCATCCCTGCTGTGTGCGGGCCGGTGCGGGACTGCAGTGTCTCCTGGGAGCCAGCGTGGTTCCTGGCGTTGCAGGGTCACGTTAAGCCACATGTTAATAATAAATATTATATATCAACATTTACAAACCTATTGGAAGTGCATTCTGTAGTGTTGAGCTTGTGTCTCTGTATAACCGAGGAATGGATACGAGGACAAAGGAGGTTAAGAGTAGGGAAAATGTATCGAGATAAAGCTCCTCAAAGACCGGAGGGGGCTGAAAAATGGGTTGCTGCTGAGGCTCTTTGGAGGATTTTACACACAAAAATGACCACATCTCCAGACCACTCTGGGCAAAGCTGAAGACAACCTATGGGATTACAAGTATAGTAGCTTAGCTGATATCGACCCAGTAGAGAAATGAGTCACATAGCAACGATATACTGTGGGTACCACTAACTTTAGCTTATATACAGCTTCATGCAGGAAGATCAAAGGCATTTCTGGGAAAGAATAGGAGTCTGGGTCACGGCGTTCTGGTCACCCATCTGTGCATCTGTCACCTTATCTAGGCTCGCGGGACCAGATGGTGCTGATGACCGTACAATCTCAAACTGCCGTCATGTATTTCTAGGGAGGCTGCCGGCCTGGCTGTCTTCCAATTCGTCTCCAGTCTCAATCTTTGTGTGTCTCATCTTCTGACTCCTCTGAGGGCCTGGTCCCTCTCTGGCTGCCTGTTAATTTCTATCTAACTTAGCTGTCTATAATAACAAGGTAGGGCAAACATCATCACTGCCATCTAATTTTAGAACGTTTTCATCATGCCAGGCCCAAACTGGATAGCTATTAGTAATCGTTCCCTATCCTCTTACCCCTTGTCTTGGGAAAACACTAATCTACTTTCTGTCTCTAAGGATTTGACTGTTCTGGATATTTTATACTAATGGGACCATAAAAAAACATGGCCTTTTGTGTTGGACTTCTTTCACTTTTGATGTGTTCACGGTTCGGCCACGTTGCAGCACACAGAGTACTATTTCACTCCTTTTCAAGGTTGAATAATATTCTACCATATGGCTATACCACAGTTTCTACCTCCATTCACCACCTGGTGATCATTAAATTTCTTTGTACTTTTTGGCCGTTATGAATAATGCCACTGTGAACATTGAGTTATGTCTTTAAAGAATCACTCTGGCTGGTAAGTAGATGTCAAGACCCTACACAGTCATCCCTGTGAGGGATAAGTGGGCTGGGGTCAGAATGCAGGTGGCAGTAGGGGCTGTGAGAAGGGAACATTCTTTTTAAGATTAGAGGGGATGTAAACAAGAGAAAGGCCAATGCGCTGCACCATATTTAAGTGCACAGCTCAGGGCATTGACTACAACACACTCTTGTGCAGCCACCACTGCCGCCAACCCCAAATGTCACCATCCTCCACTCTTGTCTCTCCAAACTGCTGCTCTGCCCCTGCTGAACACTGACTCACTGCACCACTCTCCAGCCCTTGGCACCCCATCCTGCTTCCTGTCTCTGTGGACTTGACTTCTCTAGGGACCTCACAAAAGTGGACTCCTCCAGTAATCCTCCTTTTGTGTCTGGTATATCTGACTCGGCAGAGTGTTCTCAAGGTGCATCCATGTTGTAGCATGTGGTAAAATTTCACTTTTTAATGTACCTTGATTTAGTCTAATTGTCTCATGTGTTTTATATGTTTTTTGGCCCACTAGTCAGGCTGTCAATTAGTGTTTATGATAATTAACTTGGTGTGGACTTATACATAAATGAATCTGATGCTAGCAAAAAATGTTTTTAAAAAGGGGATTGGAGGAGAAGGGGAAAAAAGGAATTGAGATGTGGTATGTACCTGCACCAAGTCCCCACAATGAATGTAATCATTATGTACTGCAAACATGTACTAATAAAATTAAAAAATTTAAAAATTTTCACTTTTGGCTGAGGAACGGACAGAGGATGTTTTGTCCGTCCATTCAGCTGTGGACGAACACTGGTTGCTTCTGTCTTTGGGCTGTTGTGAACAATGCTGTTGTAAACATGTGTGTGCACACATCTGTTTGAGACCCTGCTTTTTCTTCTTTGGGGATATATTCATTAGTGCGATTGCTGGATCATGTGACAATTCTACTCAATTTTTTTTTGTGGCACTGGGAATTGAACCCAGGGCCTTTGCGCTATGCTACATCCACAGCTCTTTTTGATTAAAAAAAAAATGTTTTTGAGTAAGTTCTTACTAAGTCATTAAGTTGCTCAAGCTGGGCTGAAACTTGCAATCCTCCTGCTTCAGCCTCTCAGAGTGCTGGGATTACAGTTGTGTTCCACCACATCTGACTTGATTCTGTTTATTATTTTTATTTTGAGAAACCACTGATGACCTTAGTAGTTGTACCATTTTATATTCCTATCAGCAATGCACGAGTGTTCCAGTTTCTTCACATTCTTTAAAAATAATATGATATGTGTCTCATTGTGGTTCTGATTTGCATTTGCTTAGTGACTAGTGAGGTTGCACATTTTAAAATGTGCTTACTGGCCATTTGTATATTCTTTGGAGAATTTTTAAAAAAAATTTTTGTGGGGGATGCTGGGGATCAAATTTAGGGCCTTGCACTTGCTAGGCAAGCGCCGTACCGCTGAGCTAAATCCCCAACTCCTGGAGAATTGTTTATTTAATCCATTGCTTTCCTCAACCCCCCAAAATAGGGTCTTGCTATATTTCCCAAGCTGACCATGAACTTCTAGGCTGAAGTGATCTTCCTGTCTCAGCCCCCAAGTTCTGGGAAACGGGTGCACGCCACCATGCCCAGCTTCTTTTTCCATTTAAAAATCAGGGTATTTGTTTTTGTGTGGTTGATTTGTAGGCTGTTTTATAGATTGTGGATGTGACTCCTGCATCAGGGAGTGATTTGTAAATATTGTCTTCCATTTTGTTAGTTCTTTTTCGCTCTGTCGCTATCCTTTGATGTACAAAAATTTATAATCCTGATGAAGTCCAGTTTATGTATTTTTAGGATTTTACTTAGCATCGTACCAAGAGAAAAAGGAAAGAAGCACAGGAGGCACGGAGGGAGGGAGGGAGTAAGGGAGGAAGTAGGGAAGGAAAGAAGTTTAGAAGGAAGGAAGGAAGAATCTTGTACTGGTTTCATAGAAGGAATTTTACTTTTTAAAAATTTCTTTTGACGGTGTTGGAGGAATTGAATGCGGGAGTACTCTACCACTGAACTACATCCCCCATTCTTTTGTTTTTATTTTGAGACCGGGTCTTGCTATGCTCCCCAGACTGGTCTCAAACTTGTGATCTTCCTGCCTCAGCCTCCCAGAGCGCTGTGTTTATAGGCATGTGCCACCACACCTGGCTGTAAATGTATCTCTTGACTGTGAATATGATGGTCAGAATTCTTTTGTTTTTTCCCCCCTTGTAGCATTTCAATGTCTCTCAAGTTTATTTTTCCTCTTTTCTCTTTTTTTCTGTTTGTGTTGGTCTCTCACATTAGTGCTGAATGCTTTTCCCAGATGCTTGGTTTTCCTTGCGAGTCTTTAGTCGTTTCAAAGGAGTCCCCTTCTGGAGGGGAAGGGGTGTGTGGTATACAAAATAATGTTTCTGGGCCTAAACCCAGACCTGTGATGGTCCCAGACCTAGTCCTCATCCTGGACCTGGGAACTGTTGGTTTGACGGTAAATGGGCCTCTACAGATGTGAGGAAGATTACAGACTTTGGGATGGGGAGGTTAGTTTGGCTTATCCCAGGGGACCCCTCTGACTCCCGAGTCCTCATACACTGAGAACCAGGGAGATAGCAAGTGAGAGGGACTCTGTTGGGAGACAGGAAAGGGCCGCAGCCAAGTATGGTGGGCCTTCTGCCCTGATTCTAGCCCACTGAGACCCGTGGCAGGCGTCCGAACTACAGAACTGCAAGGCAAGAGTTCGTGTTGTTTTAAGGCAGAGTTTGTGGTCATTTGCCACCCAGGACTGGTCTTGTTGCGGCCGGCATGCAACTCCCAAAATGGCCAGCAGAGGGTGACAGCCACTAACAGGAAGAAACAGGAACTCATTTCTTGGCTAGAAGTTGGTGTAATGGTTACAATTGGGTGAGGAGGGACACTGAGCGGAGACAGGAAGGACAAGTTCTTCTGAGGAGACATGAAGTTCCGTTTCAGGGTCCTGGCCACAGACACCCATGCTTTTGGTGGAAATTGATTGTGCCTTACGGTATGGACAGTTTTCTGTATGTTACACTTTAATAAAATACACACAGGGAGAAATTTTCAAGGGAGGAATGAAGTAGGGAAGAGAAGAAGAGGAGGGCGAATGAAACAATAGAAGATAAACGATGTGATAGAGTGAGGGAAATCCAAGCCTGGCCTTTTTCCTGTGGCTGTGTCCCTGCAGAGCCCCGGCAGGGATGGCATCCGCCATTCCGACTGAGGAGACCTGGCGAGGGTACATGTGCTGTCCTGAGGTAGGGCTTCCAGGAACAAGGTGTGTGCCACCTGCTCTTCCGTCAAGGGCTGTGTGAGTGAGCAGTGTGCGGACAACCGAGGGCACATCTGTGGCCAGAGGCATCGTAGTTTGCCTTCTGTACGCTCTTTCCTCTTCTACCACCACACTGGCTAGCTTGACCCCAAGGTCCACCCATCTCAAAGGCAGAAAGGCCAGCTGCGAGCCTATTTGCTATCCATCTACTTCCACTCAAACGTCCAACCATCCATCTACCCAGCCATCCATCTATCCATCCATCATTCATGTACCCACCCATCATTCATCCACCCATCCACCCAACCATCCATCCATTTACCCACGCATTTATCCACTCATCCATTTCACCCAGCCATCCATTTAGCCACCTACCCCTTTATCCATTCATCCCTCACCTGGCCATCTATCCGCCCGCCCACCCATCCCATTCACTACCCATCCCTCACTCACTCAGCGTCTTCTGGTGCCTGCTCTGTGTCTGGCACTGTGCCAGGTGCTCCTTCCTGGCCTGTTCCTGGCAGTTGTCGGCTCTTCTTTTGTTTACTGCTGCTCTTACGAAACATAGTGATAGAAGCGAGTGTTCCCTGACGTGTGTTGACACACACCACCTGTGCTGCAGAGCCATTTTAGGAGGCTCCTGGAGATGGGAAAAGAATGTGTGTGTGGGAGCCGGGGGCGTGGTGCCTGGGGCAGGGCTCTTAGTCCAGCCTTAGGTGGGGACAGCCTGTCCCGGGCACACCCTCTGGCCAATCTGGTCCAGGGGTTCTCCCAGCTGGTCCAGCACTGAGAACAGGAACCTGGGCCTGAGGCTCATCTAGCGAGGCCAGCAGGCAGACATGACCAGGAGGTGGGGAGGGGCCATGCGGCATGTGCAGCAGCTGAACAGCAGGCTCTGTACTCCTATTGGATGTGAGAATGTGACATGATGCAACACGAGGTGGACATCAGACGGGTGACTTGTCAGGAGAAAGTACAGAGCTGGATTTTAAATGCGGATTTCCCTGTGGTTTGAGTGCCTGCAGACCTCGGGACCCCAGCCCGCCCTGCTCCCAGGAACTAGCATAGAAAACTTTCTGTGCTAGGCACCTGGGACCTGAATCCGTGGGATGGCTGTGTAGCCAGCTTCCTGGGTGCCCACAGCACACCGGGCCCTCTCTGAGCCTCCTGTGCCCATCTAAAATACTGGCACTGGCTGTCTGGGATTTCTCATCACCAGGTCCCAGGTCTTTTTGACAATACTGGCTTCTCTCCACCAACCACATCCTCACTCAAGCCCTGTTATCACTTGGCTGAATTTCTGCAGCCCCCTCTCTCTGGTTTCCTACCCCACTGAATTTCCACCCGATGGCTGCCAGGCCCTTGAAATGTCAGTCAGATCCCATTTTGTCCTAGTCCAGCCATGACCACCATGTTCAGGCTTCCCGTAGCCCAGGCGCCCTGCTGGAGTTGGCTCTGGCCACTTCCTCTGTCTCTCCTGCCCCTCTGCTCCTAGACCCCACCCTGCAGGCTGATGCCCCAGGACCTCTGCACGTGCTGTTTCCTCTGTCTTACCCTCCTGCTGTCCACCAGGGTTTTACGTTTTTGGTTCCTTGTTGCCCAGGTCTCAAGGAGTGTCCCTGACTAATGTGATGCTCTCAGATAGTCATGGAGAGGGGAGAGATTCTTGTGATGCTGCCCGTGGCAGTGTCCTGTCTGTGCACCCCACAGAATGAAGGAAGTGGTGCTACAACCGTGTCCTCGGCTGCCGTTGCAAGGGCCCTTGGAGTTCAGAGTGGGCTGAGGCTTCCTAGCAGCGAGGAGCGCCAGCACTAGGGGGCGCTCGAAGCTGCCGCTGGTCGGAGGAGACGCCTCGGTCCAGGTGCAGCGTGAACTTGGAGGCCACCACGCTGAGAGCGACTCATAAGGAGAATGTCCCCAGCTGAAAGGCCTGCCCTGCCTTACCGGCATTTTGGCGTTGAAATACCCTTTCTTTTACGAAGTGATAGTGATTTTCGGTGGTGGTTTTCAAAAGGTGTCTCTACTTGCTCACACAAACACACTGGTTGCCAGGGCTACTCCCCAAAAGATTTTTGGGACATTTCAGTTCCATGAACCCAAAATACTAGTCTGTTGGGTTGTGGGCTCAGGGGTTGGACTGGGGGGCCATGGAAGAGGTTGCTAAGAAAATGTGACCACAATCCCTTGTCCTGACACAGACACAGGGACACACAACACTCATTTACACACACAGAGACACACAAGCATGTATTCACACATGTGCACACACAGCAGAGGCAAATACATATGAACTCACTTGTACAATGCACACAAACCACGCAAACACGTGAACATACAGAATCGCATGATACACACAAGTGCAAATAAACAAATGCAAATACACATGCAAGTGTGTGGTATACACAAACACATAAAAACACACAAACACGTGCACATAGGCAAATGCAAACACGTGTGCATACACAGCTCACGAAAAGCACCTGCAAGTACTCACATATACACACATGTGCAAACACAATATGCATATACATGTATTTGTATGTATACAGATTTGTGCACTCAAACACAAACACACTTCACACACAATCACAGAGGGATGGACTCCCAGGAACACCAGGAACAACTCACATGTGTGGCACCAAAGGAACTGGACAATCCGGAGTCAGTCATTCCCAAATTTACAGCAATAACTACAGACTTACCAGGGACTTTGGGGACAGCCTCTTAGCCTCTTGAGTTTCCTAGGGCAAAAGTCAAGAAGACAGCAGTGACCTGAGGAGAACATTGTGTATTCAAATTTATTTAAATGAACGTTCAGCCACAGTCCTCTGTGAATTTATGTACATTCAGTTTTTTAAAAAACGGTTTCTGTAAAAGGATTTTTGGTCATCACCTAATTTTTAATACAATATTTATATACAAAAACTTCATTTGAAACTACTTACTGTACAAGAGAAAACAGAAGCATCAGATTGCATGATTTTAGCAAACGATGAAAATCTATGACACCCACGGGCTTCCATCACAGTCGGCTGACAACTGGAATGTCAACATTGTACCCATGACAAGTTCAAGGCAAATACATTTAAGCTTTTTCTCCCTGGCTTCGGTGAAGCATCTTTTTATGTTTCTCTTGGTGCTGGAGAAAGTTCCGATAATTGGTTAGTAAAACTGCTGCAATTTAGATCATTGTATTATTTATGAGATTTGTTCTTACAAGCTTGTAAAATGCTAATTGTCCAACAGTGACATTCCTATGAGTAAAAATATAGAGAAGTGTTACCAAAATAGAGGCCTTTATTAATAAAAATCTTTGGTAGTAACAGTATTTTAAATTCCTCTCATGATATTTGGTTAACTAATAAAGTCCTTCCACCTTAAGCTACAGGAAAAAAAATCCTCAAATCTACCCCATCATTGAGTTTAAAAAAAAAAAAAAAAACCAATAAATATTCTAAGGCTTTGAGTAGACCATGTAAGCCACAGGACTTGGTGAAACCCTTAAATCTTCCTTAGAAATGCCTCCAGGTAACCCCGCCTGGCCTGTTCCCCATCACCCTGGTTCAGTGTCACAAGGGGGACGCTCAGCTCTGAGATTAGCTCAGGGGCTGTCGAGGAGCCTGCCTGGGACACAGGGCACTGGGTACTACTAATTAGGAGGGACGACTGCACCCCTTAGTTCCCCAAGGCTAAAGCAGAAACTCCTCTGCCCTCCGAGTGGACAGGGCTGGGCCCCTCTCTTCCGACCAGAGGGGCCAGCTTCTGAGCTTTCAGAAGGAAAAGATGATCAAAAGTCTTCTGAAAGGCGATCCCTCTCAGAACCAGTTTCCACACTGCTTATTCCCTCAATGTTTCTCAGTTTTCTGTGAAACATTGCACCGGCTTTTGCCCAGTGCCTCTGAACACCGTTCTGCATCTCCCTGAAGGCATCAGTTAGATGAGAGAGGATGATTTCTAGGGCCACTCCCCTCTTCCCACTGCGAAGAAGACTCAGGGTCTCCCCCAGTGCTCTGCAAAGCACCAATCCTCACCATGTGTATCATCCCGACACCACCCATCGTTTTGATTCGCCTTGAATACTAAAGATAAAAAAATTCCCTGCATAATGGTTTTGTGCAAAAACAAGGGAAAATACAGAAAGGAGAAAGAAAAACGTTGTCCTATCAGAAAGTGGTCCTCCACGTCTGTAGAAAGCACAGGAGCCGTCAGGCCCTGGTGGGGGTGAGCGCGCCTGCCCGCAAGAGGGTGGCTGTTGGTGGGGAAGCCCGCTGGCCTGCCCAGCGTGCCAGCAAATCTACAGTGCGCCCCCATGGTATGCATGGCTGGGGGCTGGGCAGCTGCTGCCACAGCTGTCCGAGCGGGCCTTGGGGCTGTGATTGTTGCACGGCTCCTCTCGTACACGCTCCTTCTCCATCCATGTGTCCAGCAGCTGCTGCTTGCCCTGCTCCTCCCTCATGAACAGCTCCACCATGAGCACCTTCTCCTTGTGGATCTGCTGGCTGATGTCCTTGGGGATGTCAGGGATGACCCAGTCCACAAAGTCACTCATGAACATGACCAGGTTCTGCAGGGAGAGTCAGGGCATGAGGTGGGAGGGATGCACCTGCCCCTAAGCATGCACCGGTCTCACCTGTGCGCCTGCGCCACCTAGCGGAGCCCACTATGTATCACTCCCAGCCCTGCACACACTCTCTGACCTCTCTGGGCCTTGGTTTTCCAGAAGATGGAAGCTGGCCAGTGGCCCACTCAGCATGCCCTGCAGAGATGTGTGCTGACTTTCTTGAATGAATCTGAATTCAATAAATAGGAAAATTCTCTGAATAGGGGCTGGGGATTTAGCTCAGTGATTAGAGTGCTTGCCTTGTAAGCACAAGGGCCTGAGTTTGATCCCCGGCACCACCAAAAAAAAAAAAAAGAAAATTCTCTGAATAATTCTGTGCCAGGAAGCTTGGAAAGTGAGGTGATGGGTCATGTGCCATCAAATACACCAAGGAAGAGCGAGGCTTTAAGGAAAGTAACAGAGCAATAGCACCCAATTGGACAGAGTGTCAGTGGTGTCTAGACCTCCGTCCAGTGAGCATTTGTTAGAACCTCCAGCTGAGTGATAGCTGTTGGGATGATGCTGGTGTCCCCTGGAGTCGCCCCCTCCTCTGGTGCTCCCGGCTCCCTGCATGGCAGGCATGGGCTGCTGAACCCACAGCTAGGGAACTCACATCCCCTTGGTTCCCTCTCCCTGCCTCAACAGCCAGTGACCAACTGACCTAGGCAGACAGAGGCACTGTCTTGCATGCTGGTGGCCCAGGGCTGGGTGACCCCTGGTCCACTGCTCCCCTCTGCTCCCCTGGCTCCAGCCAGAACCCTCCTTGCTGAGCCCCTCTGCACCCATCCTGCCCGTCTCCTGGGGCCTTTGCTCCGTAACCCAAATGCACAAGAACCCCATCCCAGGCTCCTCAGCTTGATACCTCTAGTCTTGACTGCTGCAATGCGCTGGCAGATAGGCTGCTGCCCTCAGCAGTAGGAGGACCTGGTGAGTCTCTGCCGGGGAGAAAGCCTGTTCTGGGGCTCCTGGATTCTGAGCTCTTGTCCTCTCCCTTCCTGACGTGGGTACCCTTGCTGGAGCGCCATGGCCCTCAGGTTGCTCCTTCTTGCCCACGATGGCTACCACTTGGTGTACCCGCCACTGCCTGGTCTGAGGTTTTATTCACTGGAGGCTTCGACCTCCTCCACAGAGAACGGCTAGGTGGGGCCGGGTCCCCAAATACTGGCTGGGGGCTAGAGTCATGTGGAGCCCGCTGCCTCCTCTTTGTATCGCCCAGTCTTCCACCTAAAGAGAGGAGACCAAGTGGGGTCTCCCCCTCCTCCATGTCTCTTTCAGTAAAGACCATGCACATTGACAGCACTCCCCCCTCCTGTCAGCCCTCCTTTTCCCCTCCTTGTTCCCATGAAGCTCTCTTGGACTGTCACAGCTCAGGGCCTGGGCTGGCTGGGTGGTCCCCGGGGTCTCTGCACGGCCTCCAGGTCTCTGCGGGGTCTCCGAGCCCCGGATGCCTGCAGCTCCTGACAGTGGGCACGGAGTGCTTCCTAATCCTGATCCTCAAACCTTCAGGAAACAGAGAGGGTCCTCCACAGAAACACACCTGGAAGACAATGACGAATGCCAGGCGGGCTGCCAGGACGGCCCAGAAGTCCTTGGAGATGTCGTATTTATGCTCAGACCACGGGGGCTCACGGTAATCTTTGTACCTGCAGAAGAAGGCAGGGTGTAAATGGGACGCCACTCTGGTGGGTGCCAGGCAGCTGGAGAGACGCAGAGAGACGCAGAGAGCCTGGGCCGGCTCTGTGGCTTGCTCTGGGGTCTATCTGCACAGGAGGGTGATTGAGGCCCAAGTGGCTCTGTAGGAGACACAGACCCCAGGAGTTGTCCCTGAGGGCCCAGCAGCAGGCTCCCAGAAGCCAGCATCAGGGCCCTCTGGTCTCGGAGGTTTCAGACTTAAACCTGCACAGCCTCTTCCCAAAGAGATTCTCAGCTGAAGCCGGAGCAGGCGAGACTCTCTCAGCCTGAACGCTCACCTCAACCAGCCTTGACCTCCGCAAAACTCTGGGCTTCCAGGAAACAGTTTGAAAACTACTTTGCTGCTTGCCCATGTTTTGGGGGACACTGTCTGAGTACCTATTGGGGCGGATGCACATGGGTGCCTGTGGGGCATCCCTCCTCCTGCTAAGGTGGCACCCTGATTCTCAGTGCTCCCTCTGGAATCCAACTGGACCTCCTTGGAGGACGTGCATCCCTTCATTTCTGGCTGGCCCGGCCAGGGAGACTGGGAGAAGAGGCAGTGGGTTCTGGACTTACAACCCTAGTACCTGGCCCAAAAGACAACCACCTGCTGTGCCTCCCTGAGCAACTGCTCAGCCTCTGTGGGCCTCAGTCTGGCCATTCCTTCCTGTTTAGGCATTTACTGAGGAGCTACTACATGCCGACCCCCATTTCGGGGTGGAGATTCCGTGGGGAGCACAATAGATAGGACCTCGCACCCACAGTCTTGTTCCTGCAGGGAGCTGGGCCTGCTCAGCACTGAACTGGCAACGCTGAGATAGGATGGGGCTGGGAACACATGCTGGTGCAGGTGCTGAGCGAGCAGAGGTTATGTAACCTGCTCTCTGGTGGGAACAGGTAGCCCACACACACCTGTTCCTCCCTCTTTCCTTCTATGCTCTGAGCCAGATACACCGAGGTGCTGGGAAATGTGTTTGGTTTACCTGGCAAACTCCTATGCACCCCTCAAAGTCCACAGTTAGCTGTATTTAGACACCACCTCCCACCACCTGTACTGACTTTTCTCAGAGACGATGTTTTTCTTTCCCCCTTTGCCTGGCTTTCATAATCAGCCTGCCAGCTCCCCCGAGGGAGAATGTAATGTCCTCTCTGGGGATGGGTGGAGGATTAGATGTGGCAATGGGCTTTCAGTAGTGCAGGAATAAGCAGTAGCCAGCAGCGATCCTAGCTGGGCTTGGTTCCCTGCTTCCTGCCAGCCCCTCCTTTGGGAGGTGGCCCGATGAGGGTGTGGCTGGTGTGGGCAGAAATCTCAGTACCTGGCATGAGAGTTTGGGATCCAGGGAAGCCCAGCTGGAACCTGGGTGTGGGGAGTGGCGTGTGGGACCCACAGCCTCTGTCTCCGGGGAGGTCAAAGCCATGAGACACCTGAGCACAAGGTCTCAGCCCTGCGTCCTCCCTTCTGCCTGTGTGACGGGGCTCCTTCTGGGGCTGAGCCCATCTCTCATTTTACAAATGGGAATGTTCAAAGCCTAAAAGGAGGCTTTTAGGAAAATGAGACAGATATTTCTCTACGATCCTTAGTCATGCTTCTAAAAATCAGTTTTGGTTAAACATGCAACGCTTGAGTGTGTTCTTGGCATGGAAAGTGTGAAAATGCCAAGGTGTGTTGTCTGATGGGGTCAGCTGTGGTACTCTGCAGCCAGCTCCTGCGGCCAGGCGAAGGAATCCTGGTCCCTCTCCTTGACACAGTCCCCTCCCTGAGGCCACCAGAGGAGGGGTGGAGCCAGGCGTTCTGAGCCTCTCCTATAAACAATGTGCCTAACTTAACCAAGTTTCCACTTAAGATTGCTTTTTTGTGGTACCAGGGATTGAACCCAGGGTCTTCACACGGACCTAGCCCTTTATTTTTTGTTTTGAGCCAGGGTCTTGTTAAGTAGCTAAATGGCCCACATTGGGCTCAAATTTAAAAACCTCCTGTCACCCTCAGAGCGCCGGGATTAGAGACATGCCCAGCTCGCTTAGGATCTTCGGACTCTCTGACAGTGTGAAAGCTGCAGTCCACTTGGGGGTTTGAATTCGGATCTTCCCCTGGGCTTGCACTATGTAGTCTGAACCCCCTCTCTATATTGGCTGGTGGCAGCTGCGTCAGGCCCGAGATCAGGAAGGTTGGGGCAGCGAGGGAGGCCAGGCGTGTTCAGCGCATTTCCACCTGAAAATGTTCTCCACTTATGTGAGTTTATCTGCAAGTTTACTGGACCAACTCTAGCGGAAGCCGAGGAGCCAGTACGCTGAGGTGGGAAGGGGGCGGAATTCTAGGCCGGAAGTGAGGCTGGAATGTACCTTGTGTCACCACCTGACTTCTAGTGGGCAGACCTGGCGCCAACATGTTCTGTATGGGCTCCCAGGCAGGTGCTGTCCCTGCCCTGACACAGCACACTTTTACTTTTCTTTTTCAGGTTGCAGCCTTAAGCCTCCTCTGGCTGCCCACAGGGCCCTGGGCACCGGTGGCCTCTGCCCCCTCCCCCAGGTCAGGGCTAAGAGCTGAGGAAGCCAGTGAAACAGATGAGTGCACGTTGAGAGGTGGCAGCCGGAGCAGGGACCAGAGGGAGGGTGGAGCCTGTATGCCCGGATGTGCACTGTGGGGCGCAGGCCTTTGGTGCCGTTCTGCTGGGTTTGAGGCTGTGCTGTCCACAGGTGCTGCAGGTGAAGGTGTGATCCTACAGTGCATCCCTGCTCCCAGCCCCCTCAGAGCCAGGCTCCGTGGCCAGACAGTCCTGCTGCCCTGGCCGTGGAGCACCAGCCCTGTCCACTCCATCCTCTCGTCCATACACAGTCCTTCACACTGCTCCGGAAGACAGAAGAGCTAACGCAAAGCCACCCTGACACTGACCACTCTGGTGTGGCTGCCCCCTCCCCATGCTTCCTTCTCCCTACTGTTCACCCAGATTTCCCACTCCGTCTGCTGTCACTGATCTGTTTATGTGTCTGTTGCCCCTGCTTGGAGGTCCCGGATGGGTGGGATCAGGCTACACTCTCTGAGCCCCCAGCCCATGACCCCAGGCCCACGGGGGATGGGCAGAGCCGGGCTCTGCACACTGGCTCCCGAGCGGCTCCCCGCGAGCCCCCAGCCTGTGGCCAGCGGAGCAGCTGCAATGAGGATCCCCCAGTTCTCTGACCCAGGACCCAGCCTACTTCACAAGGGTCCCCCATGCCTTGGCAAGGGCGACTGGTTCAGGGACAGGCGTGTGACCCAAGACAGACCGGTGAGACCCAGTCTGGGGGTTTTGCTATGGGGGAAGAGGGGGCTGCAGAGCAGAGAGCGTGTAAGGCAGGGGCTGTGGGAGGGTCCCTCCTGCATGACAGAAAATGACGATGGCACCAAGGAAAGCAAAGTTGAGAGGCTGTGCCAGTGGCGCAGCCTGGCAGCGAACTGTAGCTCCTGGATTCAGCCATGCCTGAAGCTATGCTGGACTTCTCCCCTTCCCGCCTCCCTCAAGGCCTTTTTCAAAAGTAAGTCTGGGGCTGGGGATTTAGCTCAGTGGTTAGAGTGCTTGCCTAGCAAGCGCAAGGCCCCAAGTTTGATCCCCGGCACAAAAAAAAAAAAAAAAAAGTAAGTCTGGGCTCTTTTGTGACTTGCCCCTTGAAAGAACCCTGGCACAAATGCTGGCTTTCCCTGAAACCCACCAAACGGGGCCCTTGGAGGGGAGAAGCGAGGTCGGTACCTGCAGATCTGCACCTCGTAACCCAGATCCAGGGGGTCGTTGGGGGCCGTGCCATTCTGGAAGTCGCTGACATTGAAGGAGGAGAGTGTGTGGTTGACAAAGCCGTGCATGGTGCCATTCTGGCTGTACATGTAGAGGTACACCAGGCGCGGGATGAAGTCGGATGTGAAGGAGATGACGAAGGCCTGTGGGGACAGTAAGTGAGCATGGCCTGGAGAGTGAACAGAGGGTGGGGTGGGGGGCCTGTCACCCTCCTCCATCTCCAGGGCTGGGAACGGCATGCTCCTCAGTGGGAGGCTGGGGCAGGTGACTGTGGTGACCTCTCACTGTGTGGTCCAGGCAGGTTACCTGATCGCTCTGTGCCACCCTTTCAGCAACCCCACTGTGCAGGGACCTCATCTCCCGGGTTGATGGTGGAGACAGGGAGGAAGGGAGGGGAAACTGCAGAGCACACCCAGCTCATGCTATCACCACTCAACCTGGCTGAGGGAAGGGTGGGTGACCAGCAGGAGGCAGGGCAGTGTCCGAGGGCTCAAGGACTCCTGCTGGGCTAGGGGTCACTCATGCACCTTGTGGGGACCAAGTCCAGGGCCTCCCTGTGACCGGCACCCTACACCTGGGGTTGTCTGCTCTGGGCAGCCAGCCCGTACCCAAGGTGCAAGGTGTCAGCTTTCGGGGGCTCAGCACCTGCCACTGGGTAGCAGGGACAAGGATCACGGGGCAGTGACAGTGAGTGATAGTGGGGATGCTCTGTGGCTCCCTTGGGCTTTGAAGCACATGCAGGGACAGCTGGACAGAGCAGAACCCGGGGGGAGGACACCCAGATCATGACAGAGATGGAGAGCCCTGGACAGGAGGCCACCTGTGGGAAGACCCCTGTGACCCCTGTGACCAAGGGGTTGAGGGCTGTGACACTGCTACCTGCAGCCTGGGACAGGAGCGGCCAGAAGGGGCATGGCCCCGGACACCGGGAGGTGGGAGGTCAAGAGGCCTCACCACAGCTGCGGGCGGGCTGGTACTGATGGGTTCCCCCTTCTTCCTCTAAAGAGCAGGCTTGCTCAAAAATTATACTCCCCCAAACAAAAGGAGCAGAGAGATTGCAAGGTTGCTAGTGAGGAGCTGCTCTCTAGCTCCGTCTGCCTGTCCATCTTCTTCTCCCTCCTTCTCAGGACTCGGGTGGGAGTGCTGGGGTGGGAAGGACGTGTTTCGCTGAAGGCTTGCAGCAGATTGTGGAGGAAGTGGTGTCCCCTACCACATCGCCAAAGATCAACAGACCTCGAAGCAGGCTGGGGCTATGTTGGGGTTGGAGGCGAGGGGCGGGGCCCAACTCCACCTTCCAGTCCCTTCCCTGCCCCCGCCATCCAGCCATGATTTAACCAGGATTTCTGGTCATTGGGCCAGGTCCCTGAGATGTCACTTACGTTGATAATGACAGCAAGCTTCCCGACGCCTCTAAGGATGTTGTACCAGATCCCTGGGGAGGAAGAGCAGGTTAAAGACCCCGCTCAGACCAGTGCTCAGCCACCTGCTCACAGGGAGCACCCCGCGGCCCTACCTTGCGGTAGTAGGTCTGTTCTTCAGGGTACTCAGAGGGGCACGGTGGCAGTGGGACATCATCTGGTGAGTGCCAGTGCCCATGGCTTTACCGCTTGCTAGCTATCCGGGAGCACACAAGACTTCTAAGAGATGTGCTTAGAAACAGCTGGTCCCCAATGACTCCTGTCACCTCCAGCAAACCTGCTTATTATGCCAATTGGCCCAGTGGGACCTGTTTTCTAGAGAGACAAAGATTTGCCAGGCGTGGTGGCACACACCTGTAATCCCATACTCTGGGAGGCTGAGGCAGGATTGTGAGTTTGAGTCCAACCCAGGCAAGTTAGTGAGACCCTGTCTCAAAATTAAAAATAAAATAAGGGCTGGGGACATAGCTCTGTGCAAAGGCCCTGGGTTCAATCCCCAGTAACACACACACACACACACACACACACACACACACACACACACAAAGAAAGAAAAGAAAAAGAAAAAGATTCAGCAAGGCGAAACAGCTCCTGGACCTGGCACCTACATAGTTGTAGTTGGCAGAGGCCCAACGAGTGTTGGGATAAAAATCAAGGGCAGGGCTCCTGGTTGGGGAGGCCAGGAAATCATCTTGGGAATGACGACTCCACAGCACTGTGGCATAAACCATTTCCTATCTGGACAGCCCACTGCTCCTGTTACCCCAAGTCACAGATGGACAAAAGCATCACAACCCCGTGCAGGGGATGCACTGCTCCTCTGTTTGTCTTGGAGACAGCACCGGTAAGGTCTCGATACTGTGGTTCCTGGCAAGGGGCCCGGTGCCCTCTAACCCACCCTCCCAGGCCAGGCACACATCCGGGGCAGGTGCTGGCTCCCAGCCCTGAGCCAGGTCTGAGGTAGGTTGTTCGGGGAGGACAACCCGACTGCTATTGTCCTTAGGGAAAAATAGGGCAGGCGGGCTTCCTAGGGCAGGGGCTGGGGAGAGCTATGCATACTCTGCCTTCCTGCCCTAGAAGGAGCAGCGGGGGAGCCTACTGGCCTTGGTTTCTGGGGTACATGCTGCTGGGCTGCAAAGACAGTAGGAGTTCATCCCCGTTCCCCAGAGACTAGGAACCATGGGCTCAGACACAGCATGATGTGTGAGGTGCCACGATCTCTCTCTCCCAGCACCGGCCGGGGATCATTCAGTGGCAAACCTGTCGTAACTCAAATCCATCAGATATGCCCCAGCAGATCCACTTGGGGTGGGCAGCCTGGGAAGTAAGAATCACAGCTCCCTGCCTCGGGGCCATGGGGACTTCAGCCAGATCCCAGGAGATGTTTAGCATAGCTCGGTGAGGCATTTCCCACGACAGCAGAGGTTCTCAATTTAGCTTCCTGGCAGGGCGGGTGGTGGGGACAGGAGGGTGGGTGCTGCACACTCACAGCTCCAGGGCACCCCACCTGGAGGAAAGCAGGTAGAAGGGTGAGCCAGAGACAGCACTAGGAGGTACCACATGCTGAGGATGCCAGCATTTACACGCTTTGACTGCGAGTGGAAACACACTTCATGCCTCGCCTCTCCTGGCCATGTGTGGGGGATAAGAGCCCTTCTGTGGACTCGGAGATCACAGGGCGGGCTGTGAATTGCACATCCTGTGTCTTCTGGGCCTCACTTAGTGTCTGGCATACAGAGTTGGTGCTACTGGGCAGATATTTGCTGACTGACTTCACGAGCCTAGGCAGTCCTTTCTAGCAGATGAAACCAGGACAGAGAATGTATGGTGTTCCATTAAGCTTGCTTACTATTAAAAATGTTGACTAATATTTACAAAATCTGGATTTGTTGTTTCAGAAAGATTCTCAGCTCTGGTCCACAACCCTTGGATGCATCTCCATGACAACCTGCAGTGGCCAGTAGTGGCGCCCCCTACAGACCACACTGGGGACTGCAGTTGTTTTCTGTGCTTGGGGATGACTTAACCCAGCCCCTGGTTTTAAGAAAGGAGAGTCTTCCAGAACCAGCAAAGTTGGGCACAGGACAGCCAGTGAGGGCTGAGGGTTTTGGGAAGCACGGAGGGCTCACTGTCTTCACAGTGTGTAGCCTGCCTGGCCTGTCGGGCCCTGAGTTGGAGACCTCCACGCTGAGGTGCTGGGGAGTGGTGAGCCTGAGGCAGGTTGGGATAGCCACACACAGGGCTCCCAGAGGGTGGCACCTGAGCTCAGCACATTCTAAGGTAAGTGAGGGAGATGGGCCAGGTGACCGTCGCCCAACAGGACCAGAGAGATGACAGACAACAGGAAATGGGAGGGATGAGGATGAAGGATGGATGGGCCAGTAAGCAGCACTTCACTGTCTCCCGGAGCCTGGAGCCAAGCCTGTCCTACAGGTCTATAACGTGTCTATGTCCGGACACTGACTTTCTATGTGATCCCGGGGAGGTGCTTGAAAAGTGCAAAACCAGCAGGGTGTGACATCGCATATCTGTAATCCCAGCACTTTGGAAGGCTGAGGCAGGAGGATCTCAAGTTTGAGCCCAGCTGGGCAATTAGTGAGACCCTGTCTCAAAATAAAAAAAATAAAAATGGGTGGAGGTGTAGCTCAATGTGAAGGTCTTGGGTTCAATTCCCATTACCACAAAAATGAAAAAAAAGAGTGTGAAACCAGACTTCCAGCCCCCGCCTCTCTTGGAGCAGGGCTGGGAGCTGCATTTTGAACTCCTAACCGATTCTGCCACACATCCTGGCTAACACTTACTGATCTTACCATCCCTAGGTTAAATGAGCGATGTTGTTTTGGAACACTTTGAGCTGTTTGTATGCGCATCCATAGGGGGGAGCCGCCTAACTTGGGCCTGCCTTTTTAGGGCTTTTAAAAAAAAAAAAATCCTACAGGGCTCTAAGCCGCATTTCCAAGACAACAAGGAAGTCTCTGGGAAAAATCAGGTGTTTGGCAAGGGTGGCCAGGAGTGAAATGCGGCCGAGGTTTCTCCCGGCAGCCTCTGAAAACAGCAGGAAGTCAAAGTGGAGGGAGCCAGGGGATCTAGGGCTGGTTCCCATGCACGGGGTTGAGGCCCCGCAGGGACCCACTGTTCCTCCCAGTCCGTGGCCAAGGGTGACAGAGCACCTGTGCTCTGGGGCACAGCCTCCCCTAGCCAGACAGGGCCCGTGGGGCGCAGGTGACAGGGCCACCCAGGCAGGCCAGCCTGATGGTTCTGCATGGATCACAGGAAGAATACAAAAGCTTGTTGAGCAAAAGGTTACAGGTAAGGAGCCTGCAAACAAGCATGTGAAAGACGTGTGATCGCACCTCCCACCAACCAGACAGGAACCAGGAAGTGGCAGCTGATCTGTGAGCCCTGGGAAAGAGCAGGGAGAGAGGAGTGAAACCCTGAAGAGGAACGTGGCCACCTGCTGGTGGGGACAGCAGTGCGGATGGCGGGGCCATGGGAGCCAGCAGGCCACTGTGCAGTGCTCTTTCTACCCTGGTGGGTGTCCAAGTTTTCAGGTGCTGTTGTCTGAGGGCAGCCAGAGTCTCTGGAGGCAAGGGTGCCAAAGCAAACACGCCTGCTGTGGACTCCGCTGGGGCCTCCAGGCGTCTGAGAATCAGGCCTTCATGGGGACCAGTGACGGGAGGCCACATGCTTTTCTCTACTGCCACTGGCTGAGAGCCACGGGTTTCCGAGGACTGTCGGGGCACCCTGCTGTCCCCATCTCTGGGCCTCTGGCTGCGCTGTGAGGTTTTCCAAGCCAACCCTCCATTCATGGAAGAGACGAGGGCTTGCGTCCTTCTCATTCTCTAACCACCTAGAACTCAGTGTCCCCATCTGGGAAGTGGGACTAAAGAGCCACCCAGGCTTCTTTGCAGCTCCTCAGAGGACCCCCCCAGGCTGAAAGTTTCAGAAAATATCCGTGTCGCTCCCAGCTGTGCGGGGCTGGTTGGTAGTGCAGGGTGTGCGGTGCCTCTGAGAAGCCGGCTGGGGGCTCACCTGGCTCCAGAATGGAATTTGCCCATAGCCCAATCCAGCCCAGGGCCTGTTTTCTACCTGGCCCACCAGCTGCAAAGGTATTTTTATATTTTTAGGTGCAAATTAAAAAATGGATAAAAGACTTGCAGTACAAAGTCTTGCTAAGGCTTGGGGACCACCAAGTGTAAAACCTTTACTCTCTGGCCCTTTGTTGGAAGCCTGGGCCGCCTGCTGACCCAGCACTCTTGGAGGCTGCAGTTTGGGTAGTTGGGGGTGTGGCATGAGGGGCAAGGGACTCCCTGGCCACAGATGAGGCTGAATCAGGGATGCTGGGGTCCAGAGGGACCTGGGAGGGTTTTCACATTTTTAAAATGTGTAGAGAGATCTCACTGAGCGGTCTAGCTCGGCAATTCTTTTTGCAGAATTATCTTCCTCACCCAGACATATGGAAGCAAAGTGTCCAGGCCGAGTGCACCCACATTTCTGGGCTCCTCTGAACCAAGCTCCTAACATAGATCCTGTACCATGGATGACAGGCTGTGGGGTGAACCGGATGAAACTGTGGATGTCTGATGGTATTAGGCCGTGAATATGGCAATTTCCTCTGATTCAGACTAAAAGATGCCTTGTAAGAGAAGCCAGAGTCCATGTTATCTCAGAGGCGGGTGGTGGAGAACCGCCAGATCTGGTGGGCAAAGGCGAAGGCTAAGGTGGGGACTGGAAAGCTTCCAGCCCTGGCATCCTGCTGACAACTGCAGAGAGAACATGGCTTGAATGGTGTGACTCGAGGGGTGTCCAACGACAACGATCCTGATAACTAGGACTGGAAGGACCAAGGAAGCATCCTACGGTTTGCAAAAGCGTATCTGGGGTACACGAGTTCAACCCAAAGAAACTCTTCCATGCTTGTGTGTCAACCTCATTTCAATAGAATGACAAGGACCCTAACATAACTCAACCTTTTGTTTACTGCAAGGATTAGCTCGGAGGTGGCACCCTAACTAAAACCGTGGAGATAAAATTAGAGTATTCTATGGTATTGTTTTCACCTTGAAAATTGGGTCTCACTTTAGGATAAGAAAGGCATTGTCCTTGCTGGCGAGGGACAGCCCCGGCCAAGGTGCGGTGTGGGGTCTGGAGCCTGTCCACTTGGCCTCCCATGTCTCTCATCCCTTCCGGACACCCTGTTTTCTTTAATGTCTCTGGTAGTGACAGGGAGCTCACTACCCCAACAGGAAGTCTGCTCCACTTCTCGATGTGTCTATTGTGGTTATTCTTTACAGTGACCTTAAAGATGCCTCCCGCAGTCCCCAGGCCCCTCTTCCACATGGATGAGGCTTGCTTGAGTGACTTGGAGTTAGAAAGCCTGAGTGAAAACCCTAAGCACATGCCTGTAATCCCAGCTACTTGGGAGGCAAAGGCAGGAGGACCTCAAGTTTGAGGCCAGCCTGGACAACCTAGTGAGACCCTGTCTGGAAAAAAGGGAGGCCAGGGGTGTGGCTCAGTGATGGATTGCTTGACTAGCATACACAAGACCCTGGGTTCTAGCCCCAGCTCCACAGAAAAACAATGGCCTGAATGAAGTTTCAGCCACATAGGTGAGTCAGTCATGACGGGCTCTGCTCTCCTTTCTCTCTTCTCTTTGGGAATCTTAAGTAATATGGAATTATGCAATGCAGAGGTATTTGCTAGGCAGCTTGTACTACTGTCCCCGGGCTCTGTCTCTGTATTCCAGGGCCACTGGCATCTGACTCACTCCCCTGCCTGGTGTCCTCACAGCGAGTCCATCTCAGGAGGTGGGGGAGGGAGATGGCTCTCCAGGTCTCAGATCACCTGGGAAGGGCAGTGTGCGGAGTCCTGGTGGGGACACTGCCCCTGCTCCACATGGCTGGTGCCAGTTCTGGCTTTGGGACTAACCCTAATCCTTGCTCGGAACCCTTCCCTCTGCTCACTCACCGATGTCCTTGGCTCTGACAGCCACTGGCCTCCGGAGCTCGGTGACAAACTTCTTGGCATCCAGGCGGATCTCGATGATGTTGTTCAGCAGTGCAAATAGTGGGGCCAGTGGGAAGGATGCGACAAACAAGGTGACAAAGCCAAACTGGATGACTGCAAAGAGAGTGAGGTGCTGGTCACTGCCATGCTTGGCAATGAGAGGCAAGGGACGCCTACTCCCGTCCTGAGCTCGGCTTAGCAGACCCCAAGCCAGCACCCTGCAGCTCTCTTGTCTCTTCTCTTTTGGGAACCTTAAGTGACGCAGAATTATATGGCACAGGAGGGGCTTGCAGGACAGGCCCAGCAACCCAAGGCCAGGAAGGGACCAAAAGGGGGAGTCTCATTGCTGCTCAGAGTCACTGTGCTTGATGCTTAAGTAGCGGGATGCTCTTTTGATACACGAAGTAAAGTCATCGCTCAGGAAGAGGCCCCACGGGCTTGGAGGGCCAGACGGCACCCTCGCTGTGGAAAGGGACTCGGTTATGTCCCACTCTCCATTGCCGGGGGCTCCTTGAGGTCTGGGAGGCCTGGCCCCATCACTGTGTCCTTCAGAGCCCCCCATGTCCCCTCACTGGGTCTCAGGATGGCCTGGTCCCTCCTCCCTCAGCCTCATTCCCCCTGGTCATTCTGCCATGAGAGCGCCCTGGATGCCACAGCTGGCACAGGCTGGGCTCTGAGGAAATGTCAGGAAAAGGTCGCTGAAGGGAACAGGCTGGGGGAAGCCGTGGCGGAGCTATATAGCAGGACCCGGCTCAAAGGTGCCGGTGCCAGGCGGTAAATAAGGAAGCCAGTGGAGTGTCACCCAGTGCTCAGTGGCTGACTGTAGGCATTGTTAGCACCTGGTGGATGGGGCGGGGACAGTGGGAACCCTGTTCTGGAGCTTTCCTGGGGGCCTCCTGCTCCCCCTGATGTGGGCTGGGTGGGAAGCCTCTGCAGACGCTCTGGAGGTGGCACAGACCATGTGGGCTGCGCGTATGGGCCAGGGGCTGCAAGCCACTTGCCAGGGTGGGTGTCCCCACTTCCAAGTGATAATGCCACCTTGTGTGGCATTAACAGAATGAGAAAGGGCTGGAGGGAAGTGGGACAGGCTGCTGGGGCTTGGCTGGGGGTGGGATGAACCCGTCTGGGCCTTTCTTCCATTTATCCACATCTGTGTGCATGGTACCAGCCTCAGTCTCCCCTTGAGGAGACAACGACAGCTGGTATGAGAGGGACAAAGCGGGGTACAGAGGCACGCCCTGGGTGCTGGGGCAGGGCAGGTGTGGGAGAGAGGAGCCCATTCCAGGAGCCATGTGTTTCCACACCCAGGAACAACATGGGCGACTTCCAGTCACTAGGAAAACCCAGAGAAACATCCATAGTCTCTTGGCCATGGCAGGTGGTGGTTTTATTGCTTATCTGGCTTCCCAGGCTTCTGCGGCAGGCACAGGCTGACCTCGAGGGCAGGGGCGGCCCAGCACCCAGACTTGCCTGGCTGAGGCCCCCTGGCAGAGTCTTAGTAACTGCAGAAGTAGCTACCTGGGAGTCACCCACCTGGGTGCCTTTGGATCAGCCTGGATTTTCTTCCAGAAGGAAAGAGAGAGGCTAAATGTGTTGCACGTTCGAGCCCAGCCCGGGGAACTTAAGGAGTTAGTGGGACCTTGTCTCAAAATGAACAGTGAAAAAAGAGCTGCAGGTGCAGTTCAGTGTGAAGGTCTTGGGTTCGATCCGTAGTACCAAAAGAACGAAAGAGAAACAGAGAGGAAGAGAAACAGCCATTGAAACACAGCCTGCTAGTGCTGAGTCGATGGCCAGGTGCTCCTTGTACAACCCCCACCCCGGGGAGCCAGGGCCACCTCTCTGGAGCCACTGGGCCCACAGGAGGAGCACAGGGTGCCGCAGGACTGTCCCTGGGGCCACTCTGCTCCGTACCACCGAGCAGACCCGTGTGCATTTGGGTGCACACTTTGGGCCTGCCCAGCCCCGTTCAGTGTTTAAGGAAAGTGCAGAGTCCTGGACAGCGGGAGCCCCTCTGTGTGAGTCTTCCGCCTGGCTCCTCTCACTCAGACATCAGCAAACATGTATTGAGCACCCAAGGTATACCTGGGCCTGTTTCAGGGGGCAGGGAAATGAGGAGTAGCGAAGCCAGCCTTGGGGTAGGTTAGATAGTCGGGACAGAGGTAGGAGGGACAGAGGTACCAGCTGCTGATTGGCAGCAGGGAACAGTGGGAAGGGCAGAGCTGTTGCCTGTGGTGAGGAGGGGCTGCCCCCTTTGATCTTTATGATCAGGAAGACATCTGATAAGGGACATTCTGAGCAGCACCTTGGAGGAAGGGAGAGAGTACGTCATGCAAATATTTGGGGGAGAGCATACCAGTGGGAACACAGCTAGTGCAAAGACCCTGAGGCAGGCCTGAGCAATGTGCTGGGGAACAGCAAAGAGGCCAGTGTGGCAAAGCAGGGGAGGCAGATGGAAAGGAAGTGGGGTCAGGGGCTCCATGGGCCTGTGCAGGCCACACCTGGTTATTCCCATCTCCACTGTGCCCCACCTGCAAGAGTTACAGGCCACCTCTGGGTGTTCTGTCCAGCAACAGGACTCAGGGTGACAGGCATAATCTCTAGGCTGCTGTTGAGTCCTGCTCTGTGCTAGGGAGGCAGACCTCAGGAGCTCATTGCTAGGAAGGGGAGGAGTGTGGCCCGAAAGCCAGATCCTCTGTGCGGAGGGATTGATGGGCAGCCAGAGGCTGGGGTGGAACAGAGATGTGTGGCTTAGTGGGGTAGGTCTCTGATGGTTGGGGAACCCGGGGAGAAGTGTCTGTGTGTTGGGCTCTGTGGGTGGGGATGGCGCCTGGGGCCACCTCTGCCTGCCCTGGGCCTTCAGAAGCTGGGGCCGAACCAGAGGGGTGGTGCTCCGGCAACAGCACCCGCAGCACGCAGGGGCTGGGTGCTCCCCCGCCCAGGTCTCCTGCTGGTACTCCAGTGCTGCTGGTGGGGTAGGGGTGGGGACATGGCACAGCCCACGGGCACAGCCCACGGGCCCACCCCCCGGTGGCACAGCCCAGGGGCTGGTTCTACCCCCGCTACCACCCTGGGGCACGGTGAGGCTGGGGCCCCCACTCACTCATCTCCATGTACTCGGGGGTGAGGCCGGCGAAGGGCTCCAGGTTGTAGTCTACCTCATAGCGCTGCTTCCTCTTCCCCTGCTCCTCGTGGTCCGAGGGGCTCTGCCGCCGCCGCCTCAGGCGCCGGATGAGCTTCTTCATCTTCCTGGAAGATGCTCGGTGTCAGTGGGGGGCCTTTCAGGAGGTGGGGGGCAAAGGTCTGCATCCCTAGGTGGGACTTCCTCCCTCCTTCCCTGCTTCCTTTCCTTCCCTTCTTCACTTCTCTCTCTCCTCTTTCTTACACTGGGGATTGAATCCAGGGCCTTCACTCTGAGCTACATCCTCGGCCCTTACTAAAAATTTAAAAAACCTTTTTTCTGAAACAGTGTCTTACTAATGCTAAGTCACCCTGGCTGAGTTTAAACTTGCAATCCTTCTGCCTCCATCCCACAGTGCTGGGACTACAGGTGCGTGTCACTGCGCTCTGCTCCTTCGTGCTCTCTCTCATTTTCTGGGAAAAGCCCTGAATTCACTTGCTGGCAGCAGTGACTGCTTCTCTGTGAGACACGGATATTTCTTCTGTCTTTTACCAGAGAGTGTCATGGCTTTGTTGGCTTCTTAAAGACACTAAAGGGCGGGAACATGAAGGCCGCGGAAAGTCGGGGGACGGCAAGCAGGGTTTGGGGACAACAGAAAGCAGGGTTTGGCTGTGCCAATGGGGACTCTTGGGAGTTGTGAGCATGGAGAAGAGTCTAGGGAGCAGCACCTGGGGCGGAGGGACGGCATGGATTTCTGAAGGGCACAGGGGAGGAAGGCAAGCCCTGACCCCCCCACCTGTCAATCCTGGGGTCCACAAGGGGTTGGGGTGTCTGTCGCTACCCCGAGTGCTTGCTCAGTCTCCTCCCTCTCCTTGTCCATAATGAGGTGACTTTTCCCCATCTTCTCCCCTGCACCCTGTCCTCACTGCTTGTCAACCAGATCAGCATAGGAGCCTCCCATGCACCCAAGGCCCAGCCCCCTACTCCCCTCCCCCAGCCGATGGGACTCACGGGATGCCGATCTCGAACAGGTTGTTCTGGATGAGCTGCTTCCCCAGCATAATGATGCTGAGCTGGATACAGAGCTCCATGAGGCAGCCACCTGGGGCGCACTGCAGAGAGAACTGTGTCAGTCCCACCGCTGAGGGCCCCCCAAACCCAAGCAGCGAGGGTAACATCAGCCTGGGGGTTGACTCATTTGAGTCCTAATCCTCGGAACGTGTGAAGGGGGCCTTACTGGGAGAAAGGGTCTTTGCAGGTGTAATTGGTAAATCAAGACAAGGCCATCCTAGGGTAGGTGGCCCTAGTCCTGGGACTGGTGTCCTTTTAGGAAAACAGACACAGAAAGAAGGAGGAGGCAGAGACTGGACTGATTGTAAAGGATCACCAAGGATCCTGCTGTCCCCAAATGCTGGACAAAGCAAGGAAAGACCCTCCAGAGAGAGCATGGCTCCATGGGGAACTTGATCTTAAGGCCCCCAGAACTGTGAGCAAATGTATTCGTGGTGCTTTGTTGCGGGAGTTCCAGGAAAATAACACGCCTGGCCTGTGGGCTGCTAAGCAGCACCTGGGGCCCAGAGGGGCTGTGCAGTGCCAGCAAGTGGACCTGGTTCTTAGGCTCCTCCTCCTTCCCCAGGGCCAGCGACCAGTCGCATACCCTGGCCGCCTGGCCACAGGCTGCAGCGTGTGGCAGGTCGGCCATGCAGCTGGGAAGCCACACGGTGAGGCAGTCCTGTCCTCAGTGGGCTCATGGCTCTGTGGGCCAGGACCGGCTGGCAGGAGGTGGCGAGATGCCTTCATGGGCAGGAAGCTTAATTTGCCCAAGTAATAGGAGGCTTGGTGGCCTCAAGGGCACAGTGATCTTTCTCTGAGATCTCAGCAGACCTTTCTATACAGTTACCAAAACATGTGTCTTAGAGAGCCATTATTTCATAAAAAAAAGATTATGGCTTTTGTTTATTCTGTCTACAAAGACATTTCTCCTTCTCTAAAGGCAGTTTGACAATGTGTCATGTATGTAAGAAAATGCCACGCAAAAAGTAAAGAATACTTTATCGGCTTTTTGCAAACACAGAGGAGCCCTGGGGTGTCTGGGGCTGCAGGCAGGCTTTTCAGAGTCTAGGCTGTAGTAAAGAGGGCCAATTGCCCCGTACCTGATGCCCACCCCAACCCTCTATCCTGTTTCACAGTGAAAATGTGTGCTGGTCCCCCTGAGACCTGGACCCGGTCCCTGGGCCGTGACTCAGAGGCAGGCAGTGGCTGGCACCAGACCCTCTGTGGCCAGAGTCGTGGGGCAGAAGCCAAATGTTGCCAGCATCAAGTCTGAGGGCAGAGAGGTGGGTGTTGCAAAATTGGAAGGAAAAAAATATAGCCAAGGTCTGTTTTTCCTCATTAACTCATTTTAACCAGAGATGGAAATACTCAAAGCCTCTCCAGAAAAAGAGAAACAAAAGATAACTGTGTGTAATTTTCTTTCTTTAACTCTGAGGAGGTTTTTGTCTTTGTAGGGTGATTACCTGCGGACACGCCAAGTAAGACCAAAGCCAACCCACCAGGTGGAGAAAAGCACAGGTCTGCCACAAGAAAGCAATGGCTGCTACAGCCCATCAAGCAGGCATAGTGCTGCTCCTGAGGCCCCCGTGTGGGCCCTCGGGGGAGCCAAGCAGGGGGCCGCTGTAAACCTATAAGCCTCAGTTACCTCCTCCATTCGGAAAGAGCGGAAGATGTACACGTAGTCGCCCGGGCGTCCCACGAACCTGGAACAAGTGGGGCGCTCATTAGTGGATCTGGGTTTCACTCACTCGAGCAGAGACCACCCAAGGGGGCACTGTGCTGGGCTGTGGCCCGGAAGTCCGAGCCTCGAGTCTGCATAAGCAGGCAACCCCCACCTGATCTGCTCCACTAGGACGGGGCGTGGCTGGCCACTCTGCTTATACCCCGCTTGCTGACAGCCCACACTCTCCTGGCCTCATCCCTACCTGTTGTGGGAGCAGGCAGGTTGCTGTTAGAGTCACTGCCTGGGGTCCCTGCCACTTGGCATCCCTGCTGCCTGGGGTCCCCGATGCTAGGGGTCTGTATTTCCTGGGGTCTCTGCTGGCCAAAAATCTGGCTGCCTGCAGTCTCCACCTCACTGCCCAGGAGCCCTGCCATTCTGCCACCCAAGGAGGAACCAGGCCTCCTCTGAGAGTCGCAGCTGTGGGAGCCAAGCTGCCTCCTCTGCCTGCTTCCGGGCCTCCTATCCACAGGGGAAGGGTCAGAGGTGAGCCTTGCATGAGATGGGGTGGAACCAGTTGGGTAAAGGTTGAAGAAGCCCCTACCGGCCCTTGAAGAAAGCCACATAGAAGATGGGGGTGTAGGAGTTCACGAACTTCAGCAGGAAAGCCTTGAAGATCAGTCTCTCCTCAAAGCTCTTTTCAGTCTTTGGGACCTCTGGGGGACAGAAAGATGATGCCAACCTGCTGCCTCTGACCACGGGCACCATCATGCCCTTGGCTCACAGTAGGCTCACAGACAGGGACCCTGGGCAACACTGCCAGGCAGGACCTGGGACGTGGGTACTCACCGATCTTGGTGAGCCACCTGGCGATGCAGCCATAGACCTCGTCCAAGAGGATGATGACCACCAGGTTGATGATGACTGCAGTGGCCGTGACCGTGACCCGGATGTTGGACCGCACAGAGGGGGAGGAGTTCATGGCCAAAGCTGCGGCCATAGAGATTCTGTAGATGATGACACCGAGGACGATGGCGAATGTCACTGCCATCTGTGGAGGGGGCAGGGAGGCACTTGGCAAGGGGCCCAGCTCTCCCCAGCCTCCCGCTCTCCTGTGTCAGAACCAAGACTGACATTTCTCACGCACCCAGGGGCTGGGGCTCTGCCTATTAATGCACAGCAGGGAGAGGGAAGAGGGCCTGCTTTTGTTTGGCGCAAGAGGGCCCTGCAGATCAGAGAGGTTGTGTAGCCAGGGCCGGACACCCTGCTCAGGAGCTGAGATTCCCTAGTGCATCTGTTGGCACCCGAAGTTTGCCGGATCTTTCTGTCTCGGGGTTCAAGCAGAGCACAGGACACAGCGTGATCACGGCCCCAGTGGCTGTTCCGGTATGTGGGGGTGCTTGCTAACTGCTGGGGGAGAGGTGCTTCTCCCCTGACGTGGGGTGAGTAAGTAGAAGCAGGGACAGCCTCGGAGGGAATAGTCGCCCAGGCGTGCCACTCCCAGGGCATTGCCCTGTGGTGGAGGTGGTAGCGGGCAGTGCCGCAGGTCTGGTGGGAGACGGTTGGGTCCCCTTGTCCCCCTGCCAAGATCCTCTATGACAGCAACCCCGAGGTTGGCCAAACCCACTGTGGATCAGAACTGTCCATAAAACAGTCTGGAGGTTGCCACAGAGACCAGGTCAGAGCTGGCTACCCTGACAAGTTTGCTCTACCTACCACTGGCTGTCTGTCTGGAATTCCTTTTCCTACAGACCAAATCAAGCAGCAGAACCCGTTCCCTGTCCTGCCCCATCCAGGGCTATGGATGCCCACCCTGAGGACTCACTGAGGGCCGCAGAGGATGGGCAAGTGGGAAGCACACACAGAGCAGGGCCTCTTGACTAAGCCTGAGCTCCAGCTGCGGTAATACAGGCTCCTGGCCTGTGTCCCTTGTGTCCCAGGTGCAGACGGTGGGCCCTGTCCCTGCTGAGAAGGCCCCTTGTGACTCCCAGGACAGCCCATATGCCTCTAGTTATAGCTTGGCCCCAGACGGAGGCCGTGGGATTTGGGGATCTCCTGGGCAGGCTCTGATTGTATACTCTGAGCCACCAGTGTCAGGTTCAGCAGACATCTGCTGGTGACTAAACGGTGACTGTACCTACCGGGGAAAGCATCGGCAGCTAGCACCACGCCCTGGCCAACGGCAACTGGCTGGGGGGCGTGGGTGCCACTCCCAGAGCTGGGGAACACCCCTCCATCCTGCCAGGCGGCCCCACCCCAGCCTCAAAGATGTCCCTCGTGCCAGGGGGCGGAGTGCAGACGGGGTGCTGGGCTGGTGGCAACTCAGGCGCAGCAGGCACCTTCCACACACACACACCATCGGGGGCCAGTGTGTACCAGGACAGGCAGGCCCTGTACTCCCTTCCTGAAATGATGGTGCCAGGCCAGGTCCAGCTGGCTGTCCACACCAGAATCTGCAGGGCTGGTGCGTGTGGGGCACCTCCAGGGAGCTCCACCAACATCTGTTCCCTGAATGGGGCTCCCAAGTTGGAAACAAAGCTGTGTCCTCATCTACCATGAGGGTGACTCACCAGGATGTCGAGGGTCGGAAAGGAAATTCTGACCAGTCCCTACCCCACCTTTCCCCTTTTTCCTGCCTAGAAAGTAGAGGTGATGTTGGAGGGGGAGCAGCCATGTGCTGACCAAAACAGGATCAAGTAGGATGAATGAGCAGAAATTCAGAGAAGCCTGTGCACCTGATGGCATCCTGGAGCTGCCAGACCAGCCCTAGACCACTCCCCTCCTGCCCACTCCCTCAATGGTCCTTCTGCCAACAACCTTCTTTCCTGTCTACCAGGAGCAGCTAGACTTTGGGGTTGCCTGAGTCTCGCTTTCCCTGAGCCCTGCCCCTCAATGGGGGAGGGCTGGGGATGTTCCAGGTAAGGGACCCAGATATTCTTTGGTTATCCCCTGGCACCAAAGTGGACATGCCACACTCAAAATGAAGCTGATCCCACTCCCACCCAGAGGCTCCTGGAGAGCAACCCTGCCAGTTCATCTCAGCTGTCAACCTGAGGGTTAAGAGACCCTGGGAAAGGTGGCTGGGTCATGGAGTCTGTACTCATCAGTGGATTAATCCACTCAGTGTCACAGCTGAACGTCAGCAGGAGGTGGGGCACATTCATAGAAGTGGAGGGTGCATGTCTTTGAAAGGCCCGTCTCTTGCTTCAGCACTCTCCCCCTCAGATCTACTTCCTGTCCATCATGAACTGAGCAGCTCTCCTCCACCAGGCCCTTCTGCCATGGTGTTCCTGCCTTGGAGCTAGCTGGCCATACATTGAATCCTCTGAAACCTGAGCCACTATAAGCCTCTCCTCAGAGTTGTGGGTGCTGGGTACTTGTCCCAGCAATGGGAAAGCTGAGTAAGACAGTAGTACAGCCCTCTCAGCCCTCACCAAGGCTCCCCTTCTCTGGCACAAAGAGAGGTGATCTTGGGTGTCCCCAGTCTCCTGGACTTCTTGACACTAGTCAGGATGTCCCTTGTTGTGTGTGAGAGTGTGGGGAGAAACTGAGTCCTGTGGTGCCTTCCATTAGTTGGTTAAGGAGCTCTTGGTCCCCTACTCAGTCTAGGAAACTCAGACAGCCTCCCGCCCCTTTCCAAGTTGACCTCGTACCAGAGCTCTTGTAGCAAACTGACTAAATGGTTCTTGGCTCTGCCGCCTGCTGGCTCGAATCCTGGGGAGAGAGGCATAACCTCTAGGCCTCAGTTTCCTCATTGACAGGATGAGGACAGTACCAGGACCAGCCAGCTCTGTAGTCTGAATGGGACATTCCCTGTGAGGCCCTTGGCACAGGGGGCTAACCCCGGGCCTCGGGCACCAAACATGGAGTCAGGTGGCTATACCAGGCTCACTTAAAGCTCCTAGGCTGGACAAAATGTGACCACAGGTGGTCCTGTGGGTCTGGAGTCTCCTAAATCAGACACAAGGAGCTTAATTTATTCACACCGGCTGAGCAGACGAGCCCAGAGTCACAGGCCTGTGGTCACCTGAGCAGCATGGCTGTGACTTTTGTCCTGTCTCTGTGTCATGTCTTTAAGGGTTTGCTTAAAGACTCCTCAGTTTGGTTTTACAGGATTCTGTGAAGTTCCAGGTTTGAATATTAGTTACTTAAATAAATGTCACCCTTGATGAAACCTGGATGTCCAGGACCACCAGAGGTCATCTCTGGACCCCAGCACGTAGTCCCCAGCGGCTGCTGTGGAATCCTGGACCCATCCAGTACTGGGGTGGGGAAGGGGGGCCCGCCACCCGAGGAGCCAGGGCCACCATGTCCTGGAGCAACTGGCACCAGTGTTCCCAGTGGCCAGTCATGGTGGGCACCGAGCCCTTCCCTGTGAGCGTCCCTTCTCTCCTGCCATAACTCTCTGGAACTCACCATGAAGATGATGGAGACCAGGTTGGTGAAATATGCCGGGAATCGGTCTTTCCAGGTCAGCTTCACCTTGTCGGTCTGCAACACGGAACGGTCAGGGTCACTGTCCAGGAAGTACCAGGGGACAGATGTGTGTGCACACACAGATGACGCGGACAACAGAAATACTCAGGAAACCTTAAAAGAGGCGACGAATGGGTGCAAACGCCCAGCGTTCAGGGAGGCACGTGGGACCTTATTATCTACACAGTAACGCTATGTGCGGACGGGGTGACTGTCCAGGACCTTGTTTCCTCCCTGTGTGGGTGTAAAGCTGCCAACGCTCCCTAAGACTGGGAGGCCCACGTCCGGAAGCAGCCAGCATCTGAAATCAACTTCCACTGCTGCAGGGCTCCCTTCAAGGGCCACAGCGGCTAAGCGTTTAGTGCGCTGGGCCCGTGTCCAGGCCAAACACGGGGACCTCAGACTGCAGTTCACTACCTGGACTATGACGCTTACTCTTCTTTTCCTGAACAAGTTGAAACGCGCCATGAGCATTACAAGCTAAAATGTTGGTCACAGCTTGGGAAGGCTCCTGGGGCCGGGGCGGGCTTGGTCTGCGGGAATCTCAGGGAGAAACTGCTCACTGAGCCAGGACGTTTCAAGTGGGGTGGGACTTTTAAACAGGAAAACGCACATGTGGGTCACAGGATGCTGGCACGGACCTTGTACAGGGCGGGGGCGTGGTTGTTAGCGAGGACACCACAAAGTGCTCATGGGCAGCTGTGACAAGGACGGCTCAGGAGCCCCAGTGAACCAGAGCTCCCCCGACACAGGATCCACCACGGCCATGCAGGGACGCAGGCAGGGCTCACGGGGTGTGGCAGGAGGTAAAGGAGTGTGGGCGTGAGTGTTAGAAGACGCGGGACAGAGGGGGACAGCACAACCACAAGGACTTGGAGGGCTGCACACGGTCAGGATGCACGCTGCCCCAGACACAAAAGTACCAATTTCACCCCCGCCATGGCGCTCTTAACCCTCTGCTTCCACTTGTTTGTTGACTCCTCCGGAACATGCCGGCGCTTCTGAGGGCAGGCAGGGAAAAGAGGCTGAGGCAGGATGAGGCACGCTGACCTTGGGCCAGGTTGGGGCCCTTGGAGCATGTGCTCCCACTGGGCCAACAACTCCAGTTCTGGGCGTTTTAAACAAGTAAGAGGTGGCAGAGACCCACATTCTAAAAGCAAGGCTGCAATGGCGACAGAGCTGGAAGATTCGGGAACAGACACTCCAGCACACCCTCCCCTCCGGGCGCGCTGGGCTTCACCTCAAGAGACAGCGGCTGAGATTTCAGCGGCTTAGAGTGTGCAGGGACAGGGGTCTATCACCAAGAGCATCTCAGAAGGGCAGGAAGGAGCCGCACCCAGAAACCCAAGTTACCACACCAATGACATGGCATGTCCTTTGGCCACAGCTGGGGGAAAGAGGCGGGGAGCCACAAGAAACAGAGTGGGGAATGAAGGGTGTGGCCCTCGGGAATCAGACGGGAGCAGGGGTCACCATCAGGGGCCTGTAGGAATAAGTCCCACACCTGCGTGGCCCCCTGTGCGCAAGAGCTTGAGCTGAGACCGAGCCCTGGACCGAGGGGCAGCTTCAGCACCCCCAGACTCCAGCCTGCTGTTCTGCCTGCCGCGGTTCCTTGTCTCAAATGGGTGTGGCATAGCCACAAGCCTTTTTCCCTCTGGGAAGGAATGAAACACCCATCCGAGCTCACGCTGAAAACAACCGCAGAGCCACAGGGCGACCGTCCCGGGGGCTTTGGGCCAACTTCTGAGACATCTGAACCCAGGCTTGCAGCTGGGGACGCGCCCGGAGGACACAAGGGTGGTAGGCAGGGCCCCAGGGCCCACAGCGCCCAGCCGGGTACAGATGGGGATACGTGCAGTGTGAGGGGTCGAATTGGACAGATGACCTTTTTATTTTTGGGTGACCATTTTGGCTTGTGCACTCTTGAGTCCTGCCTGGACCTGAAGGGACACTGAGGGAGGGAACTTCCTTCCCAGCTGCAGGCAGGCTGGGCCACACTTGGTGCTCGCTCATCACAGGAGCTGGGAGCACCCACCTTAGCCCCCAGGAGGGATTCTGTTGACTGTGACCTCTGGCCACTTGGTACCAGCGATCTCTGCACACAAGACATAATGACAAGGAAAGAGAAACCCAGGGCTTTGTCCTGGTCAGTTCCAGAGGCGAACTGGACAGTCTGGGAGCCAAAAGAGAGTTTCCAACCATTTCTCATCTCCATGGAGCCAGGGCAAACTTCTCCAGCCTCAGTGAGAAGCAGACAAGGCCCAGGAGCTGCTTGCTCATCCAGGTCATGTGGAAATCCAGCATTAAAAATAGCCACATACTCTCGAGATTTGTGAGGATTCAGGCTATGTGTCCACACAGGGCTGCACTTTGGACAAGGGGTTGGGGACAGAGAAGGGGATTCATTATAAAAACACGGTGGCCTCAAGTGCATCACAAAAAGCACACTTCTCTCTCTCGTTCCACAGTGTGTGAGGGAAACAAAGGCCTGGCTGTTTGCTCGGGGACTCCAGCTCATGAATGTTCCCACCTCATTGCTCAATGTGGAACACAGGGTGATGGGGTTGATGCTAAGGGCCCCGCCAAAAAAGCTTTGAGCCACTCGGTTCTTGCTGAACTGTATTTGGAGGCTTGAGATCTCCCACAGGTTACATAAAGAAGACAGATTTATAGCAGGGCTTGACATCGTTAGCTCTTGGGCCAAGTCTGGCCCTTCCCTATTTTTTGTAAATAAAGTTTTATTGGAACACAGCCAGGCCCATTTGTTTACCAGTCACCTCTGGCCACTTTCACATCACAATTTAGAGTTGAGTAGTTGCAGTAGAGGCATAAAAGAGCGTAAAATATTTATGATCTGAGCTGACCTTGGTCCACACTTGATGAATAGTGTTTGCCAACCCTGACCTACACAGTGTTTGCTAACCCCCCGTCTATAATTGAACACACGGCTCACACAGCACGTTACTGCGGGCAAAACTAGCTGGCAATGATCCCAGTACCTCTTTGTTTTTGGATTCTTTCCTCAGCGACTTCTCTAAGACTCTGGCTTCGTATTCGGCCCGGGGATGATCCTGTGAAAGAAACCGAGTCAGAACAGGGCCCTGCTCACAGAAGGTGTGAGCTCTTCTGCATGGACACATGGCAACTGGCCCATGTATGCGCGGCAAGTGTCCTTCAGGGCCAGTTCATGGCGGGCTGCCTGCCACATTTTCAATTCTGAGGTCTCTGTGTTTGGCCTGGACACGGGCCTAGCACACTCCCCTGTTGAGGGCCCAGCACACTCCCCTGTTGAGACCCCAGCCCAATGGGATGGCCACAGGGCCTGGCCTTGGGGTCCTGGAGGGACAAGGCTGTGCCGGCTGCAGTGAGGACCAGCCACGAACTGGCCCCGAGAGCAGGCTGTGGAAGCCGCGGGGGAGAGACGCAGTGGTGCAGCAAGCGTGGACAGACCAGAGGCGCCCCGGGGAGCCCGGAGCCCAGAGCGGTCAGCGGAGGCGCTGGAACAGAAGAAGGGGTTAGATGAGGGGACAAGCAGAGAGCCCGGCCCGGGAGAGCCACGAGGAGCTGCAGGGTGGAAACAGACGGGTTAGGTGTGGCAGAGATCCCGGTTCTGGGAGATAGGCTGTAGGAAGACAGAGAGTGACAAAAAGTTCCAAACCTTGACCGCCTCCTTCGGGGAACCAGAAAAGGAAAAACAAAAACAGAAAGATTTCATTAATCATGCTGCTTTTCAGACATGGGACACATCCTCTAAAGATCATTTTCATAAAAACCAGGATGGACATGGGTACAGGTGACAAGAGGGGGCGGGGTGGGTTGGGGACCCCGGGTCTGTTAAAAGTCACTGAGACTTCAGATGACCCTGTGGGCTGTTGTGGCCAAGTTTGTGCTAATTCCCAAGCAAGAGCCAGGAGGAAGCCACCTTCCTTCGACTTTGTGTGATAAAACCTGGGTTCACGCCACGCGGGGAGGCGTAGCAGCCACCTGGGATCGTGTGTCCAGTGGCCCCTGCCATGATATCAAGCCCTGCTTCGCTGTGGTCAGCAAATTATGGGCTGGGACCCTGAGGTAAGCACAGGGGACCAGCGCCCCCTTCTCACCTTCCCCCAGCTACAGGGACATCATGGAAAGGACATTCTGTTAGGATGACCCCCCCCCGATGCCAAAATGGCCGTCGCTGGTTTCTCACAAAGCCCCTTCCCCCGTCTCTATGCCAGAATCTCCTGCTGAAACAATGGCCCCTCCCCCTGACTGACTGGGGTCCTCAACTAGGTCCGTGCGCCAACTTGCCCAGGGGCGGTGTCCACTACCTGGTCACCCCATACAGAAAGGACCAATCCTAAACACGCACTTTTCAAACCCCCACGTCATGAAAAGGGGGGGCGACTAAGGGATAAAAGGCCACTGTCCAGGCCGTTCGGGGTCACTTCGCTCGAAGGAGACCGAGGAGCTGGAACACCGGGAGGAGCTGCATGGCGAGCGTGGGAGAGCTTCATCAGCCTGCCTGCCTCTTCTCTCCTCTGCCCGATCTCCGCTGCCCTGCTCCTGCACGGAGCCTGGCTGTTGCTACTGCAATCTTGAGCTATAGCGCCCAAGCTATAACCCAACCCCGAGCTGCTGCGTTCCTGAGCTGCAATAAACGTAATAAGTCTGGCCTGCTGGGCCGATTGCCTTGTCCCAGTGTCCGCCTGGGCGGTGGACCTGGGCTGCACACCTAATTGAGCTGTAACACTGAGCTGTAATAGGCCTGGGCTGGGCCGATTGCCTTGTCCCAGTGTCCGCCCGGGCGGTGGACCTGGGCTGCTCACCTAATTGAGCTGTAACACTGAGCTGTAATAGGCCTGGGCTGGGCCGATTGCTTTGTCCCAGTGTCCGCCCGGGCGGTGGACCTGGGCCGCGCACCTAATTGAGCTGTAACACTGAGCTGTAAATAAACCTTGGTGGCAACCTAACACATTCTAATCCAATTTCTAAAACAAGATGACCATGGCTGTTCTTGGTTCTAGTAGACTCTTGGTTCTAGTTGACTTTTTTTTTTTTTGGTGGTGCTGGAGATTCAACTCAGGACTTGAAGCTTGCTATGTAAAGCGCTCTACCACTATGCCATATCCCCAGCCCTTTAAATTTTTTTGGGACAAGGTCTCGCTAAGTCACTAAGTTGCCCAGGCTGTGCTTGAACTCAAGACCCTCTGGCCTCAGCCTCCTGAGCAGCTGGGGTTACAGGTGTGTGCCACCATGCCCGGCTCTGTTTGAATCTTTCTAATTGAAACAGCAGCGAGGGAAGAGCCCACCCAGGGGACAGAGCTCTGGGCTCTGCCCTGGGTCTGCCCCTAAAGACATGCGAGCCAATGAACAGGTAGCATAAGACTCAAACTGGCTACCAAGATACAAGATAATGAGACGAGCCGTGGACCGGAGCTGAGACTGCTTTACGGGCAGGTGTGGCTGGCTGGGCGGCCCGTTAGGGGCGCTGTCTGTGTGCTGGGGCCTGCTCTGCTGGCCCACTGCGGACCCCTCCCCCACCCAGTAAGGATGGTCTTTCTGACAGCCGAGGATACTGGGGCACAGGGATGTTAGGCAACTTGCCCCGGGTCACACAGCAAGGGAGGGATCAAATCAAGAATGGCAGTTATGCAGCCTGCCCCGAGGCCTGTCTGCTAACCGTGATGGGGCCTGCGGCCTGCCCAGCAAGCTCTGGTCTGTTAACAATGCTGTCGGCCTGGAGCTGGCACGCTGCCTCCCCAGCTGAGCCACATGTTTGGAAGTGACTGACGGGGTCCCACTCTGGCTCCGGCTGTGGCTCCGGAGGGAGCTGCTGTGTGAGGAGACAGGATGACAGGCACTGGGAAAAGCATGGAGAGACGTGCGTACTCACTGTTAAAAAGGCAGGATGCTTTGTAAAAGTAGGTATTGGTCAGCACAGCCACACCGGAAGGATATGTGCTCTGGGCTAAGACTCTTTGTGGGGACCATACTCCTTTTCTTCCTTCCTCCCTCCCTTTTGTCCTTTATGATCCTTGGGATTGAATCCGGGGTCCTTCCACTAAGCCACATCCATAGCTCTTTTTATTTTTTAAATTTTGAAACAGGGCCTAAGTCACTAAACTGCTCAGGTTCGGTTTGAACTCATAATCCTCCTGCGCTGGCCCGAGGGGCTTACAGGCGTCCTAGGATTACAGCATGCTGCGGGCTTACGGGTGTCCATTATAACAGAGACTAGCCTGAGATAGCATTGGCTAGATCAAAGGAACAGCCCACTGGTTTAAGAGCTAACTCAAGCAGCTAATTAAGATTAAAAACGCAGAACACAACCCAAGAACAAAAGATAAAAGTTAAAATAAAAGGGGGAGATAAGGACCTATCCTCTCTTGGGTATCCACCAAGAGCCTTTTTATTATTTCCAATAAACACTCTCCTAACTTCCTCCTCTTGTTTGTGATTTTATTCTTCAACTTTGTGAAACATAAACTTAGATTTATATAAAATTAACTCTTTCACCACCACCACACCTGGTTCTTTCTTCCCTCCCTCTCTCTCTCCCCTTCTCGCTCTTCCTTCCATCCCTTCCCTTTCTTTTCCTCTGTGCTTCTTTCCTTCCTCACTCCCTCCCATCTTTGTCTTCCCTCCCTTGTCCCTCTCTGTGTGTCATCGGCCCCCCCTTCTTCTGGCACTGCACAGTGAACTCAAGGACACTCCACCACTGAGCCACCCTTCCCCTTTTTAATTTGGAGACAGCATCTCACTAAATCTCTAAGTTGTCCAGGCTGGGCTCAAACTCATGATCCTCTTGCCTCAGCCTCCTAAGTGGCTGGGATTCCGGCCTGCACCGCTACCTTCTCTTCTTTTCTACTCACCCTGCAGGCAATTTCTGTTGGATTTGGCTACTAGGGCAATCTTGGGGGACTGGTTCCCCTCACATTCCCGAGGCCACTGGCTACCGAGCACCTTCTTTTGGAACATGGTTTCCCTCTGCTGGTTAACGATCTGTCGCCCACCTTAGCTGGTAGAGAGCTGGCTCTGAGGATGGGGATGGGGACCCAGGATGGTGGCTCTTCCCTCCCACACGTCACAGCTCTCAGATGCAGTGTGCTCAGCATGGTGAGCCTTGGCATCCCTCCCAGACCATGTGGCAAGTCCACGTGAGCACTGAGATCAAAAGGACTCGGGGGCTGTGAACAGCCACCCTGGAAGAACAGGCTGATGGTGCAGAAGCCGGCGGCGGTGGCCTGGCCTTGTACCAGGAGTGTTTACAACTTCAGGCCTCCATGTGAAGCCCAGACAGGTGGTGGGGCAAGGGGCAGCCGGGGAGGGCGAGGGGGGCGGACAGCATCGAAGCCACTCACCTCCTCCTCCTCAAAGCCCGTGAGGTCCCAGCGGTAATTGAGCCGCATCTGTTTCCGCTTCCAGTGCTCCATGAAGGTGGCGGCTGAGGGTGGAAGGAAAACTAGTCAGGGGAAGCCAGGCCCCAGTGACATTGCAACATACCTTCTTTTGGCACCAAGATTGCCATGTGCCTCAACCATTCAGCTGTCCACCAACCCACAAAGCAGGGATCACTGTTTTCCTATTTCACAGATGAGGGAACTGAGGCAGGGGGTCACCAAGGTGCGGGTGGGCCTCAGGGTCTTGAACATTGTTAGCCATTGCTCTGAGGGACCCCAGGTCACCAGTGGGGATCTTAAGGTCAGAAGCTCAGGGCTGAGCTGGGACTGCCCATTGAAGCTTTGAGTCTACACATGGATCTGACTGCACTTGTAACATCCTGCTTTGTGTTCCCAACAAACAAAATGGCTCAAATGCCACCTCCTCCACCTTCTGGCTTAAATGTGAAGTGTCCCCCAAATACTTGTGTATGGAGAGCTAGATCCCCGGTGCATTCTGTTCAGAGGTGCAGCCTGGAGAGGTCGTTGGACCTGGGGGCGCTAACTCACAGTGAGTTCATGCATTAGTGAGTTCACAGCTGGACTGGATCCCAGATGCAGGAAGTAGGTTACTAGGGGTGTGACTTCGAAGGGTTGGTCTATTCTGTCACTGCCCCACCCTCTCTCTTTCCCTCTCTCTCTGCTTCCTGGTTGCTGTGAGCTGAACAGCTTCCTCCACCACACCCTTCCACCATGTTCCTGCCTTAGAGCCAGAACCATGCACTAAAACCTCTGAAACCATGAGCCATAATAAAGTTGAGTATGTCATGTATTTTGTCCCAGTAATGAAAACCTATTATATCCTATTATATCCAGGAAGGCACAGATTTTTCTCCTTAGAGTCGGAAGAAAACCAGCGTCTTATGGCACCTGCAATGGCTTGGACATGGTCAGAATGTCTCCCAAGCCTTCATGCGGTGAGGAATTAGAAGGGTGGAAATTTAATCCAACTATGGTGTTTGCAGGGAGGCCTTTTGGGGGGGATTAGGATTAGATGAGGTCATCGGGGTGGATGGAGCCCCAGGAGTGAATCTTGGTGGCTTCATGAGACAAAGAGAGACATCAACAGAGAGACACAGACACGTGTGTGCTGCTGTCTCTCACCATGTGATACCCTGCACTACCTCAGGACTCTGCCAGCACAAAGCCGTCACCAGATGCTGGCCCTCAGCCTCAGACCTCCAGAACCCTGAGCCCAAATGAAGCTCTTATAAAGTGTCTTATAAAGCGATCCTGCCTTCAGGCATAGCATGAAATATAAACTAATACAACCCCCACACAGCACATCTGTCTTGCTCCTGGAGTCCCTGCTACCTCCCATTATGACCCCCTCCCACTTCTCCACTGTACAGAGGAGAAAACTCAGGGATCAGGTGGTCTGATAAGTGATGGTACAAGGATAGAAATAAAGTGGGATGTGCAACTGAACCTTCAGTGTGAATTCACGAACAGGGTCCTCAACCAGAGGCCACATGTTCCAGCAAGGAGCACGCTTCGCAATTGTCCAGAAAGTAGCTCTGAACCTCCCAGATCAGCTCCTAGAGCAGCAGTCTACGTGGACACGCCCCCTTCGTCATGGCAAGGCACTAGAGCGACTGCAAAGGGGGTCATTCCAACCCGGGAACTGGCCACCCAGGCAGAAGGAGAGCTGAGAAATCTAGCAGGTGATGGTGAGGCCCCGGGGGTTATCAGCAGCAGGAAGCTGGCGACACGGGTGAGTGGAGGTTTCCAGGGCCAGAATCAGGAGCTGCCCAGAAGCATCCAGAATCACGGTGAGGGCTTCCTGGTGGGAGTTAGAGGCAGGAAGACATAGTCCCTAGCAGGGATGCTCCAGGAAGACAAGGGAGACAGGGAGATACACCTTGAGCTCCCAGCAGGATGCCAGAGCTGAAACCACAGGAAGTGGGAACACAGCTGCTATGGTTTACACTGTCCCCCAAAGTCTCACATGTTTGGAAGGTGACTGGATCATGAGAGGCCTATTTGCATCAGTAGATTCGGCCACTGATGAGTTCATAGCTGAATGTGCACTTCGCAGGTGGGCCTGGTTGGAGGTGCTCACTGGGAGAGTAACTAGAAGAGTATGTTCTTGTCCCCCAGCTTCTTGGCTGCATTGTTTACCAAAACACAGAATCAACTAAGGTGTCCATGGATGGACGAGTGGGGAGAGAAAATACGGTACACACAGACGGTAGAATACTATTCAGCCAGAAAAAGGATGAAATTTGTCATTTTTAGCAACATGGACGGACCTGGCTGTCATAATAATAGTGTGAAATAAATCAGGCATCACGTGATCTCCTCACATGTGGAAGCTGAAAGAGCTGAGCTCGTGGAGGCAGAGAGCAGGGCGGTGGTCACCAGAGTCTGGAGAGGGTGGGCCAGGACACAGAAGGGTGATTACTGTCAACCATAAGGCATGGTCTGATTCAAAATCGCCAGAGGAGAGGATTTGGAATGTTCTCACCACAGAGAAACACTAAGTGTTTGAGATGATGGATGAACTTAAATATCCTGAGTTGATCACTGCACGGTGTGTAAATGTAGTCAATCCCATGGAACCTGTAGAGATGGACACGGAAATCCTGCTGGGAACCTGGCCCTTGAACAGGTGGCTGGTGATGAGGACACTGTGGAGAGGCAGCCTGGCCGCCAGCACCACATCCCCAAAGATGGCCGTGGGCTGCCTCTGGCTTGCTCTCCATGCCCCCACCGCTCCACCAGCTCTGGAGGGCAAGGACAGTAGCCTCTCCACGGCCGCGGGCTATGTGAGAGCAGCAAGGCCTTACCTCCAGGGAGCCTGGCCTGGGAGTGTGCTGTGTGTCCCTGCAGAGCACAGAATGTCACTGCGCTCAGCAGCTCTTAGCACAGTGCACTGGTCAGTGCGCTGGTCACGTGCTCCACCCGGTGCCTGCATCTTACGGGCAGGCATTAGTTAACATCATCCTTGTAACATCAGGAGCAGAAGGAATGATTTACATTAACGGACAGGAACCAGGACACCGGGGCTCCGCGGGCTACACATACTGTGCCCAAGTGGGATTATAACCTAATCCTATTTGACTCCAGGGTCTACACCTAACCTTTCCGGGACAGACGCTCCACACAGATGCTATATTTTCCTTAAGGGAACAACAATCACAGTCATAATTCTATGTCTGATAGAGCACAGGGCGTGTCACTTGATGGATGAGGAGACACAGGAACAGAGAGGTTAAGTGACTCGCCCGAGGTCACGGAGCAAGGCAGCTGGTACTGGCTCCAGAGTATGCACACAGTTAACTGTCTTAGAGTGAACACAAGGGCCTCTCCTTGAGGTGTCTAGGCTGACTAGGACCAAGACTAGAGTGCAACCTGGTGACTGGGGTGTGGAAATGATATATGGGCATGGCTCGTTGGACTCAGCCATGTTTACAAAAATACAGACATATTTTACTGATATAAAATTAGGAATTTCCTGCTTCTCCTTAACATTGGCACTGGGAAGCTGGAACTGCCCCAGCCTCCCATCGTGCTGGGCTTACACGTGGCATCTGATTATCTACTAGTTTCCTAATAGACTGATTATACACTACGTATTTGTGTGGCCTCCAAATTCATTCATAAAGTGAGATCCTCAGTCCCAAATTGATGGTGTTAGGTGGGAGGTGGCCTGTGGGAAGCGACGAGGTCCTGAGGATGGAGCCCTTGTGAATGGGACAAGTACCTGATAAAAGGCCCTTCTGCCATGTGAGGGCACAGTGAGAAGGTGCCGTCTGGGCCCTAGGAGACTCCCACTACACACTGACCTCCGAGCAGTGGGAATGTAGAGCCACAGCCCAGTCTAGGGGGCCTACTGAGAGACCCTGAGACCTGGGGCCAGTCTCACTAACCACCGCTCCCTGCACAGGGAAGGGGCTGCTCAGTTCAGATGCCCTTTCGCCACCTGGAGGGTAGAATGGGGTCTCTTGGGAGTGGCAGGGGCAGGACTTACCGAGTTTGTGGTGTGCATGGTGTTCACAGAGGCCTCTAGCCCTTTGCTTTTGGGCGGACACACCAGACACCCTGACTACTTATCCCCTAAACATTCTGCTTGTGACCCACCACTGGCCTTTTAATCCCTGAGGACAATCACACTCTAACTCTCCTCTGTCCCCATCCAGCTTCAGGTGATTCAGTGGGCCCCAACCCAGGAGGGTCTCACCCACACCTCCTGCATTTCATTCGGGTCGGGTCCATCTCTCTCCAGCTTCCTGCAGCCAGTCTGAAATCCCATAACCTCCTTTGTTCCGCGTGGGACTGACAGGCGGTTGAAAACCCATGATTATGCTATAATTTCAGAAAATTGATCCCAGCAAATAGCTAAATGGGACTCAAAGCCGCTTAATGTGACATCTTATTTAGGGCTTTGAAATGTCAGGCATCCCGGGCAGGAATAGTTGGAAGACTCCAGGACCAGTGTGCTGGCTCCGGGAAGGCCGGCACACAGCGGTGGGCGCAGAGATGAAAACCCAGACCTGAAGGGGCTCAGGGGATCCAGACCCGGCTTCACTGCTCACCCTCCCCAGGAACAGGTGGGGCTGCTGTGTGAAACTGTGTAGCACAAAAGGAACAGCTGGAGGGCAGGAAAAGGATACAATGGAAGAAGAGACTCCAGCAGGGAAATGATCCCTGAGAGGGAAATGAACAAGTAATTGAATGAGGGATTAAAAAAAAAAAAAACAAAACCACACAGGAGCTGTGTGCTAATTGCACTTGACAGCCCCTGTGAAAGGGCAGGGAGGGGCCTCGTCTGTCACCTCTGCACTCACCCTGCAGGCTGTCAGGGTGGGTGGCTCCAAACTGCTCCAGCCCAGCTTGTTCCTTTCTGCTGTTTCTGTCCTGATTTAAATAAGCTCCCTTTCTCCAAAAGACTTTGTGGGAGTAGTTTGGCTTTTTTGTGACTTTTTCTTTTCCTCCAAAAACACGGGTTGTGTTGGCTGGACCTGCACTTGAATCTCCGTTTGACAGAGAGGCACGGGAGACACGGCACACTGGTGTCTCCCGTCGAGGCAGGGGTACAGCCAGCCCTTCTCCAATCCTGGGAGGGTGAGACCCTCCCGGCTGCTTGGTCTCCGAGGCCCAGGGCTGCAGCAGGGCTGGGCAACACCCTTGAAGACCGAAGCGGTGGCTCCTCGCAGCAAGCGACAGCGTCCCACCCTGTGCTCCAGATCTAATAAACACAGTCACACCCCTGTGGGCAATGTTACTGCCTGTGCACTCCTCACTGCTGGTCCAGGGTAAATGCCTGCTCCCCCAGGAGGGTACCTAATGGGTGGAGAGATGTGACTGGGGCACTCACTGGGATCTTGCAGGCAGATGGGCCGGGCCACAGACCTGTGAGCTGTGTGCTCTTGGAAGAAAGTCACTTAAATTCTCTGTGCCTCAGTGTCTTTATCAGAGAAAATAACAGCGCCTCCTTCTGGGGCTGTTGGGGGGATCCTGAGACCACTCACACAGAGCGCCAAGGCTAGGGGTCTGGGAAACAGTCAGTCTACAGGGGAGGGAGGTGAGCTTTTGTGGAGACAGATGGGGAAGCTATTCCAGGTAAGTGGATCCATTTGAGGCAGCTGAGTCAGGAAGAAGCCAGGCACTGCCAAGCATGGCTGGGGAGCAACACAGACACAATGCAGAACCTACTGGTCAAGTAACGGGGGAGCCAGCATAATGGGGTTCACATCTTGCCTCCACCTCTTGGCCGGTGTAGGTGGGGGAGTTGCTTCAGCATGCTCATCTGCCCCTTGGGCCACAGAACTCTCCTCCAGTCCCATCACTGGGAGGAGACAGTCTGCATATTGGAGCTCAGCACAGGGGAGGCTCAGCCCGTCTGAGTGGCTGGTTGCTCTGTGGTGATGAAGTCACCGAATCTGCAGAGGCCGCATCACCAGGCAGAGCTTGGATCTGAGCCCCAGCCCAATCTGCACTCTCCAAAACCTTCTCCCGGAGCTACCCCAGCCTCTCTGCTCGCTTCCGGGACAGGCTCCCAAGGGCAGGGGCACTGTTCCTGAGAAGCAGAAAACAACCAAACACAGCCGGCTTCTCCATGCACCTAGAAACCACAGCGCAGGGTGGAGAGTCCTGTGACAGTGGACATGTCTGCAGGGGATGTGGCCAGGGCACCTCGGGTGGCTGCTTCCTCCCCAGGGCTGAGGTGAGGACTCTCATAGGAGGGCAGGACTTCGTCGGGCACCTCCAGAGCAGTCTCAAAATCTTTCTTGTTTGTGGTTGGTGGTAGGAGGCCTGTACTGTAGAGGAAGCCTGCTTAGAAGATCCCACCCAATTTCCGGGTGACTCGGACCTCGCACGAGGTCCTGGAGTCCCATGGGATTATTAGGTGACTCTTGGCTACCAGGGCCTTTTAAGGGGAGAAGTCATTACTGGGGGCGGGGGCTGGTTCCTCTCAGAGCTTTAAGCTGGGAAAGAGGGAAATGGAAATGGTAGGGACAAAGTCAAGGACCTCCCAAGGCCAGGGAGGGAAGGTGGGATGAGCCTCCCGTTGCCTCTCTTATATTTTCCTTTCAGCTGCTTTCCCAGAGTTCTGTCCCCACAGTGGGACAAAGTGGCTTCTTGTCACACTTAGCCACGGGTGAGAAAGGGAGTGCATCTCGAGTTATGGATTACAGTGCATCCCATAAAGCTCACTGGTTTCAGCAAAAGCTGTGCCGCAGTCTCCAATCAGAACTAACTCCTTCCCAATCACTGCCTGAGCTTCCTTTTATGTTTATAGGCTCTGCCTCAGGCATCAGACATTCCTTCACCAGGCCTGCACCTCACCACAGGGCCTTTGCACATACTGCTCCCTTAGAATCCTAGCTGGTGAGCTTTTAGGAGTAGATATATCAGTTTTTGCTTCCCACGGTTTACTGGGGTGTCAGACATGTGACACCCTTCATCAGTACTGGTTGATAAATGCCTCCTACTTGCCAGGATCACTGTGGCTACTTTCATATAGAATTTATTTAGTTCTCACAACACTCCAGTGTGATGAAATGGCTCTGATAACATTCTGAGTGCCAGCTGCACGGTAAGCCATGCTGAGACTGTGTATCTATTATTTCACCTCATCTCAAGCCCATTTTACAGATGAAGAAGCCAGGTGTAGAAGGTGCAGAAGTGATGAGGTGATACGGCAGAGCTGGAACTGGAATCCCCAGGGGGTATTTAAGTGCACACTGGGTTGCCTGGCTGTCCTGGGAGGGTGGCACTGAATGATCCCCCAGTGGCTGAGGCACCATGAGTGTCACGTGCATCCATGGGCACCCTATGGACCCCCAGTGGGTGTTGGCTCAGCAGCTACACAGGGATCCAGGGGCCCTGAACAAGGGAACAGAGCTGGCTGGTGACCCCCTAGGAGATGCACTGACAGACTTGGCCTACCAGCCCAGTGTGGCAGGGGCTGCATGGTCTGTGTGAAAGGACAGGATGCGGCCTGTGTGAAAGGTCCCCTAACTGTTCCCAGGAGGCATGGTGGGCTGGGGAGAGAGGGCTGGCCACACAGCATCTGCTGGGAGACACCCCACCCCACACCCTCACTGGCACCCGGCTAGAGCAGGAGCTGAGGACAGGCCGGTTCTCTGCTCTCTGCTCACATGACGCCTCCCAATCACACAGGGCCCGCTACACCTGGGCCCAGTGCAAAGTAGGCTCAGCTCATCTGCCTCCTCTGCCTTGCTGAAAATTCTCATAAACATCGACAGAGAAAGCCCCAGACCAGACAGAACCTCTGGGGCTGGAGAGGCTGCTGGACTCCAGTGCAGGAGGACCCAGGGCCCAAAAGACAGGCAGGGAGGGGCATGCAGCCCACAGACCACCACCTGGGCCTCGGTCTTGCTCAGCCCTATCCACGGCCATCCTGGGCTGGCTGTGGGACTAGCCCTGTCTCCCCAGTCCAAACCCACCCTGAGTGGCCAGCACCACTGTGTAGCTGCCCCTCGGTCAGGAGGAGTCTGAGCTGGAATCACATGGCCTGGACCTTGGGGACCCAGGCATAACTCCGAGAAACACATGGTTTCCACTTAGGAACAGGGCCCATCTGATCTTCGTGGATGGAGGTCACACTGCCACGCAAAGCGACTGACTTCAGTCCACCCTGGTGTCCGGATGCCTGTGGGCACCCAGGTGGTGAAGAACCAGAGTGCTTTCCAGCCCCAGGACTGTGCCCAGCAGCAGGGACCAGGTGAGACTCCAGGAGGCCAGCACAGCCGCTTCCTGGCCTCTCTCCAGGCGGCTCTTCTGCCACAAATACCCCCCCGCCACATCTTCAGAGTTCAGCCAAGGGCCTCGCTTCTCTCCCAGGAAACCCTCCTGGCTTCCCCCTTGATGGGTCCTGACCCTTCCCTCCTGCTCCATCTCCGTGCCTGGTCCCACCTACTGGCCCTGGAAAAGAGGACTGGGTCCAGGGACGAGCAGGGACACCACAGCTATTCACCCCACAAATCCCAAATCCTCAGCCGGCCCACACCATGACGAGTCCTGCTCGCGGAGAAGGGCCAGGGCCATCTGCTAAGCAGAAACATTTGCAGACACGTATCAGCCGCCCCTTACCAGCCTCCTGCTCCCAAAGCCAGAGTGGGGGACCAGGTGGGACTGGACTGAGAATCCCCTGGAAGGGGGGCATTTCCCATGGCCACTGGGGGAAGTGGGGCCCAGTGTTTGGGGCACAGGCTTTGGAATCGTAGGTTTACTTGCTTCTTTCAGTGATGGGACCTCGACATCTATTTGAAAACTGTATGTGGAATGCGCGCTACGTGCCAGACTCTGTGTCAGGGAAGGGGACACTGTAAAATGAAGAAAAGTCTAATGGCAGCCCAGGCCGCTGCCCTGGAGCACTTTGGGGACATGTGTGCGCATGTGCACATGTGTGTAAGTGTGCATGTGTGTCTGCCTTAGCTGCTCAGGAGCCGCGCAGCCCCAGGATACTCACGTCCTCTCTGCTTAGCTTCCTCATCTGAGAATGGGCACAGGAAGCCAGCAGGGAGGTGGTGAGGATCTAAGGAGCAGCGGCATCTGGGGCCTAGCCGGGGCGGCCTCACCTGCAGGCATCGCGGTCAGCACGGCCGGGGAGGCTGCGGAGCCCTGGCCAACGTGTTCTGAAGCAGCCACCCTCCCTGAGCGGACAGCCCTGGCCTCTGGTGTCACAGAGCAAAGCGCCCTCCTGGGCTGTCCCAAGGGGCAGCTGGCTCTCTGATGCAGCCCGGACCCAGCGGGTGTGTCCCTGGCAAAGCCCACCATGCAGCTCTGAGACAAAGACATGGTGCTGGTGCTGGTGGCCCGCAGGCTGCCGGCCTCGCTTACCCCACAGGGCCATGAAGACGGAGAAGAACACAGTGGCTGGGTTGTCGAAGAGGTGGCTGGCACGGGCCGTGGCGCAGGCTGAGCTCATCTTCCAGTAGCTGCAGGTCTTGTCACAGAGGGGGCACATGGTGATATTGTGCCTCTGGTCACACATCTCCATGCTGCAAGAGAAAGGCAGCCCTCAGTCCCTGCCACTCGGATGGGAGACCTCCTGGGACCACACTGTCCATACCGCAGCAGAGACAGTGAGGTCCACCAGCTGGCTTCGGCCACGCCTGTCCCCCTGTACCATCCAGCACCAGCTTCACAGGCGTGAGTCCCATGTGGTCCCCAACATGCGCTCCGCCACAGGGCCCCAGGCCTAGTGTGAGGCCCTAAGCTCGCTGCCTTAAAAGCCTTAATGGTGTCTGAACAAGGGCCCTGCGATATCATTTTGCGTGCAGTGATGGGACTCTCTAACTGGCCCTGTTTGTAGACACATCCAGCCTTGCTTGATGTAGGAGAGGAACAGAGCGCTCCCTCCAGGGTGACCCCAGGGCAGTGGCACTCACAGACTGCGTCTCACCACCCACGAATGCAGCCTCCCCACCAGCTTCCCTCTCATCACTGGGCGCCATCATAACTGTACTAAAGAAATGGGGTTCAGGTCTTCGCATGGCTATCACGTGGCCAGGCCCTGGAAGGAGGCAGAGGGTGAAACTCCACAAGAACCCCGGTGCTTCTGGGGCCCTGGCTGCAAGCCAGGCACTGTGCTGAACACTGTCAGGTAGCAGCTCCCTCTGTCCTGATGGACAGCTGCCTGGTGTGCAGCCTGGGCAACCAGCCATGACCATCGCTGGGTGTTCTGGACACTCAGAAGGCAGAGAAGGGGTGCCGGGCTCCCCTGGAGGCTGGGATAGAAGTAACACGTTCCCGAGATGCCCAGGCATCCAGCTGGGCAGACAGGCCATGTGGGCCACAGCCACACACAGCATGCAGGAGAGGGAGCTGCGTGAGCCCCAAGGCCCCAGCCCAGGCTCCCTCCTGCCCAGACTGAAAGGCCACCAGCACGGGAGGTATACGGTCCCACCTGCGCAGATGGGAAAGGAGCCTAGAGATGGGAAGTAACTTTCTCAGAGCCAGCAGCACAGTGGGACTCAAATCCACTCTCTGGATCCTCTAAGCCTGTGTACAGAATTGCTCCCTGCCAAGATCAGGTGCTCGGCAGACTGACTGTCCTATATGCCATCCCTCTGGACAAGTCCTCTAGCTTCCAATTTGGCCTTTCTTTTTTGAAAATGAGGAGAGGGGCCAGAAGGCAGCCTTTCCAACTGTAACCTGCCCTGAGCTCTCTCCTTCCCGTGAACTTGGACCAGATCCTGGTCTAGAAATCGATGCTCAGGCTGGAGGCTCATTCCCAGGGGACAGATGATTATCTGGCGCACAGCCAAAGTGGGTGCTTTCTGTTTGTTTTTTACATTTCTGGATATGTATGGAGTTACTGCAGAATCACACCTGGTACATGGCAGCTGGGGTTTAGCAAACATCTGCCGCCAGCTCTAGGGAACTCTTCTCTGTGCCTAGGAAGGAGGGCATCCTGGCTCAGCTCTGTTCGTTTGGCTGTGGCCGCCACACATCTATTTCAGAATGGCCCATGTTATACACCGTACTGCCGTGTACAGTACCCTGCAAGGAGAGAGATGGAGCAAAGGCTAATGGCAGCTAAGGTCGCTGCCCTACAGTGTCTGGGGAGGTGCGTGCATATGCATATTTGTGTGTGCATGTGCACATGTGCGCAAGGGCGTGGTGGGGGAAGGCCCAGGTACTACGGGCAGTAGGAGAATGTGTGCTCTAGCACCAGCCACTCTAGGTTTAAATCTCAGCTCTAATGTTTTTGATCTGTGTGGTCTCAGGCAGGTTCCTCTTAACTCCTATGCCTCAGTTTCCTTATCTGGTGAGTGGGGGTGCTGAGAGTAACTACTGGGTCATCAGGAGGATGAAACAAATCAACACATGTGCGGGCATTGCCATGGTGCCTGGCATGTTCAGCACATCTCTGATGTCCCAGGCCCTTCTCCCAGGGGACTATGGGCGAAAGGCACTTCAAAGGCACCACCTTGCTGAGGGTGGGGGCTAGAGGCCTAATGGCCTCTCCCTGCCTGCCTCTGCTTCCAGTGCAAATGCCACCAGCCAGACCAGCTGCCTTTTCCCGGGGCTGGGGATTTAGCTCAGTGGTTAGAGTGCTTGCCTAGCAAGCTCATAGCCCTGAGTTCAATCCCCAGCACCAAAAAAAAAAAAAAAAAAAAAGCCTTTTCCTGCTGGCTTTAACTCAGCCAACACAAAGACAAATAGTGTGAAGGTCTAGTCTTCAGGGAGGGTGGGAGGCTCATAATGTGGCAGGATGGGACCACACTGGCTGCTGGCCTCCCTGCTGGATGGACTCTGGAGAGACCAGATGTCTCCTGATTCTGTACGAGGCACTGACTGGGGAGCGGCTGGGTTGGGACAGGCGGGCACTGGCTTTGTCTCTGGTACCAACTGCTGTCTGCATGTCTGACCGTGTGACGGAAGGTGGCCTTTCTGGGGAGCCCACACCCTGTGCTGGCAGGGCTTCCTCCCCTCAGGAAGGAGGGACATGGGGCTCCCCACGCCATTCCCACTTGCCATTTCCCTCAGCCTCTGGGCTCTTGCAGCCAAAGCCAGCCTTAATCCCTCTCCCAAGTCTGGCCTTCTTTGATTTTTACCCTAATCAAACCCAAGTGCAAGGACCTCACATCACCCTAGCAAACAAAGGGACGGGCTTTCTCCTGCCTAGGACCAAAATAGCACTGGACGGGGCCAGGCCAGAGGCCTTGTAGAGCTTTGATTCTGGATGGGTGGAATATTTGAGGTGTTATTCATGTCCTAAATCATCATTTAAACAAAAATTGACCGGATATGGTCTTTCTGGACTGCTAAGAACCAGCTTCTTCATGAGTCCAAAGACTCACTGGCACTTTACTGACCAGATAAATACTCCAAACTATGGCTCCATTTTGGAGACACTTGGCAGAATTACTAGAGAAGTCGCTGAGAAGTCTTAGGACTCTTTGGAGCCCGCATGCTCCTGCGAGACAGGGCCAGCTCAGAGTCCCCGTTAGGGTCTCAGCTCCCCAGCACAGTGATGTGCATGAGGAAGGCACTGGACAAACAGAGATGCCCGCTGGCCCAGAGACCCTGACAGCTTAGGACCTGAATACACACATAGTGGTCTTCAGGTTGGCATCTGCAGATCTCGGAGGCTCACAGGGAGGACAATGTGGACTTCAGAAGAACAGCATCAGGAGTGAGCTGAGTGGTCTCTGGGGTCCTGGTCTCTGGGGTCTGGAGCGCCGGCTGTCTGACTTAACCCCAGGTGACCAGCGGAAGGCACATGAGGTCTTTGTGCAAAAACTTGGTGCTCTGTGTGGCACCATCTGTGACTGTGGCACCTTCCCACGAGATGCCCCACGACCCTGGGTGTGATGGAAGCAGGCGACCCTCAGCAGGCTGGGCAGGCAGAGTTGGTCACCCTCCCACGCCAGCCTGCACCAAGGTCTCCAACATCGGTCTCCCTTCCTGACCACATGATTGTGCTGGGAATTGTCTTCCCATACAGTGACCAAAAATTAAATGGAACAGGCAAACAACAATGAAAAACCTTCAAAGCATGAAAATGGGTCTGGTATTCATTTTGTATCTCTCCCTGGGTACAAAACACACCCCAGGACGATCGTGCCGGAGAAGGACACCTATGCATGTAGATGGCCGTGAGCACTTAATGCTGACAGCTGCAGCCTGGCCTGGGATCTCTCCAGGGTCTGAGCATGTGCGCGGGAGGAGGCTGAAGGGCAGTATCCTAATGAGTTCTGTCCCCGTAATAGGGGGAGTGGCTTCTGAGCAGGAAGCAGGCATGGCTCACAGGAGAGGGCTGTGGCCTACCTGGGGATGTTCTGGTCCACCGTGGCGCATCCGTACAGGAAGACGATGATTCCCACGATGGAGGCAGGAATGAGCATCTGGGTGTACGCACCCAGCCAGGCGAAGTAGAGGCCGATCTTCTCCCCAAAATACTTCCTACACCCAGACACAAAGCCAGAGACAGGCTTACTCTCATCGCATGCCATGGGGAAAAACATGTCAGCCGCCCTCCCCAGCCAGGATCAACTCAAATTGGGGCCCCCGTTTCTGTTGCCCAAGAAGTAGAGAATGGGGCTCCGCGACACCTCATCAGGTGTGGGGTGCTCTCTGCTTTTCCCACACATCCCAGCCCCGCTTCTCTCATGCCCTGGGAAGGTGGGTGCTCCTCTGCCTGTGACACTGGCAGAATGTGTCCCCCGAGGCTGTTGTGCCCCCACACCAAGCGCTGCTCAGTGTAGGGACTGGAATGAACTTCAGCATGGAGGTGCCAAGAAAAACAATCACTCTTTGTCTTAAGTGCCTTGGCACCTCTATGGCTTAAACGGATTTCTATGGGCCAAACTCTGGTGTACAAGTCCCCACACGACACCGCCGCCCAAACCGGCGGCCCTTCTTCCTGCCTCGTGGGGACAGACCTGGATCTCTTCCAAATTCTGGAATATCCCAAGGCAGCTCTCCCCCCCCCCGCCCCCACAACACCACGCTGCCTGGTCCAGCCAGGCCGGGCAGTGGATTTAGGGGGATGATAGCTAATGTGATGGAAAATGCTCGCCTCCCAGTCCCCCAGCAACTGCGAACAGACTGCTTTAGCCAATGCTGCCCTGGATCCTCCCACACAACCTTCAAGTTCCAGCAGGTCCCTGGATAGCTGAATATTCACAGCAGTTGAAACACATGGGGATGGTACCTGACTGACATTTTATCAGTGTTATGGTTTGTGCCTAGATGTCCTCCAAAGCCTCATGAAGTCCTAGATGGGGCTTTTTCAGAGGAGGCTGAATCTAGAGTGTGTTATTACTAAATCAGTCCTGGTAGCCTGGATAAAATATAAGGTGCAGAAAGAAGCTGTTTTGGTCCCTTTTGCTCTCCTTGCCTGCCTTGCTGCCCTCTGCCTGTCAGCCAGGCCACCCGCCTTGGAGCCAGCCGACTGTGGACTGAAACTTCTACAAACTGTGCGCTAAATAAAACTTTCTTCCTCTAACTTTGGGTGTAGGGTATTTTGTCTCAGCAACGAGAGAAAAGTAACTAAGATAATCAGGGACCCACTTCCCGCTGCCCAAGATACCAGGCCAGTCGCACCCCACTTACCTGACCAGGTCGATGGGCTGATACTTATAGAAGACTCCGTAGCTCGCCCACTCCTCATACAGGAGCTAGAGAGAGGAAGTGCGAGGAGCTGATGACCGGGTCACATGCCGAGGTCACACTCCCAGAGCACAGTGCTGCTGGGGCCTCAGCCCATTATCACACCACACATTCATTCAACAAACACTTATCGAGTGTGCGTTGGCTGCATGCTGGCCAGAGTGAGCCTGCATTTCTAGGTGCTGCTGGGGATGGGAAAGGTGCTCCGGGCGGATCACGGAATTCCAGCTCTTTGTGATCTGAATTATAACACCCGCCACTGCGGAGCCTTTCTATTTGGGTTTTTCGGTCACTCTGGTCAGATACTAAATCATTCTTTATAAAGAATACAAAACCACCATGGTTTTGAGCAGAGAAGTATCAACGGCAAAAAAGAGAAAAAAAATCTCATGAGATGCACAGATAGCTGGCGGTTTATCTCTGGAGATGGGCTGCCTGATTAACGGCCTTGGTGACATAAATGAAAGTGACACACACCCTGCTATCCCCCAGGCTCTGGCAGGCGCAGTAATGAGCTAGGAGGATTGGAAGCCTTGTGTGAACATGCAGAGGTGTCCTGAGGACGACGCAGTGCCAGGACTGCCGGGTAAAACAACCCCTGTATGTGCACAGTCACCAGCTTACTGAGTCCGAAGGGTTACATCCTCCCTCCGCAGGGAGCCCTAGGGTGCACGGTCATCCCCTCCACTCAGCTCTGAGGCTACCCCAGGGCCAAGCCACTGCCCAAACTCAGAGTCCAAGGTCATGGCGCAGGGGTGGGGTAGGGTGTGTGTGTGGTGTCCCCAGACCCTGGAAGGTGGCATGGGGCGGGACACAGTCTCCATAGCCCAGGGGATCTGAGCAGCTTGTTTGAATAACACCTGAGACCCCGAGCGACAAACAGAGGAGAAACTCCACTCCCCACATGGCCTCCTGCACCATCCCGGCCCCTCTCTGCGCACACATGCAGGGTACATTCCTGAAATCCACCAGTGGGCCACGAGCCACTGCACGGGACTAGAAGCTGGAGCTGCACGCACAGCCGAGGCCAGGGAGCCAGGCTGGGCCAGGGAGGGGCGGTGGAGGCTGGATTTTCACCTGCAAATGAACAAGGAGGCTGCTGTGGATGTGGATGAGCTGGGTGAGGGGGAAGAGAGGTTCAGGGCTGTCCTGGGGACTGCCACCTGGGGTGAGAGGCATCCAGGCTGTGCACCTGGCAGGGGGACTTGTCCTTCCTCCTGTTCACATGCAGCAAGGCAGGGCCACCAGCGTCCTCAGTCGCCCCTTCCCTACTGGAATCAGAGCCGGTGGCAGGAGGTAGGGCTCCTCACCACGTGCCCCTGCCTATTCATACTGCATGTGTCCTTTCTAACATTTAAATTTCATTTTACTAAAAAAATATATTTTTAAATGCTAAAATAGGACTCACTAAGTTGCTAAATCGCCCAGGCTGGTTTTGAAGTTGTAATCCTCCTGCCTCAGCCTCCCAGAGGCCGCATGCTCGGCAACACTAAAATTTAAAAATTGGCAGGAGGATAGTCTCCTAGACTCAATGGAGACTCAAAAACATCACCCCAAATACTCTTTGCTGTGGAGTGAGTACGTATACACCCCCAAATTCCTATGCGAAAGCCCTGACCCGCATGTGACTATGTTTGGAGATGGGGCCTTTTGGGAGAGGATCAGGATTGCATGCGGGGTCCTGATCCTAGATTCGTGCCCTTATTAGAGGAAGAGACATAAGGCACCATAGGAGGACGAGGCAAAAAGGTAGCTGTCTGCAAGCCAGGAAGACGGCCCTCGCTGGGTCCCAAGCAGGCCAGCGGTGGTACCGGTTCCTGGAGCCTGAGCTGACTAAGACACCTTCCCCCGCTGACTGCGAAGATCCCGAGCTGACGGGCAAAAGTCCCTTCAAGTGAGTCTTGGAAAGTCCAGGACATGTCAGCTGTTTTGGGGAGGCCCCAGCTTCCCGCGTGTTGAGGGGGACCCAGGGATCTACCCTGTGAAGAGTTTCCTCTTTCACGGATCTCAGAAATACCACCCTGGTGAACCCAAGTGCTGTTTCATCCCAAGTCAATACACATGTCTCCGAGAAGCAGGGAAGAAAATGGCTTAAAAGAACAAAACGCATTTTAGTGAGTTACGGCGGAGCCTCGCTATGAAAACCGTGGGTTTTGCCTTTTCGGATCTTTCCCTGAGTGGCTTTTGACATAACCCCTGGGCGCATCAGACTTGTTCCTGCTGAGAAGAAAATGTCTATCACTCTGCGCTGTTGAGAGTGCAGAAATCAAACCTGGATCTCACTGCTACCCTGGAAGAAACACAAGGACCCACGAGAGGAGCCAGGCACCGCGATGGGTGGGCTGAGAACCAAAGTGGGGGGCCCTTGCACCCTGAGGGATCTGGCTCAAGCCCTGGGCAGCTCTGTGGCCCCCCACACAGGGGCAGGCCGGTCAGCATGAGACCGCACCGGGGCAGGCCTTCGCGGATGTGCGACCCTGGCCCTTGAACAGAGGACCAGGCACATCTGCTTTTGAGCATCCTCAGTGCCTGACATGGGGCCTGGGGTGGATCACAGTTTTCAGTAAGTAACTACTAAATGAAGGGAGGCTAGGTGGGGCCTGCAGCTCCCCGGTCCAGCAGGGAGTGGAGCAGACCTCAGTCCACACCTGGAGAAAATCCCCCATGACCCCTCTCTCTGGGGTCGCGGCAGTCCCCTGCTCTGTGGGGCCCAGGCTGGCCTAGTCTTCCGCAGCTTGGGCAGGAGAAGCTGCAGCTGCCCACCTGGACTCTTGCACATGTACAGCTACCCCTCGGTGAGGCCCTGCTCAGTCAGGCTTAGCTCATGCAGGTCCAACTCACCCGAGCCGCTGGAGGAGGGGGCACAGGCCTGTGGGCCCAGGGCTCATGATCCCAAAGAAGGATCGATGAGGCAGCCTCAGCCAGACCTGCCTCTTGCCTGATCATCCCCACCTGCCTCCCCAGCTCCGCACAGAAAACGTCCTTGCTGCACTTTCCTTTGGTCCTGCGAGGAACCTGGGATCAGACACCCAAGGTACCTGCTTCTGCCGGCAGCAGGAATGGAGAAGCCTCAGCCTCACATTGTCATGGGATGGAAACACACTCAGAACCAAGCCACTTAAAGTACAGCCATCAGGAAGATGAAGTTCTCCAGTCTCTGAGTTAGGACGCGAATGCTGGTCTGAACCTCCCTCCTCCCCACCTTCCATTCGCCACTATCTCACCATCGATCATTATCTATCTCTCATTCCTCATCCACCCATGCATTCACCCAGGCGTCCATTCATCGTTAATCTCAGACTGTCCCGTGACCAGGCCTTGTACTCCTTACAGGGGCATGAAATTCACTGGGGTGGGCACAGTCCAGGTAGAGGAAAATAACAGGACTTGGCACACAGAAAAAGTAAATATTTCTTGAATAAGTACCGGCCTGAGATCATCTTGCTGTTGATTTGACCATCAGCTAGGCTATCTTGAGATCAGAAAGGCAGCGAGTGCGGCTGGAAGTTGAGGGAGAGTGCGGCTTAGGGTAGAGGGGCCAAAGGACTGAGTCCGGCCAGAAGGGGTGGCTGGTGACCACAGAGGAAGCTTTTAGATGGAGGAAGGGCATTAGCCAAGTGGCAGGGCACAGAGGAAGAGAGTGGGATGAAGTCTGAGGTCAGAGTTGGCCAGGGCAGGTCGTGGTGGGGACTGTGTTTCTCCAACGGCACTGGAAGGGGGAGTTCTATAAGTCACAGGGTCTCAAATGCTAGACGTTACACTAAAAATAACCAAATATGTAATTTTTATCTTAAATCAGATAGCATCTTCAGCTAGGTTCCCGGGCAGGCAAGTCGTATCAAGCACCAAAGACTTAAAACCATGTATGGGGGCTGGAGAGAGGCAGAACACAGAGGACATTCCATCCACGGAGGTTCCTGGGCCCCGGGAGTTGGGACAAGGGCACCATTGTGAAGTGCTCCAGGAAATTTCTCTGCCTACCACCCTCAGGCAGATCCACAAGGGGTCCTGGGGGGGCTGGCCCCTGAGGGAGGACTGTTTGGGGAATGGGGAGTGGCGGACTTGGACGATGGGCGGGGAAGAATCCTCCTGAATGTTGGGGGTGGAGGAGCAAATGGCTGGGGATGGGGGGCGCTGTTCATGCCAGGAGTTTCCTAGGGAGCCCTGGTGGAAGGAGCAGGAATCCCTGGTCCAGAGCGAGGGTGGGGGCACTGGAGGGTGGGAACTGAGGCTCTGGAGCAACAAGGAAATCAGGACAACAGCCACGAAAGAAGGACAGGATCACTTAGTGTTCCCCAAAGAACCTTCCTTGGAACCCAGCTCGTAACTTTTTTATTCACAAAGCCTCCAGGGCAGATAAGTTTGAGAAACACTGGGTTGAACACCATCAAGCCGGTTTCCCCCAGGTGCTGCTGGGGGCTCTGGTTCTTTGTGCAACTGGCCGCTGCGGGTCCCAAGTTTGTTCACCTGAAGCCAGATGCCTTCCAAGACTGCTATAGTCCTGGCCATGGTCAGACACCAGGCAGGCAGGGTGTCTTCCACCCAGCCGTGTTTGGTGGAGAAAGGACCATGGAAGGAGCAGGCTCTGGGGAACCTTTTCCTCTCACAAATTAACAATCTCCTGCCAAGCGCGAGGGACTTACCTTCCTGTCATTGAACTCGACATGGTCCCCCTCGTAGTCTCCCTGTGAACAAGAGAAAGGCAAGCTCTTACTCGCCATGTGGCTTCTGAATAGCTCACATTCACAGTGTTTCAAAAAAAACTCTGGCTACTCTCATTGACAGAGATCACGACAAACTTGGGACCAGATTTCGTGCAGTCAAACAGGTGTCCTTTGTCCTATGATCAGAAGTGCCACCCAAGTCCTACCACTGGAGAGGCCTGAGCCACCCTCCCCTTGTGACAGAGAGGGGTCCAGAAGACTCCAGCGGAAGCCACAGCCTTGGGAAGAAAGGGGACTTCTGGGGACAAGAAGAATTGAACCAATCATGTGAACCCAGGCTCTACCCCAAAAGGACGTCCTGTGTCTTGTCCCTAGCCCCACACAGGTGGTGTCCCCTCCTTTTATCCTCAAGTGTCCCAAGAGGGGTGATAAGTTATGTGATCACTGTATATGTAGACCACTGTGCCCAACTTTCCCATTTTACAGATGGAAACACTGAAGCGCTGAGAAAAACCTAACTTTCTCGAGCACACACAGCTAAGTTTGACTCGCATCCAGGTCTAAATTCTAAGGAAAAGAAGGAAGTAAAAGTTGAAAGTGAGCCCCAAACGCAAACCTCTGATAGACATAACTAAGGAGGAGCAGCAAAAGAAAGGCTCTGTGGACTCTGAATGTGGCCAGGTCAGCTCACTGGTCTTGAGAATTACTAGGCACATAAAGCTCTGGGCCTCTTGGGGTCCGCTTTGGTCTCTCCAATCACTAGCATCCTCCATGGCCCTAACACCCTTTGCCAGGCAGCCAAGATTTGGCCATGTACCCAAGCAAGCCACCCAATGCCAGGTCTCTGAGTCAAGTGCTCTGAAAACAGTGTGGCCTGCTGGCCCCTGAGTCTTCAGGGTCCTCACCACCAGGCCCCACTCCTTTGGATACATCCCAGCACTTCTTTCCACGCACGAGATGGCCTCACGATTCCAGGGGCAACTCCCTTACCAGAGACCGGTCTGCCGGTGACCTCGAGGTGGCATGTGCCGACCAGGAAGGGAGCTGGAGAGCCCCTGAGTGGCAACAGGACTGTCAAAGTCGCCCTACACAGCCGACACTCTCACGAGAGAGCTGCTCGGTTGCTCACACAGAACGTGGAGCTCTTATACCACACGCACTCCCCAGCAGCTGCACATCCAGCTGGCTCCCAGCACCTGGCCTGGGAGATGCTCTTGCTGAATGAATGAAGGAGCAAATGAACACAGTGGGCAAGGGCTGGGAGATGCCAGGCAGATAGCACAGGTGTAGGACACAAGGTGCCAGATGTGGGGAATGCAGAAGGAGTGCTGGGGCAGCAGGAGTGGCCTTGCATCCTCTCTGTTAAGGACGTGGGGGGCACAGGGCTCGGCTTGGAGGGAGCTGCCTCCCCCAGATGAGTTGGTCCCTAACAGGGTGGGTAGCCTTCAGCTACATGGCAAACTCATGGATGGAAAATGCCTTATTTCCAAGGAGCCACAGTCCAGCAGTTCTGCGCCGCACTCTGGGTGTGTCCCTGGGCAAGTTGCCCAAATGTCCCATGCCTGTCTCTCCACCTTGAAAGTGGGAGCCCACATCGCAGGCTTCCCTCTGTCTGGGCCAGCAGAACGCTGGCTGGGAAGGAGGCGTTTCCCTCCACGACCCTGGAGCTGCCTTTTGGGGACCGGGTGGGATAAGAGGCCTCGTGGGTCAGGGAGTCTCATCCAGGGAATTTAAACTGCTGACAGGATGGATTCCTCAGACAAATGTGGTGAGGGCCAAGATGGTGGTGCATTCGGCCTCCAGGGGATGGAGTGGCAGAGTGACAATCAGGAATTGTTTTGGTCTCCAGCTCCCCCTTGGGGGCTGTGTTACCTTGGGCAAGTCACAAAACTTCTCTGAGTCTCTGTGCCTGTACCGGGTTAAGCAAAATAAAGCTCCTACTACACACAGTGCTCCGCAGGCACACAGTGGGTTCCTGGAAATGTTCGTCTCTGCCCTTTCCCTTTTGAGACTTAAAAGGCTGACTCCAAGCAGGCAGGTGCAATGGCAAAGGCCAGCTTCACAGTGCAGAGAAGGCCTCAAGGGGGAGGTGACAGGGTGACAATGGCAGATCAGCCAGACATCTTTCCCCCTGGACCATCCAGATGGAGCACCCTGTGCCACCCAGCACCCACCTCGGCCCAGTGGAGCCTTTCTTCCTCAGGGCCCTTTCCTCTGCTTGGACACCACTGCTGCCCTCGCAATCAGACAGGGCAAGATGTCCCAAGCCAGTCAGGGCCGCTGAGGCTCAGGGAGTCCAAGGGGCTGACTCTGCTCAAGACCATCGAGAGGCCAGGATGGACTCTGGGCCTTCTGACTCTCAGACCCGTCCTCCCTCCCTCCAGTCTCTGCGTTTCTAGTCTTTGCCATTGGAAAGTTCCAGAGAGTCTCTGTCTGGGATTCCCACAGTGCTCAGGCCTCATGGCCTGATCCCTGATCCTAGTGCCCTGCTGAACCCCAGCCCCTGTTTCCATAGAGATAACAGAAGCTGGCATCGTCGTCATCCCTCTCTGTCCACCCCAAGCCATGGCCTCGGGCTATATTTGTCAGGGAGAGACCAGTGGGAGTTGGAGACTCAGCTCAGGAAGCTGGCTACTCACTCCGCAGAAATAGATCCACAGAGAGCCCTGGTCACTGCCACAGCCCTGGGCAGGACAGGGCGGGACAGGACACGATGGGGCGGGGTGGGGCAGGGCCAGGAACCGAGCCAGGGAAAACACTGTGTGGACCAGCTGGCTGCAAGGTGCAAGACACTGTTGTCTGCCATAGACATCCCGTCCCAGTGGGACTGTTCTGCCAGCAAAGAGGGGCCTGTGTGCAACTTCTTAGCCCCACACCGGGGAACAGGGGAGGCCTGTGTGCAGCTGACATTTACGCAGAGAGCCAAGCAGGAAGCCGTGACCACAGGATAATTGCAGCTCCCAGGGGTGTGGCCCACGGGGATCTGGGGAGTCAAGTGGCAGAGATAAAGGGTATGTCAAGGTTACTCACATCGTGCAGTGGGTAGGCGGCCGAGTACACGCCATTGGCCAGCAGGCTTGTGATGCCTTAAAAACAGAGGCAGAGAGAGATTATGGATGGGCAGGTCTCCCGCCGCACATCTGCAAGCCAGAGTGGTCGCAAGGTAGTCCCGATCACCAGGAGTTTTCTCTACTTGAAACGCACCTGGCTACACAGAGCCCGCCACCTTCCTGGGGTCCTTCCCCGGGGATGACGCAGCGGGACGATTTATCTATCCACTAGATGATAAAAACATGCTCGATTGGCAAGACTAGGAAGACACAGAGGAAACCCCAGGAGGAAGTTCCGTCTGGGAGGAAGGAGGCGCCGGCAACCCTGCGGCTGAACTCGGTCACCCCCAGTCCTCCGATTCACCAGCTACCCCCACTTGCCGGAGGGCAAGTCTGCAGATCGGAAAGGTGGATTTGAAGTGGTTAGAAAAGCTGAATCATGAGTAAATGTATGGATGGGAAAATTGATGGTGTCAGAAAACACACATACAATTTGGAATTAGATTTTAGGTTGATTGGAAAAGCCGAAGAGGAAGCCCCACACTTACCATATTTCCCACATTTCCGCCTTTTACTTAGAAGGGCAGAGTCCTTCTTTCTTCCCTCTCCTTGCCCTGTTTATACATTGGCTATTAGTTACATGGAAGGGCCTCGAAGGATCAAAGCTGCATTGGGGGACAAAGCGCTGGAGGCGGGCGAGGGGCTCCCGGCGGCCCAGGGCTCCTGGGTAGGGGATGAGGGCCAGGACTTTGCTTGCTGGCTCAGGGGCTGTGCTGGGCATCTTATAAAAATAATCACTTCTGCACCTGGCGGCCAGTGTGGGAGCTGCACCCAGCCCCAAAGGATGGTTCTGGAAGAGGGGAAGGAGACCCAGCACATCTGGGGCCAGCACGGTGCAGGAGTTTCTCCAAACCCCTGCCTGGCTAAGGCAGCTTTCTAGGTGGTAAGTGTGTCAGATCACAGCAGCCTGGGAAGCCTTGACACCGCTTGATACCATCAGGAAAGTGATCACTAGGAACCCCTTAAAAATGAACCAGCCCCTCAGTCAGTGACCCAGAATGGCCAGGACCCCTAAGGATGCTTAAGAATCAAAATCAGAGGAGAGGGGAGCATGTGGCTGAAGCCACACATGAATGAAAAGTGAACACGAGGCAGGATCCAGGCCCATGAGCCTCCCTTGCTCTTCCTAAAATGCTTGTAGAGCTGCCACAGGGCCTTTGCACAGACTATTTCCCCAGCAGGCTCACCCTTCTCTTTCTTTAAGCCTGCCCCAATGTCCCCTTGCCAGAAAGGGCTTATCTGATCATGCCTCCTAAAATCACCTAAGTCCCCAAGGTCCCCTCATCCTGCAAGACCGTATTCTGCTTATATTTTTATTTAGTATTTGTCTTCTTCCCCTAGAATATAAATCCCCTGAGGGCATGGAGCCCCAGCCCCCGGAACAGAACCTGGTTGAGGACAGAAGTCCAACACTCCTTGAGGCAAGGTGAATGAACGAATTTAGAGGTCGGCAGAGCTCTGGGATGAGCTGCCAGCGTGGAGCAGGGTTGTGGAGGAGGGTCTCGATCCAACTGCCTCGTCACCAGGTGCTGGGAACCAGGCCTGCCTGGAACCTGGTGGGAACCAGCGTAGCCCCGCCTCCACAGGGATGACCCGGAGCCGGGCATCCACACCTGCCACGCAGCCCCCACCCCGGATCCTGTAGATCTTCACAACAACCACACAGGTTTCCACGGAACGGACCCAGTGGGGAGACCGAGGCCTAAGACCCGGTGCTAGGAACCACATGTCCCCCCACCTCTGGGGATGTGACTTACAGAAGCACTTTCCAGACCCCAGCTCCTGAGTCACCCTCCGTCACTGCTGGCCTCTTTGGGGCAGGACCTGCCCATTCTGGAGGGTCCAGCTCTGTCTGAGGTGGCCCGGACTGATGAGGACAGTTTTCCTGGCTCCCTCTGACCCCTGCATGGCTGCACGCTCATTGACACGGGTCTTGAGCTCAGGGACTTCAGGCTGCAAGGACGTCCCTGCCGCCGACCCTCAGCCACACCGTAAGGGCACCCCGAAGGGACATCTTCGCCCTGAGTCCTGGCCTGTCCCCACAGCTCCTTGTCCTCCCTTTCTGGGGTAGCATCGTCCCCTCCAGGTGGCAGAAGGGACTCCTGCCTGTAGACTCCAGCTCTTCCCTGGCTGCTGGCCCTTGTGACTCCAGCCTTGTCACTGCAGAGGCGTCTATGTGCGACGGACATCTTAGCCCTCCATGCAGGAGGAAGCGGGAGAAGGTGGGGACTGGGCTGGCTGGGACTCTGTAACCTCCTGGCTTTGGCAGCCCAAGCCCGTAGCAGCTGCAGCCATGAACCCAGCCAGGTTGGGTCCCATCCACAGTTTTTTTTTTGGCGTGGGGCAGGGGGGGCACAGAACACTGTACGGGACTCAAGGAATCTACTGGGGATGCTTTTATGGCAGCTTCCAGGATCTGGGTATCAGCATATGGTATTACCGTGCTACTTGAGCAAGTCCTGGGTTGGGGGGGTTTCTACTCTACGTGGGCTTGGCTGGCTGCACCCAGCTGGGGGCTGCTGCTCCCCCAAAGGCCCCAAAGAGAGGCTTGGGCTGTGGCCCCCAGCAGGACCCTTGGCTCCTTCCCACCGGAGTGTGAGAGTCAAGAGCATCCGGACCCCCAGAATTACCCCCCTGGAGGTGACCCTGTCCACAGCTCACAAACATCTCCCACAAAGTGAAGAGCGCCTCTGCATTTAACAGTGCCAGGTCCTAAATCTGCCCCGGCCCTGGAATGGCTTTGCTTCCAGCCGCCCAGCCCTCCTGTCTGAAACAGTTACAAAGGCTTAAATCAAAACGCTTTTAAAAGCTCCAGCCCGGCTGCCCACCTCCCACAGAGATGATTCGGAGGCAAGATTACCACTCGGAAACGGCCGCTGATCTCAAGCCCCGAAAATGTCCTTACCCATGCTGTACTTGGCCTTGGTACACGTCGTTCTCTTCAAAATTTCATAGACCTGCGGAGAGACGAGAAGGAGGGGTGAACAGTCACTTGCAGGACCTCCGGCCCGCAGCAGGCGTCTCGCTGTAAAGGGACAGTTTGGACATGACCCATGACAGCTACCAGTGCCGTCCCAGGCAGGATGCTGGTCGGGAATGGGCTGTAAGCTCAGGATTCTAGCGGGGGCGAAGGTCTGAGTCTCTCCGGGATAAACCAGTGAGCCCTGCAGAGTCCAGCCCTTCATTTCCCACAGCAGGACAGGGTGGCCAGGCTGAGCATGGCAGGGTGGCCGCTCCCTGGAAATTGCACTGGCATTCAGCACCACAGCTGTCCCTGTGCCCCGAGCAGACGGTCACCATCCTTTCTGCTGAGAGATGAGCAGGAGCAGAAGCCCTGGGACCCGGCCCAGAAGCCTGGGGGACAGGGCAGGGGTGGATTTTAGGACTTCACGTGCCACACTCCGCTGGACGGCGCCTGGGCAGAGCTTTCCTAAGGCTAAGGGAATCTCACTCCACCCCAGGCGCCAAAATGGAACATTATGTCGGTGGCCTCAGGAGTCTTGGCGGCAGGGAGTCTGCTTGCCCTGAGTGCTGGCTCTATTACTGTGATTTTGGATAAACTGTATCATCAACTGTGCCTTAGTTTCACCTTCTGCAAAATGGGATGTGACTAACAGCCCAGATGCACATTTTGGGGCATGAAACTCCTGCTGGAGGCCTCTATTGCTCCCACTCTCTGTGCAAGGCTGGCGTCCTTGCCATGACCACCAGGCCTTACCAGCCTCTGTCCTGTTGTTTTGTCTCCCTCCGCTTCACTGTGAGTGACCACAGCCTCCTCTCTCTCCAAACCCTCTCTTGCGGTCTCAGGGTCTCCACTCTGGCACTTCCTTCTGCTGGAAGTACTTGTCCCCTCCAGATCTACACGGCTGTGGGCCACCTGCACCAACAGCCCTGTGCCTGTCCGTTGCTGACCCTGCTCCCTGGCACCACCTGCCCTCTACCCTGCCCACTGGTCTCAGGCACACAGCTGGTGCTCAGTAAACACCTGCTCGGTGAAGCAATGAGTCACTCAGTTGCTCTCAGTGACTCTTTCCCTATCACCCTCCTTCGTCCCTCTGTCCACACAGTTACAGGCCCCATTCACGACCACCATGGCCACTCTACATCTGCCTTTCATCTGCTCTTCCACAGCCAGCTCTCAAAGTGATCATTCTAGAACAGATCTGACCACATCCAAACCTTGCTCCAAAACCTTCTATGGCTCCATAGTGTCTACAGGCTATTTAAAACCCAAGACCAGCACACGGGGCCCTTCCCCACTGGGTCTCTAACCCCTACCCATTGTACACTGGGCAACCCCAATGCCAAGAGTGGAGTGGCCTGTGACAGCCCCACACCTGGGCTTAAAATGGCCTCGCCCCAACTCTGGACGCCATCTGATTTCCAACACCATCAGATCTGGCTACCCAGGAGCAAAACTTTCTACCACCAATGTTCCACTGGAGCACACAGTCACTTACAAATTAGCTTCCAGGGACTCTGGGCAACAGTACCTCTTCCCCTGCCCCTAGAGGTAAATGGAGTCAAGGATCTTTCAGGTAATATCTACAGGTCTGGGAAGAATTCATTTCTCTGATGCGGTGGCCACAGAAGCCATCACCTGGGGACCAATTCAATTTCACAGCAGACTCCCAAAGAGATGGCGTCAGAACTTCCCGTCCCCTTATGTTCTCGTCCCCTTATGTTCTGCACCTCAGCTGCCCCGAAAGCCAGAGGGAATTTACAACTTTTCATCCTGCCCTGGGCTTCCAGGACCATGCTCACAGCCCCAGAGAATGTCGAGGTGCCATACATACTGAAACACGGGTGAGTGGCTTGGTTTACATGGTTGGCTGCCCAGTTCTCCCCTGCGTCACAGCGATGGTGATGTGGCTCAGATTAAGGTTGCTGTGGTTGTCAAAGTGGCCGATATCTCGGTAGGGGCCTCTTGTGGACGTGTCAGCCCCAAGCTGGGTGTTTTGCTTAAATTCCTTATTGCTTATTATCAGGCGATCTAATCACCAAAATTAGTTACACCATTAAAAATAAAAAAATCACAACAATGACTTGGCAACCTGGCACGAGCCCACACGACTAACCCAATGGAGGTGCCCCATAGCCTTTGGAGAACAAGCCAGAGTTATCCCCGTCCTGATACAGGTTGGGGGGTTCTCCGGAGGTCACGAGAGCTGAAGGGGCAAAGGGCAGATGGGACTCAGACCTGCTTATCCTGGCAGGAGCCCTTGATGCCATCACGGCCTGTACCACCATCTTGCAGCTGGCTGCCTGCCAGTCTCAGGATGGAGGCAGCGGGGGGCGTTATCTGCACTGGGCTGACCTCCTCTGAGCCCTGCACAGTTGCCCGGCCAGGCGGTGCGTTCTGGGCAGGCGGACAGAACGACAGTGTGGCTTGGCTGCCGGGTTAATTTCTTGTTCAGATAGAAATTGGGTCCTGTGTGACTCACAGCCCGGCTTGGCTGGTGGACGAGTTGGCAGCCAATGGATAAACATTAAGTCAGTACCTTGAATAGGGCAGGGTGGCCTGGTCAGATTTCAAACCTCGGTTTGCTCATCTGGCAAAGGCCTGGTAGCAGACCCTCACCCCGCACCTCCGCCTCCACGGCCCGGCCCTCGTGCGGTGCCTGCTTGCTCAGAAACCCAGCTGGGGACCCGACACGGGCACCCATGCAGTCTCCTCTGGGAGCCAGTGTGAGACGTGTGGGACCCTCAGGACACTGTGCATGGCTGCAGTCACTCGGGGGGCACCGAGTCCCTCCCCTCCTCCTGGCCTTCAGTGACTTTGTTCTTTCTCATGCTCCTCCTCTGAGCCAGCCAGGGCTGTGGCTGTCCCCTGGGCCGCTGGCTGCCCTCTCGCTTCATTATTCTAATTATTTCTGTCACAGACAATTAGAGCCGGCTTCCACCCGGAGGAGTTTCACTGAAATGGAATTATCTTCCTCGTCCCAAGGGCCACCCTGCTTGCTGGTGAGGTGATTCCGACTGTGATACTTACTATTGTGCTCCGGGTCTTGCTGTCGAAAAAGGAATCCTTATCGGACAGGTCGAATCTGTTGAAACACAGGGAGGAGACAAGCCGTTCACTGGAGGTGGCTCTCTGGGGTTCCAGGCCCTGGGAAGTCACCCTGTCCCCATTAGCAGTCACTATGCAGTGGCCAGAACTATGTCCGCATACCAGGTAGGCCCTGCCCATCCCCGGGCAGGTGCAGCGTCTGTCTCCCTAGTCCCTGCGCCTGGGGGAGCTAGTGGGAAAGGACTCAAGAGACAAGCGCACTCAGGCACCCTCCCTGCTCTCTGAAAACATCCTCAGCAGGAAGCTTTTAGAGTCAGCGCAGTGGGGAACAGGGACAGTATCATTCCACCATGAGACAGTTCTGATTCTGAAAATGATGTCCTTAACTGCCCAGGGGTTTGGGTCCTGATGTCTTGGGCCATGTGGAGATTGTCCGAGACTTCCCGAGGGCAGTGGCAAATCTCTGGAAAAGCCATTCACTTCTCAAGGCATTAAGAGAGAGCTGGAGGGTGGCACAGGGCCTGGCCAAGCCAGGGGAGGGGGTGTGAAGGTCCTGGTACAATGGCACAGCTCTCTACTGCCTGAGTCTCTGTTCTACATAGAGCTGGCGACAGGAACCGGGCAGGGGGCCACTTCCTTCTCCCAATATATCCACCACGCCCAGGACTAGCCATGCAGCTAGTGAAGCACACAGCTTCCCCAGCAGCCCCTACATCTACAGGGCAGATGCCCCAGTTGCAAGGCGAGGCAGCTGTGTATGCTTCTGGCCCTTCTCTGACCCATGAGGCTGGGGGTGTCCAGGAGCCCTTCCGCCCCAGGCTCGCCATTCAGACTCCCCCGGGTTCCCTCTGCCCACACTCCAGCTCTGCTCAGCGAGCCCCATGGAAGGTGTGCAGCCACTGCTGGCCCAGGTGGCTACACCCCACTGCCTCGTGGGAGCAAGGGAGGATGGAAGGTTCCAGAACAGGGCTCGCAACACTGCCAGGCAACGCTGCTACTGGCTGCGGGTCCCTGGGGCTGCGGATTCCCCGTGGGGACACTTTCAATTCCACTTCTCCGAGCTGCTTGGCTGTCAACTGGCCCCCTAGGGGATGGAGCTGGGCAGGAGGGCTGCCCAGACCTCTGGCATGGGACAAGAGCACATGTGGCTTTTCCTCTGTGTCGCCAAGCTGGACAAGACTCCCTCTCTAATTCTTCAGTGATTGGTGACCTTAGAATTCATTCCACCGACTCTCTTGGGTACAAGTATAAAGCTCTCAGAAGAATACACACCAGGGGCCAAAGTTTCCTCTTTCAAGGGGGATGGAGAATCATCCACGTGGATTTCTCGCTAGAGGGCGAAAAGCAGAAAGCAGGGTGTGCAGGCCGGGGGGTGGGGCACTTACAGGTGCTGCTTCTCCCGGGAGAAGGGGTAGTAGAGCCTCTTCATAGTCTGGGGCCTGTGCTCGGCCACCTTGGGCTGGATAGGGTCTGTGAGTTTCTGCAGCACTGAGCTGATGGTTTTCAGGAGGCCGCGAGTCTCACTAATGTGATACATCTGCAGGCGAGACCAGAGCAGGGCTCTGCATCATTCTTCAGAGCCCTGACCTTGGGGGCCCATTCTTGGAGGTCAGAGAACCACCCCCACTCAACAGGATGACTTGTGGCCAGGATGCCCCACCCCCTGCTCCCTGAAAGTTCAGCGTTTTGAGAAAGTCTAGCCAAGAGCTCAATTATGATACATTCCAGGAACTTTCCCCCAAATTTTGCTGTTGTTTCAAAAGAGAAGCCAAGGGCCGACTCGTGGAGCCTGGCTTCATCCCTACACACACACAAGTGAACTCGGAAGCCAAGCTCAGTTCCATTGTCAAACTCTCCTTGGTCGTAAAGTTTTCAGAGATTAAAAGGAAAAATCCCAGCAAGCTAGGAAATGTAATTAAATTGAATCTGATAAATGAGCTGAGACCCCACACGCATAAAAGAACTGGAGCTCAAAGTTTAACTGGATCTGTATTTATCACAAATGCTGGGGGCCCAGAACTTGGACCCTCTCCTGGTAGGATTTGGCTAAGGGGCCGGAAAGGCCACCCAGGACTGGGCCACAGTCTCCATGATGGGGACACGGGCACCAGGGAAACTTCATGGCATCTGAGCCACACTGTCCTCCCTGGAGTGCCAATAAAGCCCACTGGGCTCTTTGGAACAGGTCAGAGCTTGGAGTCAATGACATTCTCCTGCCAGGTGTCTGTGTGACTTTCAGAGCTGGTGCTGTATTCTGGAATCCTAACATCACCACTGACCTTCTTTGTTGGCATCTTCAGTTTCAAAAACTCAGCCTCTCTGCAGAGCACATTCCAAGGGGCGTGGATTTTCACAAACCCAACTCCGTGGATTTTGGTCTAGAAGAGAAGAGTCCCAGTAAGAGCAGGCCATGTGCACAGAAAACCATCTTTACCCCTTCAGATGCACATATGGTCTCCAGAGCGGCTGCTGTGTGCGGCTGCATCTGCCAGTCACCAACCCTACCCCAGCCATACTCTGAGCACACCCAGGTCGGCTTCTCACAGACGGCACGAGGCCAAGAGTCTCCCCAAGTCACATGGGAACTTTTAAGGCCAGAAAGTGTATGGGGGGGCACACAGACTCCAAAGCATCTGGGAAATTTTCAGCGGAGTTAGTCAAGGGCCCCTGAAGCAGCCCGAGTCACCAGAGAACTTTTCACAACACAGTCCAGGACCCTCGGCTTTGACCTGGGTCTTCAAGCAGGGATGAGGAGGTGAGGGCAGAGGACGAGTCTCTCTGGCTGTCTTCCCTCTGTCCTCCCTCCTGGGTGCTCTTCATCTACACAGCTGTTACCGTCATAAGAGTGGAAGCCTGGAGCAGGGGCTCAAGGGTGGGGGTGGGTTCAAGTTTGGCTTCTCCACCAAACTGCTGTGCGCTCAGACAAGCCACCTCTCTGTTCCAATGTTAGTAACAAACTAGCCGAGGGTCACTCAAGCGCTTCGAAGACAGGGCTTCGTGACGACCAGCTACAGAGGCCTTCATTCCAAGCTGGATGAGGACAGCAGTGCTCATGGCCCCTCTATAGACAGGAACGCTGTGGCTCAAGAGGCGGTCACCCCAGCCCAGTGTCTCACAGCTTGCAGGCTGGACACAGTTCCTACCCAGGCCACACTGTCCCTAGGGTCTCATCTCCACCGGGGGGCGAGACCCCAATGTTCTCTGCTCTCCCTTGATCTGGTGTCAGAGACAGGCCCTTCACCAAAGGCATAGCAGCTACACAGTCACAGCACATCTGCCACCTACATGTGAGCCCGGCCAGACCTTCCTCACCCGAGACCCTCAGCTGCCACCTGGCATCGCTGTAACCAACCGCAGCAGCAAAGAGCACAAGAGACCCGAGTCAGAGCTGCCCATGGGCAGCGAGTCCTTGGTCCACTGAGGGCCAAAGGGAAGGGCAGGCTGCAGCCCCAGACTGAGGCCCACTCACTCCTCCTTCCCAGTTCTGGGACCTAGAGGAACTTGCCTGCAGGGACCTGGCTCACCTGCTCGGCCACAGGGCCACAGGTGGGATCCAGAACTGACCGCGGCCCAGGCTGCCTCATGCCGACCGGCTGCGGCACGGCACAGTGCACAGGTGCCTGCAGGTTGCTGGCAAAAAGCAACAGAGCCAAAGGCACTTGGGGAGGACATTAAAGGAAGCAAATCTGAAGAGTGAAAAAGGTGTACCCATGAAGCACTGAAGCCGTGGCAGCAACGTCAGCTAGGGAGAGAGACTGCTGGGCCGGCTGCCTTTGGGGCCACTCCAAGTCCCTCCTTGAGGCCTCAGGCCCACCTCCTGCTTCTCTCGTCCCTCTCCAATGATGCCGGCCACTGGTCATCTGAGCTGACCTGCAGCACAACATCACACTCGAGGGCCCTGGCCTCGCTCCATCAGCACAGCACCTGCTCAGCCCTTAAACATGAACACGGGCGTGTTCTGCTCGGGCCTCCTCGCCTGCTGCCCCAGCGCCCACAGGCCACAGGAGCGGGCGTTCCACACATGTGACCAAATGAGTGAATGAACAAATGAATGACTGAAGGGCAACTGTAATAATGACAATAGTGATGGGGGATGGGGATTTAGCTCAAGTGGTAGCGCACTTGCCTAGTAAGTGCAAGGCCCTGAGTTCGATCCCCAGCACCGCCCCCAAAAGTGATGAAGGGTAGTGTCCACATGCACTTTTCATCTGCCAGTTCCTGCTTTATGCATTTGATGTATATCACCTCATTTAACCCTCACAACAAGCCTGTGAGGTAGGTACTATCCCTGTGCTCACTTACAGCTGGGGAAACTGAGGCACAGAGATGCCTACTATGCTGTTGTATTAGTGTCCTGGGGCTGCAGGAGGAGGGTTTAAGCCATAGGGATATATTCTCAGTCCTGGAGGCCAGAAGGCTGAAGTGTGGGGATGGCCAGGGCTCCCTCCTAAGCTCTGGGGAGCATCCTCCCTGCTCCTCCAGCTCCCGGGGGCTCCAGTTGTTGCTGGGCTCATGGCTGCGTCTCTCCAACCTCTGTCTGTCCTCACCTGGCCTCCTCCCTGTGTCTCAAATCTTCCCGTCTCTCTCTCTGCTACTGGATTTAAGGTTCACCCTAAGTCCAGGATGATTTCACCCCAAAACACTTAACTTAGTTCCACCTGCTAAGATCCTCTTTCCAAACAAGGCCGCACTTGCATGTTCCAGGTTGATGTGGCTTCAGGGTCTGCCCTCCATCCACTGCACTCAGGCAGCTGAAGGATGGAGCCCTGTGGGACCTGGTACGAGACCCTCTGAGCAGGTGGGAGCTATGCAGGAGCACAGGCCCTCCACTGCCTGGAGGGGACAGCAGGGCAGCAGGGGCGGGCACTTCAGGCATTGGGTTCGTAGGCATGCAACATGGGGCACCCCAAGCCTGCAGCATGGGCCTAGACTCCCTCTTTGAACCGACACGTCTCGGCAGGAGCTGGAAGAGGCAGCCCCCACTGAGGGCTCAGGTGAGAGACGCCCAGATCCCTTGCGACCCTTGACGGGCAGGTGTAGAGGGCTCCGGGCAGCCTGCGCTGGAATCCTGCCTGGCCTTGTGGGGTCTCTGGCAAGTGACTTTACCTCTCTGCGCCCCATTTCCTTACCTGTAAACAGCGAGGACAGGTCAGCAGCCCCATCCAGTCCTCTGTCTGGCTGGAGAGGTCTGGGCAATGAGGGGTGAGCTCAGGGTGGCCTCTCCCTGCCCTCAAGGCAGCTGAGACCTCTCCTGCATTGTCCCGCTCACCACAGAGGGTCCCCTAAGCCTGATGACTCACAGGCTGACATCGTGGGACACCCCTGAGTCAGGAGAGATAACCCCACCCCCCAGCCCACGTGCGGTAGAGCCTGTCTTTTCCTGCTACGGACCCAGATTTATTTCTGGGTGCTGCTCACCCCCACACAAAGCCTCAAAATACACTCTTGCAAGTCCATGGAGACATCTGTCGCTGGTGGTCAGGAGCCAGAGCCTGCGGCTGGCTTCCTGGGAAAACACATACCCCTGTTTATGTGGGCAGCGGGGTCTCTCCCGGGGAAACATCTGGTGGGATTTGGGAAAGGGGTCATGGGACGAGCTCAGCAGAAACACATGTGGGCTGTTTCAGAATGTGGTGCCCAGGCTGACCGCAGCTCACGGCAGCAGGAGGAGCCTGTGGGACGGCCCAGTCCCCTCGGCCCCAGCCAAAGTCCCCAGAGGTATGAATTCTGCCCTGCTCCGGCCCCTTGTGCTGAGAGTCACAGCCATCGGGGTGGGGAGGGCACAACCTGGCCAGGCCACCAGCTCTGGAAGGGGATAGGGTCAGGTCCCCCAAGCCAGAGGAGTAGGAGTGGGAGGACCAGAGATGTCACCTGGGCACAGAGCATAAAGTGTGTTCAAGTCTTCACTATGAGTCCCACTGACCTCACTGGAACTATTTCCAGCGCCATCCTCTTAGAAGAAAGAAGAAAATTATAAAAACTACGGAGGTCCCCATGGAGGGTTCACAGTGGCCAGGGACACAAGCGCTCCTGCACACCCCTACAACCTGTCATTCCTGCCATCACCTCTGTGGCTCCCGGAGGGCACAGCCATGGCCCACAGGACAGTGGACGCACTCAGTTACCAGGTCTGCGTGGGGAAGCATCACCCGCTAGCTGGCAATTTCCATGCCAGGTCTACACTGTGTGGGGACTGGGGACCAGCTCCAAACTGTGCAGGCGCAGGCAGAGCCACACAGGGCGTTAGGATGCTTGTCTCAGGGACTGAGTCCAGTGGGGAATTTGGGTCCTTCCGTGTCCTCTTGACCCTGTCTCTAGACTTGAGTCTCAGGGGCTCAGGGACCCAAGGGACCAGGCACAGTTGCTGTCTGCCAAGAATGTGGTGGTGACAGGCCATGGACATGTCATCCCCAGCCCTGGGCCTGGGTGTGGCCCCGAGGCCCGCTGGAGGATGGCTGTGGTTGCAATAAACAGCATGCGAATCACCAGAGAGGTCTCTTTGCACTCCTGCTTCTGGCGAAGGCAGGCAAGTTACCCAAGGCAACCCTCCTACGGAAAACAATAAAAGATATTGGACCAAAACAAACAAACCAAAAAATATATATATATATGTATATATATACGTGATGGCTGTCGAGTTGCTGCAGAACTGGGAAGGGGAGAGGAAGCTGCCAGGGCCTGCTGCGGGGGAGAATCCTGACTCAGTGTACGGACTGAGATTGCGTCTCCCAGGGGTCACTTGGGCTGGCTGAGGGGCCCAAGTAAGAGGACATCAGTGCAGCCCCCCACATCAGGGGCTGGACAGGAGACCTTCCCACGAGGGGCCGGGCTCCGAGAGAGGATACTTCACTCTCACTCCAGGGCTGCAAGGAGGCTGAGCTGGAGTGACTGGCGTTAGCCCTCCGTGAGTCTGAGACAAGGTAGGGAATGGGGGAAAGTCCGAGCCAGCCTCCCGCTCTGGTCTCCCAGGAGAGTGATTACTCCTGTTATTTGTCCTGAACGGCAGGAATAAACCCTGTGAAGGAGTGATGCTTCAGTGTGACCGGTCTGGGGTGGCTCTCACCTACCATGCACCAGCCTTTCTGGACACAGGCACCTTCTTCCAGGCCTCAAGAACCCACGAGGGGCTCTGAGGTCAGTGACTTGCAGACAAGAGTGCCAGGCCCACCGAATGAGAGACAGTGGGGAAGGGGCAGGGAGAAACGTGGCCGAGCCAGAAGCAGGCATGCTTGGCTGAGGATCATGGGCATTCGAAAGGGGGTCCACCAGCCCTGCTCACCTGAGTAAGGAAACCAACCTCAAGGCAGAGGATGGGGAGACACTGCGACTTGGAAAAGGGCCATGCAGAACCTCTAGAAATGAAAAGCTTGTAACAAGAACTAAAACCTCTATGACCATGATGGCAAATACTCAGTCCCTCCTGGTACAGCTGGAGTCGGGGGTGCCGTGAGGACCCCAGCCTGGTCTCTTACAACTGCCCTGTGTCATGGTGGCATAGCTTAAGCTTCCTAAGGTTTAACAACTGGCTTGCAGAATCCCCAATCTGTGGGCTGACTCTGTCCCTCTCGGGGCTGGACATAGCCAGGGGCCTTGGAAGTGCAGCTGGTTGGCACAAATTTTACCCCAAAATGCCAGAGACCCCCTGGGCAAGCTGTGCAATGGTCTTGGGGAAGATTTTAAAGACAGAGCTTTTTTAAAAAGTCTAGAATTTACTGTAACAGAAGCATGTTTCTATGCAACCAAGCCTGGTTAAATAAAAGACACCAGTTGAGCAGGGGTAAGAGTTTGCTTAGCTCTGGGCCTCTGCAGAAGGGCTGAAGAAAGAAACTGCCAGTGGGGGATTACCAGTGAAGTCTTATTAGGACTGGACTAGGGGCCCCTGTCGCCCTGGGGTGCAAGAGCCCTGTTCTCCAGTGAGGAGGAGGCTTCCTGGAGCTCGGCTGGGCCGGGGCTACAGGTTTTAGGCAAAGGGGGGAGGGAGCAGGAGCTAGTCCTGCCCCAGCAGCAGTGGGCCTGGGTTGGGGTCAGCCAGTTCCCTCCCTGGCCTGCTCACTCTCATGCAGCTGGGAAGCCTGCAGGGGTGGGGTAGCTCGCTTCCAAACCCTCCAGTCCCATAAGCCAGGTCACTGCTCCTTTGTTCTGAAGAACCAGGACTGGACCTGGGACCCTCCTAGCTTAAGATCTCCACGCCCACTGCTAGTGCCCAGGGCAGTGAGGACTGTGGTCCCCCACCCCATTTTGACACCTGCTCTTACCCCCAGGGCCTCGGCAGCAGGTACAAGGGACCATGGCAAGCTAGCCTAGCAGACTCTCTGCTCACCTTCCCCGGCAGGAGGGGAACAGGTGAGGGAGGCCCGCCCATGGAGTGCAGCTTCAGCTCCGGCCTTCCTGTGGCCCAGGTCTAGGAGCCCAGTAAGGATCTTGACTCTCAATCCCCACTCAGAGGCAGGTCGAACCACCACCTCCACTTACAAATGGAGAAACCGAGGCCCGGAGAGGATATACCACTTGTTCTGGGCGATGGCTGAGTGGGTCTAAACATGCATTGGCCCTGGAGGGTCTGCCCCATGCTCCAGCTCAGACGCTGAGTCCTTGCCACTTGCTTCCATGTCCCTCAGAGCCAGGTGACAGCAGCACCTGCTTCCTGCCTGCTCGTCAAGAGCAGCCTTCTCAAAGATGGGCCAGCAGCCCCAGAGAGGCACACTGAGAGGCGAGAGTGCCAGCCAGGCCCCAGAGAGCCCCTGACCACAGCGGGAGGGCAACCGCCTTTGATGTCCACGGCCTCAGCAGCCTCTGCCAAGCCAGGGTTGAGTTCGTTGTTAGAGCAGTGTGGGCCCGGGCCCCCAGCACACATGGCTGGATTTCAGGGGCGGGTGTTCTCTGCAGTGACCCCATGGACATAAATAACATCCGGCAGGCTTTGAGGCCAGACTTCAAAAACACTAATGGGTTTTTGTTGCAAGAAAACATGTTGGCTGCAAATTTTTCTTGTCAGGGACCCTGGATGCCGACCCCACAGGGAGAGAGGGAGGGAAGGGAGAGTCAGAGAAGATGTCAGAGACAGAGAAGTGGGGGGAGAATAGAGAGGGAGAAAGGAGAGGCAGAAAGGCAGGGAGGGAGAAGGGGAGAAGAGAGGGAAGGAGAAGAAAGAAGAAGTGGAGAGAGAGAGACGGAGAGAGGGAGGGAGAGAGAGAGAAAGAGAGGGAGAGAGAGAGGGAGAGAGGGAGGGACAGAGGGAGGGAGGGAGAGAGGGAGGGAGGCAGGCCGAATGGGACTGACTCTCAGACTTGCCAGCCTGGTCCCCTCCCTCCAGACATCCCCTCCTGCCATTCCCATGGCGTGGTGCTGCCCCAGGGCCCTGACCCCTCAGGACAGCCAGCTTCGAAGGCCACTTGTGGTCAGAGCATACAGCCCTTTCCTGTCCATCGGGGTCTCTCTGGAACTTGTCAGTCTGACATCCCTGAACTCTTGGCCCCCTGGAGCCGGCACTGTCACCTTCATCCGGGTTATGTCTGGGATCAACAGTGGACAGAAGGCTTTTGTGGAGGTTGGGTGGGGGGACTCCTCTGGGGACAGGCCTCACCCACACTCTTCACACCTCAGAGGTCAGTCCGGGACCCTAGACCTGCGGAACCAGAACCTGCACCTGGGCAAGACCCAGGGCTCCCGCACACATCCTGGCCTGCGAGGAGGCTGGCCAAGCCACAGCTGGGGCCGTCACTCTGCAAACCATGTGCCCTGCCCGTCCCAGCCACGAACCCCCATGAACCCTGCCCCGGGGCCTCCTCCAGAGCAGCATTTCAGCTAGGGGGTGGGTTACACCATGTCCCTTACACAGATGTGTGCAAGCCCTGGCCCCTGGGACCTGCGAATATGCCCTGACTGGGAAACAGGGTCCTTGCAGATGTGATCAAACTCTGCCCTCCCAGAGGCAGATGTGACAGTCACGTGGGCTTCGGGTGTGGCCGAAGTGGAATGACCATCCTTACAAGAAGAGGAGAGGACACGCACGACGCAACAGATGGGGCAGTGTGACGAAAAAGGCAGAGACAGGAGTGACGAAGCCACAAGCCGAGTATCACAGAGTCTCCAGAGGCCAGAGGAGGCTGGAAAGACCCTCTCCTAGAGCCTCCGGAGGGACCACAGTCCTTGACTGTAAACCTGGGACCGCCAGCCCCGTAGGAGAAGAAACTGGAGCCGTGCTAGCTGCCCATCTGTGGGCATTTGTTACGGCAGCCACATACCCAGCTGGTATCAGGTCCCTAGAACCATCTCTACTGCCCCCTTGGCCAGATCTACTCTCCAGCACATGCGGCGTCACATGCCAACAGGCGTCTCGCACAATAAACCTGCCCTGGTGAGGCAGCAAGCACAGGGGCCCCGTCCGTGGAAACCCACGGCCACCGCACCTAGAAGCCCCACAGCATGACACAACCACCAGTGCCCTGAGGGAAACACAGCCAGGTCACAGCTGTGCGCGTGTGACCTGTGCAAGGCTACCTGGTCACAGCCACAGAGGCTGGGCTGGCAGACAGCTCCAGAGGTGGCTGGTGTCCCACTCGGGGGTCCTCTTGCTCTCCTCCGCGTCTTTGTTTTTCTTTTGCCTCCCTGTCCAGCCTTTGAAGTGGGGCTTCCTCAGTGGGGTGTGATTTGGACCCGGGGGGACACATCTGGGGACATTTTTGCTTTTTACCATGTGGGTGTGGAGCCAGCCAGGCTGGGGCGTGGGATGCTGTGAAATATCAAGTGCCAACAGTGCTGAGGTTGAGAAACTGGCTTTATAGCCCAGTGAGTCTTAACTGGGGAGGGGTGAGGTATCACCGAGTGTTTGAGGATCTCACTGATTCCGCGGATCTATTCCATGACAGTGCACCTGAGCTGGAATTCTGCTGCAACTTGGGTAATATTGCACAACTGGGTTCTCTCGAAGGCTCTCCATTTTCCAAATCTGCAGACCCTTTGGCTCCATGTAATCGGAAGGCTCCTTTGGTACCATTCATTAACCAGAGCGGCTCTCTGCTCTGAAACAGATAGAGCTGCAGTCCTGTCTGCTAATCTCTCCAGCATGTGCCCAAACAGCCCTTTTACAGATCCTGATTCTGCTTGCCTCTGGGAGGGCGGGGAAGGCAAGCAACCCGGTAGCTATAGCCTCACTGTGCACTGAGGGGAAAAGCGCTGAGGTGCTTGTAAAACTCAAGGCTTGGGTGGGGAGGTGAGAGCAACTCAACTTCAGCCACCTTGAAAACCTGAGCTGCCTTGTCTACACCACAATCGCATCTTCCTTCCTTTTTTTTTTTTTTCCCTTCAGTACTGGGGATTGAACCCAGAGCCTCTCACATGCTAGGCAAGTGCTCTACCATTGCGCTATTGCCTGGCCCTTTTAATTTTGAAACAGGATCTCACAAAGTTGCCCAGGCTCGTCTTGAACCCTCCTTGCCTCAGCCTCCTGAGTAGCTTGAATTACGGGCATTATATTTTCATGTTTAAGAGTCAAAACAATCACTGAAAAAAACCTTATTTAGTTCTAGAGGCAAATTATCCATGAAATTCTGGGGTTAGTTGATAAAGGATATTTATACATGGTACTTAATGGGGCTTGGAAAGGCTCCCTGCCTGTTCTCCTATTCTGATATATGACTTAATAATGTACTAACATCAGCCAGTAAGAATGTGCCACATGCCAAACTCTGCAGTAAGTACTTTGCAAGGGGTACTCAAGACAAGCCAGTGTTGTAAACACTACTGCTGGTTTCATCCTACACATGGGGAAACTGAGGCCAGGCAGGTCAATAAAGACAGGTAGAGAATGGAGGTCTGAACTACCAAGTCTGCAGAGGCTGCCGTATACCCTGAGAGTTTAAAGTTGTCATCAGGGAAGAACGACATGGACAGAAAACAAATCTCTTGGGAAACAGACAAAGTACAGAGCGTGGAGCTCAAACTCCTGGCTCTCCACGCCTCAGCTCCTGGGGAGGGGCCTCTGATAGAGGCCGTGTGTCCCTCCAGTCATAAAATGACAGGGTGAAATTGACTCCAAATAGTAGCTGTATTGTTCAAAAAGCTGCAGGGCGGGCAGAGCAGAACAATGAGAAAAGTCAGCAAGAATCAGCTGCTTGGACACGAGTGAGACAGAGACTCAAAAGGACCAGCAAATACCTGTCTTCTGGCTGCTGTCCCCACAGTCAGGGGAAACTCTTCAAATCCTTGTTAGGCTCAAATCTTTGCTTCCCAGTTATCTCACTTTTCAAGGCCCCTTCCAGGCCCACCCCTGCAAGGTGCTCACAAACTTGCAGCAGTCATACCTGGGGACAGGGAGCAGGGACCCAGGGAGACAAGAGCGCCGAGCAAGATCCCTGGACCCGCAGAGTGAAGGTCATGCAGGGTCAAGGTCAAAAGAGGTTCTGCTGAGCCTTTCTGATTGTTTCTATCTACATGTTTATACCTCGGGTCCCTCATGAGTCAGCCTCCGGGTGTAAAGACTAAAAGCTTTCTCAGCATGGAACCGAAAGTATTCATTATTTAAGGACACCGAGATTTCAAACTCACACCAACTTCTCTTTCAAACCTTCAGAGTTGACTCAATGATCTCCTAAATTAACCCACTGAGGATTTTTTCTGACCTTCTTATGTGCTGGAGACTTTCGCCGATTCTTTTTTTGGGGGTGGTGTGCTGTGGATCAAACTCAGGGCAAGCGCTCTACCACTGAGCTAAATCTCCAAACCCCGCTGCTGATTCTTGATCAGTCTGCTAGGTGACAGCTCCATAGAGCAGAGGCCCTCCACCCATTCATGTAAAGAAGGGCACTGAGTACAGAGAGGGCAAGGCTTTGGCCTGGGCGCACTCAGCCGCACAGCAGCCCGGTTCCAGAGGTGAGGAGACCCTCGCTTCTCCCCAGAACGTTTCTCAGCAAGATTCTTAAGCTTTGCCCGGGAGGAGGCAGTTGGAGACCTCAGCGTCACAGACTCATGGAGTTCAGAGCAGAGACCCCCAGACCTATTTTGTTTTACAGATCGGAAGGGCCAAGGCCATCCAGGAAAACCCCAGCACAAGCCGGCTCTCTGTCTCTGATGGGGTGAGTCTTCTCGGGGCAGGACCAGAGCAAGGCAGGAAGTGCTCTGACCCAGGGTCATGGCCACCAGGCCAGTCCCGCCCCAAGCAGATGTAGTCAGAGAGGTTGGTTTGCGGCTTCCCCAAAGCTCCTTGGAAACCCTTTCTGCCCCACTTGTCATCCCACCCTTCCCTAGGAACAGGCAAATTTAAAAAAAGTAGACCCCAAACCACGACACCGCTTCCTTCCCCCAAGCCCGCACACCCTCAAGCCCAAGAGAAGTGGATAGTTACATCCTGGTCGCGCTCCAGCTCCAGGCCCGCCTCCAGGAGGTTGCCTTCGTACTCCTCCCTGCGGAAATGCTTGTCGTCATCGTGGTAGTCCACGGGGGGTTCGGGCGAGCCCGACTCTACCTGGCCCCCCTTCCCAGGCAGGGGCTGGTCCTGCTTGGCGCTGCGGGCCCCCAGGGCAGCATCGTTGTGTAGGACCCTCCTGGGCAGGGCCCTGCTGCCCGAGGGCCTTTTGTGATGGTACACCAGGATGTAGTCCACCTTGCGCTTGCCGTCTCTGAAGTACAGGCCATACTTGCACTTGGCATCGGGGTCCACAGACAAGGAGTTGAGCAGCTGAGGGGGAGGACAGAAGAGATCAGGTTCTTCATGATGGCCTGCAGACTTCTCCGTGCACTCACTCACGAACTCATTCATTCAACAAGTATATCACTCTCTACCCCCTGCATAGCCATGGTTTCCAAGTCCATAGGTTCTGTACCCGGTTTCAACCGCCTGGGGATAGAAAACATTCAGAAAAGTCCTGTGTCTGTGCTGAACATGCACAGATCTTTTTCTTGTCATTACTCCCAAAACAACGCAATATGACAGCTCTGAACATAGCATTTCCATTGTATTAGGTGTTATAATCCATCTAGAAATGATTTAAAGTATGCAGGAGGATGTGAGTCGATATAGTATACTGTTTTATGGAAGAGGCCTCAGCATTCACAGATTTCAGTGTCTGGAGGGGGTCCCGGGACGAGTCTTCTGTGGACACCGAGGGACAGCTGTACTTACTACAAGCCTACTATGGGCCAGCTGTGGTCTTAGTGGCTGAGATCGCAGAAGACAGACTCTGCCTCCACAAGCTGATGTTCTGGAAGGTGATGCTTGCTGCTAACCATCCACGAGGAGTCTAAGTCACACAGCAGTCACCCTGAAGGCCTCCTGGTCTCCAGAGCCAAGGCGGGCTCAATGGAGGGACCCACCCAGTTGCTTATACAATCTACCATGCAAACTGCAAAGCAAACCCCCTATGCAGAACGCATCACACACATTGACCTGGCCTCAGGCAGAGCAGAGCTGAGTTCGAGTATCTGCCAGTGCAAATCTCAACCTCTGACCAACATCCAGGGAACATCACATGAGGGTGGACATGGGGCCACGGCTCAGCTGTGTGGCCAGAGGTGTGGCTCTAGCCTAAGTCTGGGTTCTCCCCAAATCAGGCCCCCACTGAAGGACTGAAGTGCAAATAGTCCATATAGGAGAGACCACAAGGCATCCGAATGGACAAGGAGGAAGGAGGCCGAAAGATCACTGTTGTGGGTGCCAGGCTCAGTCCTGTTGGGGACCTCAGAGTGATCTAGAGGAGCACACCTGGGCTGGGACCCAGAGGTCCTGCCTGCTCTGTGTCTCCTTGGCTGGGGGCCTCCCTGGCATTGGTGACCCTGCACTTCCACCCTCCCCACCTTTCTGGATGCCTTTGGGTGATGCCTTCCACACAACCCTCACCTGAGTCAGATGCTCCCTGGCAGGAAGAAGCAGGGAGCCAGCTGCATGGCCAGGCACTGTCTATGGGTGCCCTGGGCTGGGTGAGGGGATGGACAGGGATCTGACACAGTCTGTCCTGACTCAATCTCCTCGTTCACCTGAAGCAACCCAGGGACCTGAATGAGATTTGGAAGTGGAGTTCAGGGGATTGAAAAGCCAAGTGTCCACGCAATTGAAATGTGTACAACTGGTGCTGAAGATGAACCCTAACTGCTAGGCCTCCTGTGGGATTTCACCGATTGTCAAAAGCAGATAGGTCCATGGTGAGTTGGGCTTCGGCAGTAAGGAAAAATGAATGAAACCAGGCTGGGACACAGCCTAAGGAGCCACTCCAAGCCACTGTGTTCCTCACACTGGCCTTAGCCAGACCTGACCACCTGGCTCCCCCAGGTTCCCACAGCCAAGCGCAGATGCCCCTGATGCCTGTTCAGCCCAGAGACGCATCCTTATCTGGGACCAAGAACCACCCAGGTGGAGGCCGAGGCTGGTGCATGGCTGGTGGCAGGCGTCAAAGGCCCAAGATTAGTGGATGGGGCTGCCAGCCCTCCCTGCACCTCCAGGTTCGTGTGTAGGTCCAACCCTCCCCTCCATGCTGGACACAGCACCTCCTCATTTTCCCCCGTGCGCAACAGGCCTGGAGGAGAAGTGAGATCCTTTACCAGGATGAGCCTGTTGGGCTCTGCTCCTCCCTCTGCAACCCCACTGGCCACTGCAGCCCCAGCCCTGGAGGTCCCAGCTCCCTTATGCCCCACTGTAGGCCTTGGCCACCCTTTTCCCTCTTGTCTCAGCCTGACCTGTTCCCATCCCACCTGAGGCCCAGGCTGCTCAGAGGGCAGGAGGCTGGGAAGGGCCTGTGTGTCCCTGAACAGCTTGGGCTTTGCCAAGACCTAAGTGACTGGCCTTGACCTGGACACACAGCAGCCTGGAAAGTCTACCCTGGTACATGGTCACTTGGAGCCCAGCACAAGTTTCCACCTATGTGGTGACTCTAAAGGGCTGTGCCTTGGTGATGAAAGGCAGCAGGAGGACTCCCTGTCTGGAGGGGAGTAATGAAGGAAGCCTGGGGGAACCCCCACGCACTCAGGGGTTGGGGAGCAGGGAGAGGGAAAGATGTAATGTGGAGACTCCTGTCCATAGCTCAGCTGCAGGGGAGAGAGGGATTGAAGGACTCTGGGGCAGGACCAAGTGGCCAGGGCTGCTGGCCTCTCCCAGCTGTTGATGGCAGGGGCCTGGGCTCCTTCCACCTGGTTAGGAGCAGTGGGGCTTACAGCCGGCATCTCAGCATCTCTGGCCCCAGGATGCTGCCCCCTGGAGACAGCACTGTCCACAGCCTGGCAGGTCCTGGGGAAGGACTGCCTTTTGAGGACAGCAGGAATTGCCCCCTAGTAAAGGTCTAAGTTCATGAGGACCCAAGCATCTCATATCTGTAGTCGACAAGATATGTTACCCATGTAGAGGGAAACTGAGGCCCAGTGAGGCAAGCAGGCCCCAAGGCTGTGGAGCAGGTGAGAGGCTGAGCCCAGCCTCAATCCTGCCTGCACACTCAGGCCACTTCTCCCCCCATGACCACAGCAACTTGGGTGCTGCTCTTTCTGGGCACAAGAATGCCATCTCCCTGAATGCTGCCCCTTGGAGGGGTCACCATCCCTGAGACCATTCGACCCGGAGGAAGTTGAGTCTCACATGAGAGAGGCACTCGCCCCAGCTGCCCACCAGCGGCCTTGGATGCCAAATTCCCACCAGCTGGCTTGGGTGCTAAATGACACAGGAAGAGTGTGGCCTTGGCTCTGCCCTGCCGCTTCTGAAGCCAGCAATGGCAGTGCGTAAGGAGGGCCGGTACCCACAGCAGGCAAGCACAGGCCGGAGGGAAGTCTGGGTAACACCAGACCACAGTTATGGCAGGCAGGGGCAGGGTTGGGTGGGGCAGGCAGGGGCTAGTGCAAGTATGGGCTCTGCCTCTTGCAGCTCAGGCCTGGGGGAGGCCTGTCCTCTGAGTCGCAGGCCTGGTTCTCTAGGACAAAGAGCATGGCTCGCACTGCCTCCCAGGCCAGAGGATTAGCTGAGTAGATGACCGAGCCGCTGGGCTCAGCAGCAGGTCCAAAACGTGCCTGGGCCAGGCGCCTGAGGGCCATCTTGCACCCTGCCTTCTGTCCCCCGACCAAGAGCAGACGCTCCTGTCCTTGGTACCCCAGGAAGGTCACAGAAGTGCAGAGTCACGGTGAGCTGGCGCTGAGGCGCTGTTTGCTCCAAAGGCTGACGCTGGAAGACGGTCCATGGATGGACAATGGGGTCAGGCCCAGCAGGGCCACAGGGTATGAGGCGGTCAGACCAAGGGACACGGAGCCTCCAGGGACCAGGGCTCCATAGCTGGCTGCCACCATCCTGAGCACTCACGGTTGCTCAGTGCCCTACACAGGGCTTGGGGACCAGGGTCCCATGATGCAAAGTCAGGGTGGGTGGCAGCTCCTCCCTGACCTCCACTCAGTCTTTCCCAACCTTCCCCAGGGCGTCCATGGGGGAGGGTCTCATCTCCCTCCTCTTGGTCCCACCTTCCTGCCAGCATGGCTCCCTTTGTAATTCAACATGGTCTTTGAGATCCCAAGGTGCCTGATCACTCTCGCCAATGTGGGGTCTTGTGCTGGGATGCCCTGAGCCATCTCCCACAATTCATAGTAAGCCCCTGCCTGAGGCCAGACTGTGTCTCTACCCAGAACCCATCAGCCGGGGCCTCTGCACCTGCCAGAGGCCCCAAGAACACTCCTCGCTGGCAAGGACAAGGCTTAATATTGAACAAGGTGGGCAAACAGCCCTTAAAGAAAGAGAAGCAAATTCAGAAGGATCCTGGCTTGGAAAGGAAAGGGAAGACAGCCTGGAGTGCAGGCTCGCAAGGTGAGCTACATTCAAGGTGAACCATCAGCTCCTGCCCGCCGGGGCTTTCCGGGAACACACCTGCCCTCGGGACCCAGGTTTTGGGAAGGCAGAAACCTTCCCGGCTTCCCAGTAGCAGCACTGGGGTGGACACAGCCTGCCTGTGCTCAAAGGCTAGCTCTGCCCCCAGCATGGAGCTCAGCATCTCTGTGCTTCTGTCTCCCCAAGACCTCCCTCATTCGGTGGCTTCCTCCAGAGGGTTGCACGGCGAATTTTAACTTTAGAGTTTACAATGGGCCCTGGCAGATAGTGCACCCTCCAGAGGAGTTTTTAGTCACTGGGGACTGAGACACATACACAAATAAAGAACCAGAGGCGGACAGGGAAGAATAACCCCCAGGCCAGAGTGGACTGCAAATGAAAGATGGCACAGGACCAAATCCAGATTTTAAAAAGTGACAAAAGGATCTGGATGTGTCGCCAGGCCCAGCAGGAGGCAGCACCAAGCACTGTGTGGGAGTCCCGGGGCATGGTCCCATCGCAGGATTGTCGCATGTTCTCGAGCAAGCTGCTTTGTCTGCTAAGGTTTTTGTTTTATCATTTTGGAACGAGTCCACCTGAACAAGCATTAGAGTAGCAACCTCGAGGTAGAAAATGTGGGCTCTCCTGACCTGCTCCCCCTAGGCCAAGAGGCCCCGGAGTCGGCAGGGCAATTCTGAGCTGGGTTGGAGAGCCAGGAGGCGTCACACAGCAAGGCCTGCAGAAGCTGCGCGGTGGCCGAGGACTCTGTAGGGCCCTTGTGTGGAGCACTGGGTGCTTTATTTGTGTGGAACAGGGCAAGAAGGCAAAATGCAAGCACAATGGAAGGGGTGCGGGTTAGACTTTCTGTGTATCTTCCCAATTAGAAGCTGGAGGAGGACTTGGATTGTTCTCTTTTTTATGTTCTCTTAGGCAGGTGACCCCTTGGTGCACCTGTGATGGGGACAAGAGATTTTTCCTTCCTCCTTTTGGTAGTTGGCACTGAACTTGCTGCTGTGGATGAATGGATGCTGCATGCATGAATGAAAACGTGGGTCTGGGTACCACAACAGGCAGTGGCCGTCAGAGACGCAGCTGGGCCAGTGACTGAGACATAACACCTCCCACCACTGTGCTTCAGCTTCCCTGCAGCAGGCTGGAGACCTAAATGATTTCGGTCCCAGAATGCTTGTGGGCTAAAAGGCACAGGAGCCCTGAAGGCACTTTGAATGTCAAGTCCTGGCATTTGGCGGGAGGTGCTCCCGGAAAGGGCTCTGCCAAGGAAGACAGGAGGTGGAGGAGATGGGCGCTCTGAGGTCACATGGGCAAATCCTGGAGCACAGAGGTCCCCTTCACAACAGGAGTGTGCTGGCGGGCCTGTCCTGGCACCACAGACAGCAACAGTGGGGCTGATATCTGGCACACAATCCTTTTCTGGAACCTTCCCCAGACTCCAGGAAGTGGCAGAAGAGGCAGAAGAACCCGGTATTCATGGCTCAGATGCTGCTGGAAGCCAAAGGCTTCATTTACACGGCTGCTCTCTGGAGCTGAAGCTCCAGGAACTGAACACACACATCCCGTGAGAAATCATAGCTGGTGATTTAGTTCAGTGGTTAGAGTGCTTGTCTAGCAAGCACAAGGCCCTGAGTTTGATCCCCAGCACCAAAAAAAAAAAGAAAAAAAAAAAATCATGAGCATCCTAAGCAGCAGTGATACAGGCTACTTGTTATCACTGAAAGCTCTAAAAGGTTCGCCATCGTTGTCCGAAGGGGTTCTACCATGTTCACTGTCTTAGAAAGTGGAAGAAATAAAATAAGAGACTACCCAACTTTTTTTCTTGTTTCTTTTTTTTTTAGGTGGTAGAGATTGAATCCAGGACTTATGTACTAAGCAGCAGCCCTATTTTTTATTTTGAGGCGGAGTCTTGCTAAGTGGTCCAGGCCGGGCTCAAACTTGCCATCCTTCTTCCTCAGCCTCCCAGAACTGCTGGGATCGCAGTTGTGCAATACCACACCTGGCAAAAGACCTACAGACTTGCTCTTGCTTATGAGACTCTTTGAATTTTAGACTTAAGAGGAACAACAGTTTGAAATTTCACTTTCATTCTCCTCCTCCTCATAGTTGGATTAAACCACCAGTACTACATATCAATTTATGATTATCAGACATACTTGGTAATCTATAAACAGACTGTTTCCCATAGCAGATAAGCAGGAAGTGCTCTTATCTTGGCAGGTGGGCAGATACCAGCTGGTCAGGTATTTCTGGGGTATAAGGGCTTGTTGGAGCACACAAATCCCAGACCATCGATAGCCATCAGTTCGAAGGTAGAAATACTCAAAACTTATCACGAAGAAAACTTAATGAAATCAGCTGCATTCACCTGGCATCTGGCTTTTGAATTCTTCTTAAACCTACCTGCTTCTTTGTACAAAAACAAGTCATTTTCATCCTTGAACTTGGGGATGACAGACTGGGTGGGGGCAGAGGGACACGGAATGGGAACTGTAGCTTGGAGGGAAGCAGCTTATTCTGAGGCCAACGTGTGCACATCTAAGATGCATTGTCTATTTAGGAACAGGATAGGATAGGAACCTTTTTGTTTTTTTTTTTTGAGATGGGGTCTTGCTGAGTCCCTAAATTGCCAGGTTGGGCTTGAAATTGCAATGCTCCTGCTTCAGCCTCCCAGAGTGCTATGATTACAGGAGTAGGCTACCACACCCAGTTGGGGATGGGAACTGTTTGCAGCCCACACCCTCTGCGGTACACAGCCGCCTTTGCTGGGTGACTCAATAATGACTGAGCAACAATTGCTGGCCGGAGTGTGCCGGGGATGCCCTGGGAGACTCTTCCTGTTGCCCCGCCTGCCTTGCACCCATGGGCTACAGGCCCAGAGCTCCTGCTCCCTGCCATCTGTGGCCATGTCACTGGCAGCGTGTGGCTGGGTAACCTCTCCCTCCTGCAGTTCCGGCCCTGGCTATAGCCCTCCAGACCCACGAAGCAAAGCTCAGTGCAGAGAAAGCTGTGTGCAAAGTAAGAGTCAATGGTCACACCTGGGCTCGTCCACATTCTTCTGGATCATGAAGACCTTGCACATGGGGCTGAGCTGCCTCTTTGCAGACTTTATGGCCTCCCCTGGGTTTGGGGGAGACAGATGGTTGGTGGGTCTGGACAAGCAACAGGTCTGATCTGCAATGCCTGGCAGCTGTTGCTTCAGAGCTCCCTTTCTTATCCTACACCCAAGGGACCATCAGACCTAAGGGGTCACTTCCAGAATATCCATCTTCCCCATCATCTTGTGCTTCTTAACCAGATTCCCCATCTCTGCATTACCCATTATGGGAATAACCGGCTCCTTTTTCCCCACAAAGTCCCCACTCCCAGGCAGGCTTTCTGTGCCATCTGCCTCTGTGTCGGGGCCCTCCCTAGCTCTCCTTCTGGCAGCCAGCTGCCCCTCTGGGCCTCAATTTCCTCCTCTATAATAATAGCTCCTACCCTACACAGTTGTTAGTTAAACAAGCTAAGACACACTGCTGGCCTAGTGCTATGGAATTGTCCCTTGTCACTGTCCTGGGTAACATTCCGTCGCCACTCTGTAAGCCTGGAAGGGCAGAGCCCTCCCTGTCCCCTTTGTGGGTGCTGGGTTGGGGGTGGGGAGCATGGTCTGGCCCATAGCTCTGTTCTAATGCGACCCCTATGCTCTAAAATCAATCCTGTTCATCAACAGGCTGAGGCAGGCTCCACCCACACCTGTTCTCTCGCTCCCTGCAGCTCTGTACAAGTCCAGCTCCTGGGCAGCCCCCAGCTGAGACCCCAAGGGCTTGAGATCTGACCAAAGCTGGAGCCCCTGGGAGCAGGCAGTGGCCCCACCCTGTAGCTCCCTAAGGAACAGCCCCTCTCCAGCTCGCCGGCCTGAGGCCAGAGGGACAGCCCAGGGCAACTCCCCCACCCTTCTCTGGAGCAGCCTTGAGGGGGCCTGGGCAAGGCCTGGGGAGGGGCCGTGAAGGGGGCTCTAAGGTCTCAGTACCAGAGCCCGTTTGTGAGGGCCTGAACCCCAACAGAGCCAGCCACAGCCAGCTCCTCTCTGGCAAACTTTGTCCTTTAGCCAAACTCCTCATGGGTGAATTCGGTCCCCACGGATCCCTCGAAGTGCTAGGTCAGGCCCCCAGGCAAGTGGCAGTTATGGAGGACTTCGGGAGCGGGATCCCCAGTCCCAAGACTGGCTCCGCTCCAGCGCCTCCCGCCCCCACCTCCACCGCGACTCGCGCGGGTTGGGGAGATGGGGTCCAGCTCTAAAAGCAATCTCGACCGACCGGCGCGGCGCCCGAGGCTGCCCGGGTGCGCAGCCCTGCGCCCTGGGCAGGACGCGTGTCCAGCCAGGTGGGGGCGCGGGGCTTGAACCCCACGGGGTGGAGGGGCTGCCTGTCACCCTTCTCCAGTGTGGCGGCCAACTTTTGGCCTCCACCGTTGACCCCACCCCACCCATCTGGCTGCCCCACTGGGTACCCCTGGCCGCGGGCCTAGAAGGGAGGGAGCCGCTGGGGCCCCGGCCGTGCGCTCTCGCTCGGGCTGCGAGCTGGGACTGGGTGCGGACCGGCGCGGGGTACTGTGTTTGGCGGGGTGGGTGCCGCGCCCCGGAAGCGCGGAGCCTGAGCTGGGTGCGCGCTCCTGGCCCGGCCCCGCGGGCTGCGCCCGGGTCGCACGTGCGCGGTGGGCGCCCGGGGAGGTCCCGCCGCCGCCCGATCCCGCCCTCCCGGCGCGGCGCAGGTGCGCGGCCTCCCCGCACTCACCGTGCCCTCGGACGGCAGGTAACCAATGTCTTCGATGGCGCAGATGTTAATGATGTGAACGCTGCGGTCCTCGGCCGGGAGCGTCGAGTACTTCTCGTGGACCCTCATCGTGGTCGCCTGTTCGCGGGGACCGCAGGGCGGCGCGCCCTCCCCATCCACGGCCCCGGCGGCCTCTGCAAGCGGAGACGGCAGCGTTCGCGGCGCATTCGCAGGGGGCCGGGCCTTCCCGCGCCCTGGCCCGCAGGGGACGTGGCCGCCTCCCGCTCCGCTCCGCCCGCCCGCCGCCCTCGGCCCGCCCGGCCCGCGCACCGTGCGGGTGCGCCCGACCCTCCCCCGGGGCCGACCGCGCCTCCACCTGGCTGCGAGTCCCGAGGGCGGCCCGAGAGCGCTCGGTCGGGAACTTGGACGCCGGCCTGCCTCCTTTCCTTAAAGATATAAGCGCACTCCGCCCGCTTATGGCAGGGGCGGCGGCCACGCGGGTCAGATTTTCCGTAGAAATTTAAACACAGGAAGAAAGTATTTCATTCCTACGGCCCCTCCAAGTTTTATTTTTATCCGGGTAAGTGCCCCTTTGGGTTTTTGTCGAGGGTGGATAGGGTTTTAACAGTAGGAGGGGAAGCTTCTACTGGCCCCCAAATTAAATAAAAAGTGGCAGGGCTAGCTAGCATCTGGGTACACCTAGGTAGGGGACAGGAGGCTCTACATTGAGACCAAGAAGGCTATTCCTGCCCTCTTCTCCTCTACCCCTCGCACAATCCTGCCTGCATCCCCGACATACTGAGTCCCTGGTCACTCTGTTCTTTCTGGGGCCCCTGACGTGTTTGTGGTCCCACTTGAGTAGGGAGCTTTTTGTACTGGGCGGCCAGGCATGCGCAGTCCCTTCCACAGGTGGGTGTCTCCTCTCACAGCCTGCAAGGGCGGAATGCTGCTCCTTCTTTTGCAGAGTGAGCCTGGGGCTTAAGCATTTTAGGCCCAGGAGCAGTTTCTGCCCTCTGGGCAGGGTAGTAGCTGTTGCAGAGCTGAGTAAACGCTACTGTCACCCAGAGGAAGGGACCATGGCTTTGATCTCTCTCATCTGGGGACCTAGCAGGGCCCCCGCTACACACAGTAGGTGCCCTTGGCAGGACTTTAAGCCTCTCTCCCTGCAGAAGGTGGAGGAGGCAGGTCCCAGGGGCAGCCAGTCTCAGGTTGAGCCCTCAGGCCCGTGGGAATACTGTCTCCCTTTGCTCTGCCTCCCAACATCCTGTTAGGTCCTGGTGTGCACCAGGTCCACCTCCTGCAGGAAACCATTCTGGATCCCTGGCCCCAAGCAACCAGACCCGCCTCGATCGTTACCCAAGCACCCATGGGAACCCAAATGCTGTACTTCCTCTGCTCCCTCTCATCTGACGGTGGCTCGGCTACAGGTTCATACAGCTGCTGCTCCATAATTGCTTGTTGCATGGCCACTTAGGAACCCTCGAGGTTTATAGACATTGACTGTAAAGTTGCCTTCTAAGATCACATGGTCATCAGCATGCCACGGTTCCCAGGGCAGAATCAGGAGACTGGATGGGAAAGCACGGGGTGTGTCTGGCTCTGGCTCTTGCACTTTCCAGCCTTGTAGCCCTTTTTTTTTTTTTCGTAGCCCTTTTTGAACCTCCTCAGCCTCACAGAGCCCAGTTCTTCTCAAGTAAGGATTACGCTTGTGGCATGGCGACCCTGCAGCATGCTTGGCCATGGTGGCCGCTGTTCCTACCATTACCCTTCTCACTCTCACCCTCTCCCCTGTCGTTGCTGTCAATGAGGCTGCCCCATTCAGGTACAAGTTGGTGAATTCCCTGAACTTGGCAGGGTGCAGGAAGGCTGCTTGGTCCTCAGGTTGGCTATGCCAATGGGGGCCGAGTGGCCTAGAGGGCCTTTGTCTCCATCTTGGACAGCAAGAGCAAGTTTGGAGAAATGCCCTGAACTGTCCCCGTCCCTGCCAGAAATATCCTCCATGTCCTCCACCATGCCAGGGAGACTGGTCTCTAAGAGTTCAAATTTTTAGGTCTGGAAAGATTTTACACACACACATACACACACACACACACACACACACACGATTATGGAACTTCATTCTCCTTTCCTTGTTGGTAAGCAACTGGCATTGCATAACCCTAATGTGCTATCTTTCCAAGTGTATGTCCATGTGACAAAGAATCTCCCAGAGTCTACGAGCTGTCATTTAAAAAAAAAAAAGAGAGTAAAAGCCTAATTTGTCAGGGCTGGGGTGTGGCTCAGTGGTAGAGCACTCGTCTAGCATGCTTGAGGGTTCGAGCTCAACATGTGTTAAAAAAAAAAAAAGGTGTGTATGTGCATGCACACATGTGAGCGCACACATAATTAGTTCTGGATATGGTGACACTAGATATGTTTGGGGACTGACTCTAGATCACTGGCTTGGCCCACATAGCTTCGTTCCCCAGACCCTTGGGGGCTGCAAGGTGGGGACAGTCCCTTAGAGGTGGCGGCTCCCTTCCTCTTTGGCAGACAGTCCCATTGTTTCTGTGATTCATGCCTCAACCAGGTTTGACATCTGCATGCCTGTAAGACATGTCCTTCGTCCCCTGGCCAGGAAGTTTCCTCTTTTTGGCTCCTATACCTGGATTCTGGTCCTCTCACCCCATTCCCACGTCGCTCTAAGTGGACAGTGTGGCGATGCTTCTGCAGATGCAGCCTGGGAAGGCAGGATGCAAGGGCCAGAAGGAACCAATTCTGTCCCCTGGCCACCTGTCTTAGGTTTTAAGATTTCAGGAACCAACAAAAAGTAAACTTAGTTCCCGTAAATCAGAGAGACAGGGGAGCATTCCTCCAAGTCTAGTTGTCTCCCAAGTCAGGACGGGTTTCCAGGGTCCTTTTTGTTCTGAGATGAGTCACTGGCCAGCTCATTGTCCCTGTGTGTTCACGGACTCTGTCCTCCGAGTCACTGGCTGCTTATAAACCCGCCCTTTCCATAACTATTGCATTCATCTTACCTTTTCTGCTTTTAGACTCTATAATTTTCATCCCTAATAATTAAAAGGGTGAGATTTTGCCAGCAGGATTAATTTCCCGCTCATGAATTAGTTTTAAAAAAAAAAGTCTAAATCAAGTGTGGCAACACATGCCTGTAATCCCAGTGCTCTGGGAAGCTGAAGCAGGAAGATTGCAAGTTCGAGCCCAGCCTGGGCAATTTAGAAACTTAGTGAGATTCTGTCTCAAAATAAATGAAAAAGGGCTGGGGATGTAGCTCAGTGCCAAGGCCTTGGGTTCAGGCCCTGGCACCATAAACAAATAAATACCACAAAACGACCGAACAGTGTAATTTAATCTAAATGGTGCATTTTATCTTGGGAAGTTCTGGCCCTCATTGCTGACCCTGTTTTGCCATGTTGCCTTTCAGACTGTTTGAGGCCATGCACTGACAGGCACCTGCCTCTTTGCTGCCCTTTTAGTAGTCCCCAGGGGTGTAAGAGGACAGTGATAAGCGTTCATTCAGGAGATGAAACTGCCTTCCAACAGGCAGCCATCCCGAGCGCGTTTTCAGCTCCTTGCTTGGCATTGCCCACACGAAGGCCCACCTGCCTCGTGGTACACATCTGCCCTCACCCAGCCGTCTGGAACCCAGAGAGAAGTCAACAACCAAACTACAAAGCAAGACAGAAAGAGGCACTCTGAATGACGGGGTACAGGGCCTGGTGATCATGCTCATGAACCCAAACAAGAATCCAACCTTCCCATTAATCAGCTGCGAGGTCTTGGCGTGCCTCAGTTTCCTCTTTGGTAGTACGAGACATGTAGTGCCTCACTTCTGGAGGGGCTGTGGGACTGAATGGGACTGTGCCTGCTCAGCCCCACTACGGCGAGCCCTGGCTTAGGGACTGTCCAGCAATGGTCTTTTCCAACAGGGTACCCTAAAGGCGGCCTCTTGGCCTTGGCGCCCTTCACATTTGGGCTGGGAACGTCCTTTGACAGCGTCTTGTTCACTGTGGTTGTTCAGCGGCTCCTTGGTGACCTTTACCTAACAGGTGCTGGTAGCACCTTCTCCCCCAACCCGAGTCTCTAGATCTTGTCGGATGTCCCCTGAGGGCAAAGTCACCCCCAGTTGAGAGGTGCCATCACATGGGCACCCACAGAAGACCTTGGGAGGCTGATTTTTATCACTGCCGTTTCACAGGGGATCACAGCTGGCCTGACAGCTGCTGTACGTGCTCTGCTGAAAGGTCAGGCGGTGGGGGGACCTGACCCAAGACCACGGCGCACTCCGTGAATTCAGTGTGTGGGCACACATGCACGTACATACTAATGTGTGCACACACGGAATTAGGGAGGGAGGAGGGAGGAGAGTCTTTGCAAAGTGAAACCGAATAGGTGAGCAGGTGGCCCCCGTGTGGTGGAGATGGGGGCACCACCCAGCAAGTGCAGCAAGCTGCCCCGTTCTCATGTTGCCAATCCCACCCAGAACAGCTTCCTACACGTGCAGCCCTCTGCATCCAGAGGGGCTCAAGTGCCACTGACTCACAGGCAGCAGAAGGGCAGGGACAGCAACTCGGGAGAAATGAGCTGCCCATGACTCAGGGCCATTGTGAACGCCAGTCCGTCTCCGCTCCCACGCTGGCCTTGCACTACAGGGCATCCCGTCGGGGGACAAGTCGGGGGATGGGGGGGTGCCGACAGGTAGATGACATCACCTGCTAAAAGCGACTTGGGTTGTAATGATCCCCAGGGAAAGATGTGCCTGGGGGATCCATCACTGGGCTATGATGGCCCGGAGACTGGACCGCTGTCATTTCCTTCCCTCGATGACATCAGCATGCGGCAGAGGCTGCCCAGCTGCAGCTTGCTGGGCAGCTCCAGGCTCGGAAACCGCCAGCCTAAGTTCTGGAGTGCAGCCAAAGCATGAAGTTCTGTCTGGGGGTATTTTTTTCCTCCTACAGAATCCATGTGAAGTTTCAGTTTCCAGAGGAGGGGTCAGCTCTTGGAATGTTCGGTTACCCAAAGCCTGCTCACCGAGAATTCCCAAGAAGTTTAAAAACACACCCAGGGAAGGTAGGAACCTCGGCAGCCACCCGCCACCTCCTCTGGGAAGCCTTTCTTCTGAGGCTCAGCATCTGACTCATCTCTGTCCCGCCCACCCTGGCTGGGGCTCCTGGCTCCATCCAGGCGCCTGGGCTCGCTTCTGCCCAGCATGCTCCTTATTTCTGCTTCACTTCTGCACTCTTCACCTTCCTTTCCATCTGCGGCTCCCTAGGCATTTGCCCTGTTTGTGTTTAACAAGCAGTTGTACACTGCTTCCTAGGGGCCAGCACCCTGCTGAGTTCTTTACAAATATTAACTTGGTCTTACAGTGATCACAGTCCTCAGAATGGGTTTGATTCAGATTAACTCTCACACAGCTTCCTCTGCCTCACTGATCCTGCAGGCAAGGTGGATGCTCTGGCATCAGAAACCCTGCCTGGGGCACGGGGCTGGCTGCCTGCAGAAGGGTGCACCTGGCCACATTGCCCAGGAGAGCATGGAAACGACCCACCCAAGAGGTGGTGGTGCCCTCTTCTCGTGCCCCTTCAGAGCTTGAAAGGATAAAAGATCTCCAGCCCTCCGTGCAGTGGCCTCACCGCGGCTCTCTAGGGGAATGAAGGCCTCCCCTCCTGCCTGGCACTCAGGGGACATCTCCCTGGGGTCTGACACAGCTGCTGCAGACAGGGCACGGTCGTGGTCCCTAAGGGGTGCAAGGTGACCCAGGCCCCGAGGTCAGGAAACCCCTTAAATTCCTTACAGACCCAGTACCAGGATCTGACACTGGGTCTTAGTGCTTGCAGCAGCTCTGGTCTCACTCCACAAGTCGCACTGTGACCTCCTCACAGTCCTTCCAGCAAAGATCAAGAGAACCAAGGGCTTGCTGGTCCCACCGGGAGCTTAGCCTCTCTATGGGGGACTCTGACACTTTCTTGTGAGCCCCAGTGATGGGAGTAAAAGACCTTCCAGGTGCCCAAGGGCCCATGTGCGAGCTTTCCAGTTCACCGTGCATTCACATACGCATCACTGGGCGCCGAGCTTCCGTGGAGTTTAGAGCCTCTGCCAGGTCTGAGGTCTCTGTCCTGCATCTGAGCTTCATTCAGGGCGACACCGTGTCTGATGACCGCTGCCCCGTGGTGGTGGGAATGAATGAGCAAGTGAACCGGAGACTTGCCAACAAGCAGTGGATCCTCCTGACCCAAAGCTGGGGGATCAGAACCTTAAAGCCTCTGGGTGTGGCACCAAAGACCTCATCCTGATGAGACTTCGTTGCACACAGAGAAAGGTGCTGGGCCTGCAGGGCAGGGCTGCCCACAGGAACACACTGCAGGCCGCACTGAGGTACATAGTCCAATAGCTGCCACATTAGCAAGAGTGAAAAGAGCCAGGCCAAAGTAATAATGTATTCTATGCAACTCACTATATAACAATTTCATTTTGATGTGTCCTCAATATCACAATTATTAATGGAATATTTTACATTCTTTTTTTTTTTCCGACCAAGTGTTTGAAATCCACTGTGTATTTTCCTCTTACAGCACATCTCATTTCAGACAAGCCACATTTCCAGGGCTCAAAGCCACGTGTGGTTAGAAACAGCTGCACTGAACAGCTTAGCTACAGAACCCCTGATTATTATTTAAGGAAAAACTACATTGGATGGTTTTTATTTTGTGCTTTTTTAGTTTTCTGAGTTTTCCAAGGTTTCTACAATGAACACGAATCAGGTTGATCAGAGAAGGGGTGAGTGTGGTTTAAAACTCAGCCCTACTGTTTTGCTGGTGGGTTTGTATTAGACCCTGCATTATTTAAGGAAAAATGGCCTATTTATCCAACTTTCATCTGCGCTGCACGAATGTAAAGAAAGCCACCTTCGAGTAGAGGCCTATTGGAAGCACATTCCTAAAATATTTTGACAGAATAGTCTTTAATTACAAAGCGGATCCAGATCCGGTTACACAGCTACCACCCTGGAGGCGTTGGGGGGCAGGGAATTCTGCCCGACACACCAGAAGAGACTCCTCACCCCAGGGGCGCCCTCCAGCCACCCTTGGGTGATGAGTAGGCAGGCACAGGCCACCTACTTCACTGTGGGGGACACGATGACACTGTTGAGCGTGAGTAACCTGAGATCAAGTGCCTGTGCCAGGTGATGTCTAACCAGGATACAGTCCCTGGACAGGGGAGAAGCGCTAGACAGGTCAGGGGTGGCCCCAGGGGAAGGGGCTGTCACTGACCCATTCCCCCCCACCCCCTCCCTCCCGCTTGCTCATAGATTAGGGGGTTCATTCTATCAATGTTGGCTCATTCATAAATTTGTTCATTCCAATCTGTTCTGTTCTCTCTCTCTCATTCACTCCCACCTTCCTCTTACCCCTTCCCAACATAGTTTTCCACCTTCTATATGCTTCATTCACTTCATAATCTCCATTTTTACCTGCCTCCCCCACCCTCCCACAGATGCAATGGCAGCCCCAGGCTATTTTATTATAGTTTGATGGCTCCAGATTTTCATGCCCAAAAATGATGGCAGAAGAGAGCCTCAGGGATCAAGGAAAAACACACGATTGAGCCAGTTTTCTGCATCGTGTGGCATTAGTAAGTGCATTTGTATGTGTGTGTGTTCGTGCACACACAAGCCCCAACTCATCCCTCAAGGGTTAAAAATAGACACATGCTTGTGACCCCCTCCTCCCCTGTGGTTCCCACCCCACCAAAGGCCCCCTGACTGCCAGTATTGAAGGTGAAGGTGCTAAAGCTTACTGTGGCCTGGAGGCTCCCGCCCCCTGGTCATATGGAGCTCAGAGCGACAGGCTGTCCCTTAGTGTCACATGCAGACCCACCCCTAAGAGATCTGGGCCTCCTCAAGCTCTGTGGAGATGCGGCTCCCCATTTCCTAAGCGCCAACCTTTATGTCTGACATTACTTTTCTGGAAATCCAACTATCCCCCCCAGGCTTTTTTCCCCCTGGGATTTCCACATGCACTCCAAGCCCTAAAACAGACTCGTGGGGAAGTTTACTTGGTTATGCTCTATTCCTGATGGGACCCCCTCCCCCAGCTGCAGCATCCTGAGGGTTCTGGATTGTTCCTGCCTCCCTCCCCAGGATGGAGCAGCCTCCCCACTCTCACACAGCTGGGGTCCTTCTCTGTTCCTCTGCAGGGGCTCTTCCGGCCTTCCAGCACATTTCAGAAGAGGAAGCCAATGGACCTTGGTCAGGGAAGCCCCAGTCCTCTCCACAAGGAAAGCAAGGACAAAGAAACCGTGATGGCTGGGATGGAGCTGGCCCTGTGCAGTCTGACTCTCTCCTGAGAGCAGGCATAGCACAGTGTGGGGGATGGGGTTGGTTCTGCTACCCAAGGGTCCTGAGACACAAAGAGAAAAACCAACAGGCCTTAGCCAGCCTTTGTAAATGGATTTATACTGGCTCTGCTCCGTGACCCTGGGGCCAGTTATGTCCTGCAGAGCCAAGAGCTGCCTTCTCTCCCCAGTACTACCTGTTGCAGCCTGGCTTACCACAGGGACCAAACGGCGGTCTGTGTTCCCTTAAACGGCCACGGGGACACCCCCGCCCGGCCCCTGGCTCAGATGGAGCAGGACGGGGGCAGATGATCTGAGGGTACCAGGGCAAGCATTGCTGCAGGCTGAGGTTCATGGAATTCTCTTCTGCTGCAGTCAAAAACCCCTTTCCTGCTCGTGTCTGAGGCCCCAGGTCCAGTGCCACCTGTGTGTGGTCTTCCCTGGCCCAGTTTCTGGCTGCCTTTGCTTCCAAACACCTGTGATCTGCCTGTTTGTTTTGTCTCTGCCCCAGGAAAGCAAGGACCTCGATCTGCCCTTTTCCCTGATGTGCGGCAGGTGGGAGGTATGCGCACTGTTGTGTGAAAGGATGAATGGCTGGATGAATGACACGTACACTGTTGGTGTCCACAGATCCAAGCATGGAACTACTGTACGATAGGTGCTGTGTCCCTACAGGTCAGTTTTTATGTCACACTGACAGCCTTGGAGCCTGAGAGAGGCTGTGGAATCTCCGCAAATGGGTTCTCCCCGGCATGGCTGCCTTGTGTCAACATTTCAAGCTGCTGGTGAAGCTGTGAGGCCACTGGTGGCAGCTGCTACAAAAGTCCCACTGAAGTCAGGCCTGACAGGCCCCAGGGCTCTGCCCAGGGAGTAGGAGGCCAGGCCCTCTGGGCAGGATGCGCTCCTTGGCAGGGCAGTCAGCATGCTTAGCGATGTCCGACTGTGTGCAGCCCTGAGGGAAAGACAGACAGCAGCGTGGACCTGACGGTCAGCCAGGAAGCCAGAAACCAACCTACGGCCTAGAGAAAAGTGCAGAGAAAAGAAGGAAAGGTCGCAGTAAGTTCTGGAAGCTTTGCAGAGGGAGTGGCTGGTGTCTCAATTCGGCCCTGAAGGGTGGCTGGGAACCCGAAAGATGAAGATGGGGATGGGGATGGGGACACTGCCCCCAGCTGGGCAGACCAGGAAGAGGCAGGTGCAGGGCAGGGAGACAGGGCAGTGGGGACCAAGGTGGGCAGGCTTGGCTGCTCCCGCATCGACCCCACACCTGTGGAACATGACTGAGCACCTTCCACATGACTCTAGGTGTTGGGAAGAGTGGTGAGCGCATCACCCATGACGCTCGCACCGTAGGCGTGTCCGTGTGGGGCAGGAAGACCAGCGGCAAAAACCAAAGCAAGCCACACAGCACCAGGGACATTAGGTCAAGTCAGCCCCAGCAGGGCAGCGGGGTCAGAAGTGCCCAGAAGGTGCGAATGGCAAGTTCCTACAGTGGCCAGGACAGGGCTTGCTGCCAAGGGACATTCACTGCCTCCTCAGGAAGAGGATTCTGGGGGAGCAGCTGGGACTCATTTTTTATACAAATGAAAGGGTGATTAGTGAGTGAGCTGGTGCCTTCTTTTTAATGGCAAAGAGCACCCTGGACAGCACCGGCTTGGGCACAGCACAGACATGGACATGGCAGTGCCTGTCACTCCCCTGGGCGCCACTGGGCACCTGGCCTCCACACTCCCTTGTTTGGGACCCGTAAGACTGGGCAGGCATCTCCCTGGCTGTGCCAACAGCACCCTTGCGCCTGGCTGGTCGCACCGCAGTCAGGCTCTTCCAGCCTGACCACCAAGGCTGTGCCAGGGCAGCCTCTGGGGCATTTCAGTTCTCTGTGCAATGGCATGTCATGATGGCCAGGGATAGCCAGACCTCTGTGCCTGGACCTGTCTGAACCCCAGCACAGGGCAGGCTTTGCTGTGCTGTTCCTGGAAGAGGCCAGAGTCAGAGCTGCGTCTGTTACCCCCTTCCCTATGAATCGCCAAGGAGAAGAGGACATTATTGTGCTTGGCCCTGCACATAGTAGGTGCTCAGCAAAGGGTGGTGCAAGAGATTGATCCAGAGGACAGTTGAACACATTCCACTCCCCTTTAGGAATGGAATTTTCCGTACTCCAATAATCAGGGCCAAACACGGATCTCCCTCCGAGACCCGCATCCCCACAGGGTGACTCTGGATGAGGCAGGTAGGTTCTGGGACCCCTCCTTCGGACCCAGTCCCCATGGTGGGACAGGCTGTGGAGATGGACCACACAAAGTACAAGCATACCACAGCTCAGCAAGAACACGGGGCTGGAGCAAATGCCCAAGGGGGCTGGAGGCGATGTAGTCAGAGAGGAAGGCGGGCAGGGCTGCAGGGCCTTGGGGCTGGGAGAAGCTGGGCTCCGGCCCCTGGGTAGGGAGAGGCCTCTGCAGGTGGCTCCCACAGGCCCTGGTGCAGGTGGAGCTCTGTGGCTGACAGATCAGATTGCAGGGTTGTGCCTGCTTTCACGGGCTGGGTGAGGCCCTGGATCTGGATTTAGCAGAGGACCTTGAGCAAGTGTCAGATCAGGCACAAAGTGACAATGGGCAGGACTCCCCCAGTGATGGCTTGACCAGGAGCTCAGGACTCCTGTGACACAGGACGCAGCTGCTCAGGCCTGGGGTGCTTCTGGATCTTTCAAAGGGAGTCAAAGGAAGCCTGCTGTATAGACCCATCCCACTTCCAGGCTGGAGGCACACAGACTCCTTCACTAGAAAGAGATAACACAGAAGTTTAGCCAGCTGTCATAAAGCTCCTTCCTCTCCAGCCCAGCAGGTCCAGCTCCCTCCACTCCCTGGCCTTGGGCAGGCTCCAGATCGCTCTCAACCATGTATTCCAAAATCCTTTGGGTCGGAACATGGCCAGTACGCAAACTAAGCAAGGACCTGGGGTTAGCAGCTTGCATGTGTGATTGCCAGGATTCTGGAGAGTCCCTTCCAAGATCAACCTCCTCCAACCCTCCCCCATTCTCTTGTAATTCCCTCAGATGTCTATAATGTAGTCCTAAGTCTTTCATTCCCCAGTGAGACTTAGCAAATGTCCAGGGGAAAGGCCAACAATCGGTCTAATTCATACTAAAGTATAAACTACTTTCTTCTTCCAACAACGCAACCAACATCAGGCCCAGGGACATCTGGGAATGGGGAAAGGGGAGAAAGGGAAGAACTTCCCATGGCAAAGAGAAAGGAAAGAAGGAAGAGGTTTGGAGGAAGAGGAACAAAGAAAACCTTTATTTGCTGCTGATCTGTCCCGGACTGACCCAGCCCTGTCCTGTCCACTGCCCTGACCTCCATGGAGGCCGGCACAACCAGATCTGTCTGATCTGAGAAGCAATTTTAAAGTTCACCCAGGTCCAGGATGTCCATCTGAACAATCTCTCCAGAGCAAAACCAGGACCAAGAACAAAGGAGAAAAAGTTTAAGACCCACAAGGGGCCACACAGGGACTGAGCAACCTGTTTTTCAGATAAGCATCTAGTGTTGGGAGTTTTTCTTCTCTCTGCTGGCGGGGCCAGAGAGTGGGTAGGGGGCAGGAGGTGGAGGCCAGACCTGGGCTCTTCCCAAAACATGCTGGGCGCAGAAGCAGAGCTGGGTGAGGTGTCCCCTCCTCCAGTTCTGGGGCAGAGGCTCCGGGACCCCCACCTGCTGGGCAGATCTACCCTTCCATGCTGCATGCACAGAGCCCTGATGGGGGAGGCGGAATCCTTATTGTTTCACCAGCTTCCTTTCCTTGCCAAGCCATAAATCGACTGCAGGGCCAGAGAATCCTCTTGGTTGAGGCCAGTTGTGAAAAGAACCGCTGTGTGCTGGGAAAGAAACGGCGCACACATCCCCCACACTCCCCTGTCCACTCCCAAAGTGTGAAGATCTTTTTCCCGGATAAAGAAGAAAGAATTAAAGGAACAAAAAGGAAGAAAGAAAAAGAAAACCGAGGAGAAGGGAAATAAGACTGCAAGAGTCAGAGACAGTGAAGACTGGGCCTCTGAGAAAGGAGTAAGAATACGCCCCGGGGCGTGAGGTGAGGCCCTCCCATGTCACTTCTAGGTGCTGTCAGGGACCTACTGCTGACTCATCGAAAAATGACCCAAAGAGGGACAGAGATTCTTGGCTTGCATGACTACATTGTATTTCTCCAGGACAATCGGGGTTCTAAAGAAGTGGGTGGGTGGGATTTGGAATCCCCATTCTACAGAGGATCACATTGGTGCTCTTAGGAGACCAGCCTCTCCTTATCAAGGGTAATGAGACACCGAGAAAATACCAGGTTAGACATTTGGGGACGGCTCCATTTCCCAGCAAAGGGCAATGGCCATGTGGCAAGACTTCCATGAACATAAACTGATCTTTAAGAAATGCAAAGAGTCCTCAGCTGAAATGCACGCTCTGATCACTGGCCACAGTAGGGCCCTGATTGTTGTAATAGCATCATAGGTCTGGGCCCGAGGAGCTAAATCCTGGCTGCCTAGGGAATACTCTGTCCCCTCACTTCACTCAACAAACACACATTTCAGGTGCAGTCTGGCCTGGAACAGGCTACTCTGCTTTTATTCTGTCTTCAAAGAAATGTAAGTCCCCCCCACCCAAGAAAAACAAGTCTCACTGGGAGCCATGACAGACAGCCAATTAAAATTACTTCACCTGTCAGAAAACAGAGCCAAATAATTAAGAATCAAGAAAAACAAACAAATAGAAGGGCAACAGGGACAGACTGACAGCAGACTCAGACACTGGGCTTGTGGGCACATCCAGTAAATTGCTAGGGAAAGTAAATAAGAAGATGGGGAATTCCACCAGAGAACTGGAATCTACAAATAAAATCATGCAGGAATTCTAGTGCTGAGAACAGGATGCAAAAGATATACACAACAGCAGATAAGACAGAGTGGAAGAGATTAGTAAATGGAAAGATTAAGTGGGTAGAAAATATTAAAATTGCAGCACAGACAGAATAAAAGATGTAGCACATAGAAAAGTCTATGAGGGTAGACAAGCCATGTGAACATTCACTTCTGCAGCTGGAGCTCTGCAGAAAGAGGGGAAAGAGCGAGGCAGGAACAGTGTCTGCCCCAGAATTTCCCAAAGCTGATTAAAGACATCAGAGTTACGGACTCTGTGAAACCCAGGCAGGTGCATACGGGAAACTGCAGGAAAACACATCAGAGCCATGGGGCTGAAAAAGGAAGGCAGGGAAAAAAATCTTCAACACAGCCAGAGGAAAAAGACATTTACTTTCAACAGATCAGCAATAAGGTGATTGGCTGACTCCTTGACAGGAACAATGGGAGCCAAAGACGATAGAGAGACATACAGTCATGTGCTGGGGACTTGACTGGAGAAATGTGCCCTTAGGGGACATAGTCATCCTGTGACTCTTAGAGAGTACACTTTACCCAGACTGAGATGGCTACTCAGGCAATCCCTGTGCTAAATGTGATTTTTCATTAACTGAACCACTATTCGATGCATAAGTATTTAAACTGCTAAAGAAAATAACTTTCGGTTTAGGGTTGGAAATTCCAAACATGAAGGTGAAATAAGGATGTTCTCAGGTGAACAACGACTGATAGAATTCATTGCCAGCAGATCTGCATCGAAAGAAATACTATAGAGAGTTTCAGACCAAAGGGAAATAATCTCAAACGGAAGTTTAATAAGGTAAAAAGGAACGAAAAACTCTAGGAAGAGAAAGACGCAGGAAAGTCGAAATAAATTTGTGTGTGTGTGTGTTTGTGTGCGTTAGTCACTGGGGATTAAATCGGGGGCCTTCACACTGAGCGACAACCCTAGCCCTGCACCCCTTAATTTTTTATTTTTTAATTTTTGAGACAGGGTCTTGTTGAATTACTAAATTGCCTAGGCTGGGCTTAAACTCCTAATCCTCCTGCTTCGGCTTCCAAGAGTGCTGGTATTACAGGTGTGCACTGCTGTGCCTATTTTGATATTTTGAACTGGATATGATGAAAATATGAGGTCCCACATCATTTTATCAGATCATTACATGTAGCTAAATCTGTACTTGAAGATAAGAATGTGGCCCTGAGTGTACTGCAGCTTCAAAATAAGAAGGCTGAAAATCCACCATCTAAGTTTGCACTTCTTCAAACTGCGAAAGGGTGGTAAGTCATACCCAGAGTAGAAGGAAGTAAATATTAAAGACAAGAATGGAAGCAAATGATTTAGAAAACAAATATATAGTGGTACAATTAAAAAACTTCGAGTCAGTTTTTTGAAAAGACTAATAAAGTCAATGAAACTCAACAAAGATTCAGGCCTACTCCTAATAAGACTAGAGGCTGAATCCACATGTCTAAATATTTAAATTGTAAATCAAGGTAAGAAGCTATCCCATTTTGATGAATACACTGTCATACAACAGAGAAGATTGTGTTCAAATTTATAGTTCTCAGATACCGTACACAGGGCACTGGGGAGGTGGTGTCTGTCCCCCAGTTTGGCCATTCCATACCAACCTGGTCATGAGAAGCCCAGTTTTGATTGCAGTCCCTACTGACTGCCCATTTGCTCCCTGCTGGGCCTGCACCGTGTGCCATGGTCAGCTTGGGGAGGACAGGCCCAGAAGGAAGAAGAGCAGGCAGGGCCCAGGTGGGCGGGGCTGCTAGAGCCCTGACTTGTCAGGGATGGTCTCAAAGAAGGAATGTAGGCTCTGGCGGACTGTGTCGTCAGCCTGCAGACTTCATATCTGTCAAGAAGAGAAGGACCAGAGCAGGGTGGGGCCCGTCTTGTCCAGGCCCATGGGCAGCACTGGCAAGCAGAGCAGAAAATGACCAATAGCAAGAACAAGAGGGCAGACGTTACTACAGGCCCCCCAGACACGGATGAGACAACAGAATATGTTAGGACAACCATGTGCAGATACAGTGGAAAACTCAGATGAATGGACCGTGTTCTAGGAAACCACAATTGCCCCAAGTTTTCATATGACGAGATAACGAGCCCCATTAGTCCATCCTATGTCTAGAACGTAAATCTGATTCCTAATTAAAATCCTTTTCACAAAGAGAACTTCAGGTCCGTCTGGCTCCATGGGTGAAATTTTGTAAACATCTCAGGAAGGAACACCAATAATCTCCTACAAACTCTTCCAAGAATAGAGTAGGACCATTTCCCAATCAATTTTAACTTGAAAAGAATATTTCAGTAAGGAACAACATCCATTTTAAGCCACATAAAAAAACTTTTGTACGTACAAAAGTACCAGCAGGCCAATTCTATTAACAAGGAATATAATATAATATTATGACCAACTTGATTTTATTTCTGGAATGTAAAGTTGGTTTGTTATTTAAAAAATAACAAAATAATAGAAATAATGAATGATCATTCCAGTAGATATTGCAAGGGTATTTGCTATGTCCTGGGGTGCAGCTCAGTGGTACAGTACTTCCTAGCACATTCCCAGCATACGTGGGACCCTGGGTTCCAGTCTCTGCCCAAAAAAAAAACCAAAAAACCCCACACACAAAAAAAACAAAAACCTGGCAAAACTTAACAGTCATTTATGACAAAGCCTTGGCAAATGTCTTTTCTTGTCACTGAGACAAAATACTTGACAACCCAAAGTTAAAGGAGGAAAGGTTTATTGTAGCTCACAGTTTGTAGAGGTTTCAGTTCATAGTTGGCTGGCTCCAAGGCAGGGTGGCACAGCAGAGGGACATCGCAGAGGAGAAACAGTTCATAGTGGGCAGAAGGCAGAAGGCACCAGGCAGCAAGCAGCAAAGTATTAAAGCAGCAAGCAATGACAGCAGCCCTCTTTCTGCCCCTTATAATCTATCCAGGCTATACGGCAGGTAGCACTCACACCCAGGGAAGGCCTCCTCATTATCTACTCCCAGAACTATGCCAGGCCAATCAGTGGACTAATTTAGTAGTCACACACCCTTGATCCCAGCTTCACATACCTAGATCCACCCACCTGTGAAAAGCCCCACTTATGACCACATGAAGCTTTGAGGGGACATAAGCCATAAAAGCAAAATTACAAGAAACAACTAAACCTACAACAAATAGCATGCTAAGTAGTGAGCTGATAACAGCTTTCCCCTGAAGCTGTGATTGAAACACAGATGTCTGCCATCTCTGCTCCTATTTAACATTGTACTGGAGACTGTAGGGACACAGAAAGCAATAAATAAATAAATTAAGAGCTGTGGGTTGCAAAGGAAGAAAAAAACTGGTATTATTTGACAAATAATTTTGAGTGGAAAAAACTCAGATAAAGTATAAGAATTAATAAATTAGGCAAGATCAGACTATGTGATTTACATTCAAAAGTCAATTGCTCTTGTACACACTAGAAACAAACAAAATCCTAAGAAACTTACACTTTTAAAAAAAAGCGTCAAACAATTAAACACCTAAGAACAAACAAAAGGTATGCATGACTTCAACAAAGAAAACCACCAAACATTACCAAGAAATTCTACACAAATAGAGGGACATTCCAGGTTCCTGGAAGACTCCATATAGGGTGGCTGTCAATTCTCCCTAGATGGATCTCCATCTATAGATTCCAAGTGACTCCAGTCACAATGCCAGAAGGGGTGTCAATGTGTGTGCAAATGTGTGTGTAACCGAGAGCAGACTGGCAACCTGATTCTAAAATTTATATGGACAGGAGAAAGGCCAGCAATAGTAAAAACAATCTCAGAAGAAAGGCTAGAGGACTTGTATTATCTGATATGAATAGTTATCAAGCTATAAAAATTAAGGCAATATGCTACTGGTGCAAGATAGACACATAGACAAGTGGAATGAAGAAGAGGGTCCAGAGACCAACCTATATGTATTGTGTTATTCAATTTATTATCAAGGCAATTGTGCACTGCAAGAGGGGAAAGGTGTGTCTTCGATAAGTAGTACAGCAATCAACAGGCAGAAAGCTGAACCAGGACTCCCTACCTCACACCATCGTCAACTGCAGATGCACGAAGTCCAACAAGGCACCTAAAAGAGATGACAGGACACTATCTTCATGACGTCAGGATGGACAAACATTTCTTAAACAGGACATAAAATCAGAAACCACAAAGGGAAGATTGATAAACTACCTCTGGTAAAGTCAAGAACTTCTGTTGGTCAAGGACATCACTAAGTACAGGAAGAGGTGAGTCATAGAGTTGGGAAGATATTTACAATAAGTAGGAGCCTAAAAGGACTTGATCCACAATATGTCACTCCTCAGGGAGGAATAGAAGAAGGCAAACAGTCCAATTAAAACAATTTGGACAAGCATGTCTTCCACAGGCCATCATTAGTCCTCAGGGAAATGCAACTCCAGGATGAGAAACTGCTACTCACTCCTCTGGGGGCTCAAAGGAAACCAAAGCAAACCCCGACTGAACACTGATAGTACAGACACCAGAAGGTTGGCGGGGGGGGAGGGGTGCTGGACACCTCCTGCAGTGTGGACCCAGGTTTCTGCTGGTGCAGCCTCAGGGGAAAACTTTCAGGCAACACCTGCCAAAGCCAGAAGTGATTGCAGTGACCCTTCGATCCCTACTGGAGGGCATGTGGGCACTCACCAGTAGACCAGTTCAGGAGGGCTCCGGGCCTCCATTCGTCATGCCCCTCACGCCGGAAACAACCCACATGCCCACCCCTAGGAGAACCAAAACCTGTCACACAGTGAAACCTGTCAGAGCAACGAGGATGAGCGACTGTTATATGCAGCCAAGTGGACAAACCTCGATCACAATGCTGAGCAAAAGCCTGATACCACTGAGCCCAAGAGGAGCAGGCCCTGGGCTGCACTGGGATGGGTGGGCAGGGGCGACTGGGGTCCTCGTGGAGGGGTTTTGGGGTGCTGATGACATTGTCTAGTATGATCCAGCTGGTAGTTGTCAGATGCACCAGGCTATGAAATTATGATCTGTGCACTTTTGTCCATTTCCGCCTTACTTCAATAAAAATGTTTCTCCACCAGTCAAAAGTGCCTGAGATGCTCTAGAAATTCAGGTGAATGCCAGCTTTGGTCATCAGTGCGTTATGTGGCTTCCTAAGAATCTCCAACGCATCCTCTCTCCTCATTTCCCCATAGCCCTGCTAAGATCCCCATTTGATAATGAGGAAATGGAGGTCAGAGATGAGGTGCTGAGAGGGAGGGGTGTGGCCCGCAGCTGTACTTGGAGCTGCCCCCTTGTGGGAAGGAGGGGCCTGGGTGAGGCTCCTGTGTCAGCAGCCACCACAATTCCAGCCTCCCCAGTACTGGGACCAGGGACAGCTGTGCTGGCCCTGAGGATTTGAGTCTTGTCATTTTGTCACTTGCACCCTGAGCAGCATCCTGGACTTTGCTGGTGAAGGGGCCTTGCCAGGAGGAACATTTCCATCAGGGCACAATCAAGTGAGTTTCCCAGAATGCAGTTTGTTCTCTCCAGGGATGGAGGAATTGTTCCTGTCTGATTGCAACACAGAAGACCTGGGAGTTTATGGAAGACCAGGTGGACACTGCTTCTTCATTGCTGGCTCATCCTTCCTTCACTCCCTGGAACAGTTATCCCTGCCATTATCTTTTAGCATTTATCTAAGAAGGTAAATCCAAGCTTAATATTTTAAAAATTCATCTGCAGTGCCCAAAACCTTTCCTGGAACGGCTCAAATCACCTGAATGGATGCACCAACTATCATTTACTCCTTGCCAACTTTGTGATGGCACTGCCCTTCACACTGGTTCTTTGGGTTGTTTTCAGAACAGCCTTTGAGGCAGGGACTATCATTATCCCTATTTGACAGAGGAAGAAACTGAGGCACAGAAAGTGGAAGTCACCCTGCACAAGGTCACTTGGCTACCAACAGCCCAGTCAGAATTTGGAATCTGGTCTGTTGACTGCGAAGCCAGAGAATCCTGAGTCCCGGGCGCTGAGACCAGGACTTCTGCTCTTCTGCTGGGCGACAGGAAGTGGTGACAAGGTGCTGGCAGCAAGAGCTGAGATCTTGATCCCATTTTGTGCCTGGAGGTGACCTACCCAGCCGAGCCAGGTGACTGGCACCCTTGTGAACCTCAGATTTCCACCCCCGGCTATTGTAGCCAAATCCCTCACAGACACCACCAGAAATCAATCAGGCTGTGACTGGTGGCATCGGCCATGAAAAACAGTTTCAGAAAGAAAACACATAAAGCTCACCTGTCTGGGAAGAGTGTGCCCATCTGTCCACAGGACACATACACAAATCTCAAGACACCAGGCAGAGACCTTGACATTCAAGAAGAACCCGTTTCTGCTGGCAAACACGCTGACCAGGATCCTGTCTGTCCACTTTCTGGTGTGGCCCTGCGGCCCCCAGGTATATAATTTCCTGCCTGAGGAACAGAAACCAGCCAAGATTTGGCGAGGCTGCCAGCGTGCATGGAACAGCGCCTAGTGGCCGGGGGGCGGAATTGCGCGTCCTAACCCTGGTGGGAGGGTGGGGATGGGGTAAAGAGGAACCCTGGACCAAATTTCAAAGTTTATTTCAAAGCCCAGATTTCCCAACTTTCAATCTTACATCTATTCAATAAGTCACAGACCTCCCATTGCCCAACCTCAAAACCTTGGTTAAATATAAGCAGAGGGGACTTCCATACCATTTTTGAAGCTAAATTGTGAAGAATATAAACTGTTCTTAAAAAGAAAAAAATCTTACATGAACCTTAAACTTTCTCCAGCCTTCAAGGAAGCTAAAACATCTAATAAATCGATACAGTTTATAGAACAAGATAGATTATTAAATAGAAAAATGTTTACTATGTTTCAAAAATTCGAATCCACTTGTTTCGTCCATTGGGTAAATGTTTATCTAAAAGTTCAGGGGCAAAGTTAAACTGTTGAAATAAGATGGAATTAAGCCTTAATATTTTGTTTTATTTTGCACACAGATGGAGGACAAAAATACTATCTCATAAAACGGAAACTTTCTATTTTCACTAAAATATTTGGAAAGTTACTTTCTTTTTCATTTGGATACCTAGATTCAATGTAACTTTAGCAAGGGACGTTTCAGCAGAATCTTGCGAATTGGAGGCATTTGGAAGGTGGCTTTGGTTATTATTTAAAACATCCATTCTGCAAAGATACAATTTGTTTCAAAAAGCATCAGGCCAACCAGAACTGCTTATAAATGCAGTGCTTGTAAAATCCGGGGACTCTGGGAGATTGTCTGCTCTCCTTTGCTTTCATCTGATCAACTCTGAGGTAAAAAGCTCTACTTTGCTTCCTTACCCCTGTGGGGCTGCCTTCATCTGGGCAGCTTCCTTCATTTCTCAGATTTTTCTGGGTCTTTTTTATGATGATGACTTTATTATGCAATCATCAAAATGATTTCCAAGAGTGTCATGGAAGGCTGAATGGGAAAAGGAAGTCATTGTAATTCAAACGACTGTACAGAAAATTTTATCTTCATTCTCAGTTCAGAAGAAAATCTTCAGAGGGCCAAAATAAAAACAGAAGTTATTCTTAACAGAGAATCCTTCTTTGGCCTCTCTCTGTCTCTCTCCATTTCTGTCTCTCTCTGTCTCTTTCTCTTCTTCCAACAATTCTAGTTCTTCATATGTTTCAATCTATTACAGCCGTAATTCTTATTTTGGCATAAAATTTAAAATTTTCTTTTCAGAATAGTTTTACATGTACAGAAAAGCAGGCAGACGGCAGAGTTTCTGCACATGCAGTTCAGTGTCCCTGTTACTAACATCTTACATTTCTACGATCTGGTTGTTACCCTTAGTGAACCAATATTGATACATTCATATGAAAGTTCCAGACTTCATTCACCTTTTCTTAGTTTTTACTTAATGTCCTTGATCTTTTCTAGGATGCCCACATTACATCATTGTTCTTCTTGACGCTCAAATTGTCTCATTCTTGGCCAGTGGAAGGCCCTGAGTCTCCTGGCTTGATTCGTTAAGCTCTGGGCCTTCTTTGTCACCTGCCACAACGAGGTACTCGAGGCTTATTTTCATCCTTTCTTGCCCTGGGTCCTGGAACCAGCCATACTTGCAGTGTCCCAGATTGTCTCATTCACCTTACATTGCCACATTCCTGGAAACGCTTGGAATCACAAGCTCTGTTGTATATATTTCTTCCAAACACTTGACCTGCCTTTGTGATATTCTTAGCATCTTCTTTTACCCAGCTAAATTCTGCTAAGCTGTCCCTGGAGTCTGCTGCAGTGGAAGCACAGAGATCCCAGAGCTGTATTCACTGCTAAATACACCCCACCCCAGCTCCCCAAGATGGAGCTAGGGCTATGGCAGTGACGACCACTCACAATCTGTGACAGCCCCATGCCGGCACGCTGCTACTTGAACAAACTGGAAGAAAACTAAGTGGTTCTGTGGGAACCACACATGCTTTCACTGAAAAGAACAGTAACAGAGGTCAGCACTGGGCACTTCTGCTGAGCCCAAGGAACTCCACCTCTTTCTCTGGTAACTTGCGCACACTTCTTGTGCGTTCAGGGTCTGTCTGCTCATCCTCGTGTGGGCCTGGCTACCTGCAGCATGGCCAGACTGGCCTGCGGATGGGGCCCAGCGATTCCTCCTGGTTTCTAGACAGAGCGAGTCTAAGCTGACAGGCAGGGTAAGAAAAGACTGGGTGGAGGGGAGAGGTGCATTCCTTTTTCTGTAAGGCCAGATCCCCAAATGAACAAAAATCTCACCGCTTTATGTTCTTATTTGTGCTGATTTCCGTAACTCAAGTCCATTGGGTATCATGCCACAGAGGAGTCTTTTCTGCCTGCGGCCGCTGGCAGTCTAACTATGGTAGAAGACGCTGTCTTGGAAGGTTTTACACACAAGCGTTGGGGGACCAGGGCCTTAGGAAGCAAAGACTTTCCCCTGAAGTCCTCCTCGGATAGCGAAGACAAGACACTATACACAGCCCACCCAATCTCACGTCCAGGCGAGTTGAGGGATCTGTTGCTCGCTAGACTGATAGGTCCTGCCCCCGTGGTCCAGCCTGGAGAGCTTCCTGGGTCCTTGCTGGTGTCCTTCATTGTCACCAATCATGGACTGTCCGGGCCAAGGGGAAGACTGAGTATGACCGTTCGCTCTCTTCACCACCACTGTCTTTCTGCATGGAGCTTCCTAACATGCAGGTTCCTGAGACCGAGCTTCGAAAGCACATTCATGTTGGTTGGTTCTTGGGACCGGAGTTTTAAAAAATTATGTGTTGGTTTTCTGCAGGGCAAGTTTTACATAGATAGGATATCAAGCGTACAGAAAACTTGCAAAGATCGGACAAGGAAACCCATCGCGTGCCTCACCCTAGCTCAGGGTGCCATTTTGCTTTACTTCCTTTACCACGTTTGTTCTTGCTCTTACCTTTCTTACCTTCTTCCTAGCTTATCTTTATTTCTGTTTCCACAAACCCCATTTTCTCTCTCTGCCTTTACATCTGCACCTGCATATAGATTATTTTTTCTGTGAACCATATGATCGTAAGTTGAAGACTAAATCCTTCATTGTATATTTCTTCACGCTTAAAGACATTTCCTTAGTCATAGTTCAATTATTGAAATCAAGCAATTTGTATTAATACCGTATGACCTAATCTATAGTCATATTTAAATTTAATTGCCCGTTGCAATACTGTCCCCAAGAGGGTTGTCTTTCCTGGTCCAAGATGCTCGCCAAGGTCCGGCATCTCATCATGCTGTCACGTAGTCTAAGTTCCAGCTTTTCTTCATCATTTGTGACCTTGATGGTTTTCAAGAATATAGGTCTCTCACTATTTTTGGACTTTGCAATGAATAAGAAATTTACGGGGAGATACTTTATAACTATCCTGTTCCTCATCAGACACTTTCAAGACTAGCTTTAGAATCATTAAGGATTCCCTCCTTTAGTTTTGAGTTGGCATTCTGTGGTAAGGAACAGCCTCCCCTTTTTCTTTTTTTGTTTTGTTTTGTTCTTTGAGACAGAGTCTCACGGTATAGCTCATGGTGGCCTTGAACTCTCTATGTACCCCAGGTTGGTCTTGAACTCACCATCTTCCTGCCCCAGTCTCCCAAGTGCTGGGATTACAGGTGTGCGCCAGCATGCGTAGCACTTTCTTCTTATTTATTTCCATTTAGATTCATGGATTGCTATTTCACCTAATGGGTTACAATCTCTTACTATAATTATTCTTTATTTTTTTGTGTATGCTGAAGTTGTTCTAGACTTGGCCCTTGGTAGAACCTTCAAGCTGACTTCTCTGTAGCTTTTATTAATAGCATACAACTGGGTCTTCATCTTTGATTCAAATAGATAATCTCTGCCATTTAGGAGTGTGTAGACCATTTACACTTAATATAATTGTTACTAAAGTTGAACATAAATCTACCATATAAATGCAGATATATAAATACATGTGCACCTTTTCTTTGTATTGAAAGAAGCTTTTTGGCTTTTCAATTTATCTTCATTGTTGGGTTATTTTGCTTATCTTTCTATTTTACTTTTATCTAGTGGTTACTCTTGAGTTTACAATACATATGTTTAACTTATAACCATCTAATTTCAAATATTATTATACCACTTCACATAGAGTTTAAGAATCTTTTAGCAACTTCATTTCTCCCCTTATTCTTTGTATTGTCAAACATTTTATTTCAGTGTGTGTTCTAAACCTTATAATATACTGTTATTTTTTTTTTATAGATACTTGTCTTTGAAGGAAATTAGGAATGAGAAAAAGTTCTTATATTAACTCTTATATTTATCATTATTTAATTGTGGTGCTTTTCATTCTTTGGTGTAGATGAAATATCACTCGTTACCATTTTCCTTTGGCCTGAAACCTTCCTTTATCATTTGTTTCTGTAATAGTATGTTTGCAATAAATTCTCTCAGTTTTTGTTTTTCCAACAGTCTTTCTTTTACCTTAACATTTGAAGCACATTTTGCTGAGTGTAGAATGTAGGCTGGCAATTCGTTTCCTTGAGTACTTTACTGAAAGGTTGTGTGTTGCTCTACTGTCTTCTGTCCCACATAAATTGATGGGAACTAAGCTATACTAACTCGGGTCCTCTTTATAGAAATGTCCCTTTCTCTGATTGCTTTAAACATTTTTTTCTTTATTGCTTGGTTTCAGCAGTTTAATTATGATGTGCATTGGTATGTTTTCTTCACATTTCCTGTGATTGAGATTTGTTAACGCTTTTTAGATCTGTGGGCTTACGGTTCTCATTAACAATAGACAATTTTTTGAAACCACTGGGAATTGAATCCTGCCCTATGCACAGAGCTACATCCCCAGTCTTTTTTTTATTTTGAGACAGGGTCTCTCTAAGTCTCTCTGTTGTGTAGGCTTGAACTTGAGATCCTCCTGGCTCAGTGTCCTAGAGTGCTGGGATCAAAGGCATGCGACACCAGACGTGGCTTAACAACGGATGGCTCTTGGCCACTGGTTCTTCAAACACTTCTTCTGCTCTTCCTCCGTTTCTTGGCCATCTTGGAGGTGTTCACTGGTCCATCCACAAGTCATTGCTGTTCTGTGTGTTTTCCCTAGGGCTTTTCTCTCTGTGCATTATTCTGAAGAGTTTCTATGGCTGTATCTTCAATTTCATTGATCTTTAGTTTGGATCGTTCCACTTGAACCTCTTCTTGCAGATCTTTCATTCTTTTTCTTCTCTGCTCCTGACTCCTTACTTGTGGGAGTGACACTTGTAATCATGTCAACATTCTCTCTCTGGTTCCATCATTTGTCTCATTTCTGGGTCTGTTTATTGACTGATTTTTCTCCTCCCTGTACATTTTACTTTCTGGCTTCTTTGCTTGCCCACTAAGTTTCGACTGGATGCCAGACACTGTGATATACCATGGCCGGTGCTGGATTTGACTGGCTGTTGTTTAGTTAGTGTTAGGCTCTGTGCTGCTACGTGGCTAAGTGGCACAGAACCATCCGAATCCTTTCAAGGTTTGCTTCCACACCGTGATGCCCAAGTCCAGGTGATATCCCTGGGACACTGTCATCTGACCCTGTGTGTTACAGGTTCTTCTCGCTTCCTTGGGGGGAAAGTGAGGGGGTCCCCGCCTTCTATGAGCCCTGAGCAGGGCTGGATTTACCACTGTCTGACGCTTCTTGTCCCACTCTCGGGCAGTTTCATCCCATGCTTGTGTAAACTGGTACTCAGTAGCCAAGGACTCCGGGCACCTCTCTGCAGGCCCCTGGAGCTTTCTGTGCAGCATCCCTTTTCAGGAACTTGGCTTCACAAAGTTTTAACTCTCTTGGATCCTCAAACTCTGATCTTTGCACCCTCCACTCGGCGAGTCTGCTGGACCGTCTGGGTCCCTTCCCTGCACTGCAGCCTGAAGCTGCCTGTAGCGACTGTCACACGCATTGCCTGGTCGGCTTAGATGTTTCCTGGAATCCCAGACCTGAGCTGCCCGTCCAACACTGCGAAGCTACAGCAGGGCGTAACTTGGCTTTCCGGTGGTCGAAGTCAGCGGAGGGGCAGGAGAGCCCGGCTGCCGTTGCTCTACTGCGGTCCGAATCGGGGCCCCCTCTGGCTCTCTTGGGTTCTCACTGCCTCTGAGCCTGCCCTCGCTTTCTGGTGCTGCGGGATGCTCCAGCCTCATCCTGATCTCTTCTTGCCCCTGCACTGGGATCAGTCATGTCTCTGAGCAGTACTGGAGTGGAGAATGAGATTTAGAAGCCAAGATCCGGGCAACTAGGTGTATTCATTGCCCCTAAGTTTTTTAAAAACAAAAATTCAAGATCTATGCATTTAACCTACATTGGGGAAACATCTGGGAACTTGAGGTCTACATTCCCTTTTTTGTTGGTGTTTAAATGACAACACTTCAGGGTTACAAAAATTCCTTCAGTATCTTCCCCTAACAGAGAAGGAAGAAGAGGGATTACTGTATTTTTGACATATTTTCATGGAGAACCTCCTGCCCACAGGGTCTGTTCCATATCCCCAGGGATGCAACAGTGATGGGAAGAGACAGGAATCCCCGCCCTGAGTCTGCACCTTCTTTTCTTGAGTCAGCGTGGTCCTTTTCTGCACAGTCCAACAGCTGGATACAACGTGGCCTTTTTTTTTTTTTTTTTTTTTTTAATGCACTACTGGGAATTGAATCCAGGCCCTCACACTGACTTTCATCCACAGCCCTTTTTTTATTTTTTGTTTCGGAACATGGTCTCGCTAAGTTGCTAAGTTGCTCAGGCTGGGCTTGAACTTGTGCTCTTCCTGCCTCAGCCTCCCAGACTGCAAGGATTACAGGCACGCACCACTACGCCCAACACAACACAGCAGTTTGAACCATACTTCTGTATGGATGCAGGTTGAGAGACTGGCTTTCACCGGAGTAAATATGGGGGGTTGTGAGTGTTAATTTCAAGCCTTAATATCACCTGTGTCAATGCCCCACCAGAAAATCAATTACATAAACCCAGCTGTCAAATACCAAGTGAGAAGAGCACACATTGTAAAGCACACGCATGGGACCCGGCACCCGGAAACTCTCAGCAGCCACCAGGGTCACTGCTCTTCCGGGTGGCTGCTTCACACAGCGTGCTGGGCATGGTGCTTCCAGACTCTGAGGGACTTTTTTAGAGGTGAAGGCCAAAGGCAGGCAGCCCCCTTCCCGGGACCCTCGGCTGGCACACAGTGGAGGTGATTTCCTCCACGCTGCTTGACCTTTGAGGACACGCTCTTCCCACCAGGTCCCCTCTGTGACCGCCTCTTGCCCCTCGCTCCTGCCTGGCAGTCTTCTCTCTCTCTCTCTCCCTTGTCTCCTGTTTGCTTCTGAACGTGGGTGTCCCAGGTCGTGAGCTCAGCCCTCTCACTCACCTTTATCACCTCTGTCCTGGTCAGTCACATCTCCCCAGTTGTTCCAACCCACCCATACGTGCCAATTATCCCCAAACCCCAATTCTTCCCTTTCCCAACCTCCCAACCTCTACTTCCAAAGACGTCCTCACACGGCACCTGAGTGCTCCCCAGGGGCCTCCCCCATCCTCCCTCCTCCATCGTGCACATCGGGGTCGCCCATGCTGTCATCTGAGATGGGACCTGAAAGCCACCTCCAATCCATCTCTGGACACTGTGGAGGGCTGGGCCTTCTGCACTGGGCAGAGGAGGGACTGCAGAGTGATGAGGAGGCAGAGTGGGACCCAAAAGGTGCCCATCGGCTCACTGAGCACATACTTATCATCTGGCAGCTGAGCCCTGTCCTCGCCTCAGATGCTGAGTGCCTGGACATGCCTGCCATGGGTCCTGGCCTCTGGAGAGAGGCAGGCCACCAAAGGGACATGCAGGCAAGTGGCAGTGCTGGTGTCCAGCAGAGGTCCCCAGCCCTTTCTGTCTTCATCCCCCATGAAGAAGAGTTTCCCACTGGCCCTTGTTTACTGGTGGGCTGAGTGGTGACCCCTAGAAAAGAAATCTGTGACCACGTCCCAGACTGGGGACCTGTGGATGTGGCCTTATTGGGAATCAGGGACCCTGAAGATACATTAAGAATTTCTAGATGAGATCATCCTGGACTCTCTGAGAGTGTCCTGCATCAAATGACAATAGTCCCTACAGAAGACACACAGAAGAGATGCAGGAGGAAGAGGAGGACACCAGGCCACATGAAAACAGAGGCAGAGATTCGGGTGACATGGCCATAAGCCAAGGATGAGTGAACCCCTCAGAGCTGGCAGGGGCAGGAAGGACCCTCCCCAGGGCTTTCAGAGGGGTGCAGCGAGGCCCTGCAGATGCTTATCTCCTGCTGGGAGAGAGCAGGCTTCTGCCATCTCAAGCTGCTGAGCTGGCTACCGAGCTCCTGGAACCTCCCACAGCAGGCAGCGCTCGCCCCAGCTCCGCTGACACCCCAGGTCGCGGGTGGGAGAGAGCCGCATGGGGAGACAGAAGCCTCTCAAAGACCAGGCCTGGGGGCCCTCATTCCTGTGCAGTTGCCAGGCGGCTCCGCAGGGTCCAGCCTTGGGGGGAGCATCTGCTTCCCTCTTACTGCTGCATCTCTGTGCTCAGGGTCTCCCAGGACGAGGGACCAGGGGCTTGGCCAAGAGCATTCCAGCCCATTGGACCCTAGCTGCCCACTTCTAACAGACCCCAGTCCCCCAGGACCCCAGTATGAGGGTACTTGGCTGCAGAAAGGTGAGGCCACCACGTCCTGTTCTGCCCTCCCTGGTCTGGGATGTGGCAAGAGCAATACGTTTGTCAATTCAGCAAATATTTACTGAGCAGACAGATCTACTGCTGGGCTGGGCTCTGCCCACTACTGGGTTTTTTCTGGCTTGGGCGGCACCTGTGTCTTCCCAATTGTCTTCCTGCATCAGATGCAAAAGCCTGGCTGTCCTAAACAACCACTTGTGCAGAAGCGGGAACTTCCTTCTACAAACAGCCTGGGGCGATCAGTGCGCCTCCCCGTGCAGCCTTTTTAGGACTTTCCCCTCTGGAGATTGTCCTCGATCCACTCTGCCAGCATGAGGAGCCCCTTAAGCCTTAAGCCGGCCCCTCTCCTGCAGGGCAGACAGACCCAGCTTGTGGCTTTGAAGGCAAAATAAACTCCAGGAGGTGGACAGAAATCAATGCGTGACTGCTGCTTTTCTCTTTTGCGCTGAATAATTTATGCTGGTTTTGGACGTACTTTGCCTTGATGAGGGCAGAAGCAAAATTGGCTGTTCTTTGTGTCGTAGTGGCAGCCAAGCTGACCTCGTAGTCTGCACATTTGCACCCCACCCTCCAGGCTCTGGATGTCTCCAGGTGCCAAAGGTGCTACTGGACTCGTGTCTGCAACTTGTTCTGTGCCCTCTCCCGCCTCTGAGGGATTTCTGTCCTCTGAGCCCCTGAGACACCATGCCTGCCTCTGCCGGATGGCACATGACATTGTCCGCTTTGAATTATCTGAGTCAGGTGCTTGTTCTACTTTCCAGACCAGGAACTGGGCAGCATTTTCTGTCAAGGACTGTGCAGGTCACGAGAAACAAAGTCTCTGTAGCAAGGACTCAACTCTACTGCAAAAGCGCTCATAGACAAGCATGGATGCATTTTGATAGAACTTTATATACAAAATAGACCCATGGTTGGGAGTTTGCCAATCCCTGCTCTACAGAACTGTGAGTTCCTGGAAGGTAGAGGATTTCTCCATCCATCTATCCATCCACCCACCCAGCCATCCATCCATCTATCCACCCATCCGCCTGTCCATCCATCCATCCATCCATCCACCCACCCACCCATCCACCCATCTATCCACCCATCTGTCCATCCATCCACCCATCCATCCATCCATCCATCCATTCATCCCACAGATCCACCTCTACCCATCCATTTATCCATCTACCCAGTCACACAGCCATCAACCCATTCGTCTATCCATGCAAGCACTACTATTATGCACCAGGCACTGGGATAAGAATGAGGCTACAGAGAGAAGGAAAAGCTGTTCTCTGCCTTCACTGTTATTTCAGGCTCAAGGAGACACACAACCATCTTGGTGCAACACTGTGTCAGAGACTCCAGACAAGAATTTGGAGGGCGCCAAGAAAGAAGTCATCCTCACATGCCCTCAGTTCCTCCTGGCATGAGAGGAACAGACATGCATCAAGGACCAGTAAGAATGAACGAAGGCATGTAGCTGATGTAGATTCTTGGTGCTGAAGGAACCACCAATGAGAGTTGGGTTCCAGCCTGTCTGTACTTCCTACTGCTTTGGGCAGATATCTTAACCTCCCCAAGACTTGGTTTTCTTGTCAGGAAAAGGGGGTCATCAGGTGCCTGGCAGAGAGTGGACAGGAAGACCAAGTGGGACAGCCCAAGCAAAGGTTCAAGAGAAGCACAGAGCCTGACACCTGGACATGCATCGTCTGGTCCCTGTGGTCCAGCAGGCCACCACCGGGCTGGAGGGCTGGAGTTCTCAGGGATGCTGCGCAGGGACATGCAGAGAAGGGTCCGGAAGGGAACCGCACACACAGTGCACTTGGTCTCACTGGGGGACAATTTTACTTGTTCTGTGACATCAAAATGGCTTTTTCTCCCTCCCTCCTTCCTTCCTCCTCTATGCTTCTTTCCATCTTTTATTCCTCCTTCTTCTATGCCTGGCCCCGTCACCCTAAGCGGAAGAGCAGAAGGCAACACATCCTGCCCAGACCAACTGACCGAGTCTGCCCAACTCCGTGCTTGAGGACCCCGGGCCTGCTCCTAGTGGCCTCATTTCTGCAAATGGCACATCAGCTGGGGACTCAGAAACTCATGTGGACGGCCGCCTCCCCCACCCCACCCTGGTGGTTCTGCAGGTTGCACCTCTCAAATGCTTCCCTCTTCCGCCCACTGGCAGGCACCCATCTGCCTTGGCCACGCCCCCCTCCCCACTCCATCCCCATCTCCTTGCTCCCTCCCCTGAGTGTCCCCTCTGCAGTGACCTTCCAAAGAAGACACAGACCAGACCCTTCTGTGACTTTAAAATCTTGGTCTTTCGAGGTCTGAGAAGTAGACTCCCAGCCTGTGGCAGTAGCCCACACTTGTGCCCACCTCGTGCCTTGCCCCTGCCCCTCTCTGTGCTCTTATCACAGGAGCCTCTTTCTGGTCCGCAAACTCGCCAAATGTTTTTCAGTTCTGGAACTCTAGTTGCACTGCCCCGCTGATCCCTTCTCCGTCCTCCGCATGGCTTCTGCCTCTCCTGGAAGCCCTTTAGTGCAGAAGCCACCAGAAACTGCTCTGGCTACCTGGGTCCTAAACTTCATCTCCCACACAGGACTTCAGGCTCTGTTCCTTGAACATCTGCAGCCTGGAAAGTGCCTACCACATAGTAAGTGCTCAATAAATGTGTGATGAATGCGTGCGTGAAAAAGGGAGTAGGGTGTGGGGCATGAGCCGATGGCGTCAGGCAGTGTGCACTTGAGTCAGAGGCATCCCAGGGGTGACATCCAGAGAGCAGGGGGTTCCATGAGTCATGGAGGAAGCCAACACAGGCACTTCCTGGGTGCTCTATCACACCTGCAGGGACCACGGCAGTGATGATCATGGTGAACCAGGATACCAGTGAAGTCTCTGGACAGGATCCTGTTTGGCTTGTCCCCTGGGTGCTTCTGAACTCCTGCCTCCTGCCACCAGTCCTCAGTGTCCCCATCTCGTTCTCAACAGTCGCCTTGAAAGAGGCTTTCTCCCCAGTCCTCCCTCCTCTGGCCCCGTGGGTCCTTCCACTTGTGGTGGGGCTGTGGACAGCCGGATGAGGGCCCCCAAGATGTCTACAGCCTAATTCCCGGGACCTGTGCAGACACCACAAGGTTAAGGGTCTTGGGATGCAGGTAATCCTGGATTACTTGGGTGGGCCCTAGAAACCATGAGACTCCTCATCAGAGAGAGGCAGGAGGATCTGACCACTGAAGAGATGCAGGCAGAGACTGCAGAGTTGCAGCCACAAACTGGGGGACACCAGGACCCTGGGAGCTAAGGAGGTGGGGAGGAGCCTCCTTGGAGCCTTTGACAGGGACGGGGTGGGGCAGCCTTGCAGACACCTGGGTTCACACTGCTGCAGTGCAGATCAGAATCATTTCTACTGTTGGAAGATGGTGGATACTTCCATCCAGCAGGTGCACTCAGACACCCTCAGAAGCCTGGCTCATGGCCCGTGCCCTTCACAGCTTTGACTTTGGTGGGTAGAGCCACAAGTGGCTGCTGTGGTCAGGGTGGCTTGTGGGAAGCCAGGCTGAGGCCATCTGCGGTGGAGACTCACCTGTGACAGTCCCAGACCTCATGCCACTGGGAGCCTTGGCTCACAGAGGCCCAGTCAAGGGCTAAGGCTGAGACTGGCTGGCTCTCTCCTGAGGTGGGCTGTAGGGGTCCCTTCCCACAGGCAAACAGATGCCCACAGCAGGGGTTCAACTCGTGTGGGGAAGCCTCATCCTGTTCCCTGGGCAGGTTCCTCACTCAGACTGCCCTGACCCTGTGCACTACAGGCTCTCCTCCAGTTCCTTCGGCTCAACCCCCACCCAGGACTTGGCATCGTGGCCAGCCACAGGGTGTGGAATTGCAGGGAGGCCCAGCCTGGTGCTGCCTCTAGGGATCTAGGGCTTGGCGAGACCACAGTGGGCCCAGCTCAGGACTGGTCAGTGCACATTGCTGAGCACCACATCTCTGTGCTCAGGCTTCACGATTCAGAGGGCCCCCATTCTAGCTTTGAGGTACACAGCGGTGGGGATCTGGGAGCCTGGAGCTGGGTTTGGAACATTTTTCCCATAAGGACAATGGGGCAAGGCATCCTGGAGCCTCAGTGTATCAGAGTTGGGCACCAGATCACCAGAGGCCACCAGCAGGGGAGCATCTTCAGCACTTTGTCCCTGGGGAGACCAAATGTAGCTTAGGAGCTGGAGGTCTGGGATTGACATCTGGACCCACTTCCTAGGACCTGTGTGGCCCTGGCAAGTCAACCTGCTCCTCTGGGCCTCAGTTTCCTCATTTCTAAGTGGTGCCACCTCCATGGCCACTCAGCACCCCATTCAAGACCCCCCTTCCCCTTCCCTTCCTGCCTGGACAGGACCAGCACCTGGACCTCTCAGTGTTTGTCTGGGGGGGAAGCAAAATACAACACCCCACAGCCAGCTAGCCAGTAACTGCAGTCCCTGCACCCACTGAGAACCTGCAGCTTAACCCCGCCCCGTGCAAACTGGCACAGCAACCTAAACTCGGATGTGTGTGGAGAAGCGTGGTGGGGGCAGGGGTTGATGGGCTCCAGCTGCTGTGGGGCATGGAGCCTTTGCACACACATGCGCATCGAACACACACACACACACATGCTCACACACACGTACCTGCGCTCAGCTTGGCTCAGCATTTTGGAAATGAGAAAAGAAGAAGCTGTGGGGCAGCGGGGGTGGTGGTTCTGCAAACTAACATTGACCCCTAACATAAACACTAGGACCCTGGCACCATCTGCTGATTATCGAGAGTTATCAGGGCTTAAATGTGACAGACCTGTCTTTAAAGATGCTTCATTTTCACACCTGTCGGAATTTAAAACACATCTCCAATCAGTAAAAAGTGTGATTGTTTCTTTGGGTGTATTTCTTCTGAGAGAAACCAAAAGTGCTTTAACTTATAATGAAATGATCTATTTTTTAAGATAACAAAAATGCTTCTTTTAAAAAAACCCCATGGGTGTATTTAGCTTAATTATTTTAAATATAAATGAAAAACACAGAGGTTCAAAATCCAGATGACTTAAAATTATACAAAGGCCTATACGACACTACCCAGACCAGTGTGAGTTAACCCCTTCCCGCCCAGGCAAGCACCCGCCACTCACACTTGCTGGGACGAAGGCGCTGCCCTGGGGCCCCAAAGGCTCCTCGGAGCACCTGTCGCCCAGGCGCAGGCTGGCTGTCATTTCCAGGATGCAGAAATGACAACTGCTGTTGATTGGCCACGGGCTGCGGCCCCACTGTGCACCTGGAACCTCAGAGAACAGTCCCTAGCTTGTCCACTGCATGCCTGTCTGGGAGGGTGAGTTCCTAGGAGATGAGGCAAGCCAAAGGGATTCAGAGTGCGGCCGTCACACAGAATCAGGGGACATCTGGCTGAGAAGGTGACAGTTGAGCAGTGGTCTCGATGAGGAAAGGGCAAGAGACACATGGATCCTTGGGGAAGTGTGTGCTTGGGAGAGGAAACTGGAAGTCCAAAGGCCCTGGGGCAGAATCCCGCCTGCTGTATTTAAGACCAGTGAGGCAGCCCGTGTGGCCGAGTGGGGGGTGAGGGAGGGGAGGGGCCCGGGCATGAGTTCGGCGCTGTGGGCCGGGCCAGGCCAGGCGTGGCCTTCGGGGAAGAGAACCACAGAGGAGCAGGGTCCGCACTGAGGTCCAGATCCACTGTCTGCTCACCACAACCTCTGACGGTCAGTTTGAGAAAGTGACTCTGGTCTCTTGAGCCTCAGCAGCAGGAGGGATATTGTCCCCACCACTGCCACCACCATCAGTCCCATCCTCCTCACTACTGTCGCTTTGGTCATCGACGCCACCGTGCTCACCACCGTCCCCGCAGCCAACAGCAAGCGCCTCCCGCACTCCCAGAACTGGGCTAAGGTCTGCGTGCTGCTGTTTAGTTCTCAGAAGCACCTCGCGGGAGGGACATTCCATCGCGTGCCTGGTGTGGAGGGCCTCTGAGGCACGGAGGGGCGGGCGACCTGCCCAAGGCCACAGCTGGAGGGAGAGGAGGAGCCGGTGTGGAGCTTGGTGCCCGGCTTGGCAACACCACTGTAGCCTGGCAGCTCCCTGGATGGCCGCGGACGGGTCTTTATTTTAGTTGTCCATCTTGCCCCCTCCTGCTGAGGCCCTCGCGTGCTCAGATATCACGGGAACCCTGCATTCCAGCTCCGAGTCCTTGCAGCCACCTGTCCTCTCCCACATGTTCCTGGGTGTGCCTGTTGGTCACCGGGGTGGCCTGCAGTCCTTGACTCCCCAGCTCACAGCCTGTGGGAGCAGACGAGTCCGTCCCTGTGTGAGCCAAGGGCTCTGGCTAGGGCTCGTTCTCCTCTCGAGGGGGCAGCTGGGGCTGTGGGACCCCAGCCCATCCCTCCGCCAGCCAAGCCTGGGCAGCTGTGTGTTGTGCCATCCAGGACAGATACAGCTCAGTCAAGCAAGCCGCTGAGTCAGAATGGAGGTCTGGGAGCCTCAGTTTCTCCATCTGCAAACTGGGAAGACAGCCATGAGCTCTGGCATCTGAGGGCAGCTGCAAGGATGAGGGGGATGGAGCCTGGGTGCTCAGTGTTGACAAGAAGGCTTGAGAGAGTTCTCATGGCCACCAATGGGCCCTGGGTGAGGGGCTGTTCTCGTAGGGTGGTGCTAGCTGGCGTGGGGGTCCCCCACTAAGCACGCCTAATATTCCTTGGGGAACCACAGCTGCCCCTTTCAGCCCTGAGGTTCAGAACAGTGGATTTCCCAGGCTCCAGGAGAGGCCATTTGGTCTACCTCTGCCTGTGACAGCTAAGCATCCCCCAGGCCACCATGACTCATTCAGGGATGGACCCAGATGTGAGTCCAGATTATCAGAGCTGATCTTGGAACATCCGGGGGAGGGTCCAGGGACAAGCACTCCCTGTCCACAGGGCTGCACACATGGAGGTTGGAAGATTGGCTATTGATCTGACCACAGAGTCTTTCTGACGATGGTCCCAATCCAAAGAACGGCAGAGACAAGAGATGAGAGAGACAGAGCTGTGGAGACCTTGGGTCCCTAGATGCAGCTGTGACTCAAGCTGGTCTTGGGTGTTCTGTCATATACAACCTCAATGCTCCTGAACATCAGAAGTGGTTGCACTGAACCTACATTCTCTTGAGTCTCAGTTTGGTGGAACTACCCCCAGTACACACACTTGAACAGAAATTTTCACCACAGGCCAGCCTTCCACATCCCACTCTGGGAAGCCCTTTTCTTTCTTTGACTCTCCGCCTGCAGACGCCTGGGACAGAAACACACACTCCTCTGCAGATTCTGGGAAGGAAAATTCTACATTGAATTCATTAACAGAGCCTTTATTATTTTAAGCCATCTAGTGATGTTTTAAATATTTGACATTTCTTAAAATAAACTGAGATCTTCCCAGATGGGTAGCTTGGAGTCTGAGCACAAGGCTATGACTCCAAAACCAGAACAGGACAAAAGCCAGCCTCCCCCAACCCTGACGTCAGCAGCGACTGGGCCATCTCACTAGTAGGCCAGCCCAGCCCTAGAGGAAAAGAAACTGACCACTGCCCCACCCAAAAGTCTGGGTCACCTGGGTCTGGGGAAGCTGCACTCTAACCTTCCTCCTGGACACTCGTCTGAGAAGCCTCTGGCTATATGTGCTATGAAGAATTCTGCTCAGCTTGGTTTAATCTGGGCTCCCTCTGGCTGGTGGGCTGTGAAGGACAGGGCCCGTGTCTGGTGTATGCAGAGCCATGCTCCTGGGAAGTGGGCGTCATGGGCGAAGATAGCAGACATGCCTTGAATGCTGGTTCAGCTTTGGACAGCCACACAGTCTAGGTTGCCTTTCCCTCTGCTCCCAAGGCTGCGCTACAGTAAATCACCAAACACTCAGGGGCTTAAAGCGACACAAAGTTATCTCAAAGCTCTGGAAATCAGACATCCCACAAAAGGCTTGCTGGGCTAGAGTTGGGGAGTGAGCAGGGTTGGTTCCTTCTAGAGGCTCCAGGGGGAATCTACTTCCTTAATGTCTCCAAATGCCAGAGGTGCCCGTGTTCCTTTCTCCATCTCAAAGCCAAGAGCATCCCTCCATCTCTGCTTCCATTCTTGCCTCTCATCCTGACTCTCCTACTTCCTCTTCCTGAGACTCATGACTACATGGAAGTCCAGGGCTACCTCCTGCCTCTAGGTTAGTAGATTAGCAGCCGTAACTCTGCCTGGGACCGCCACTCCCCGTACAATCAGATGATCCCATGTCCAGGGGATCTGGCCATTGTTCTGTCCGCCACATATGCTGGGTGTGAACACATCCAAGTTTGGGAACAGAAGCTGGAGCAGAGGATCTCAGAGGCCACGCATTTATTCATTCATGTGCTTTCATTCATTTACTTCCTACTTGTTAAGTACTCCTTTTGTGTACTGCCAAGAACTAAGTCCTTCCCCCTTGGGGTCTTTTAGTTAAAATCACCAGGCTAAGGAAACAATTGACCCCAATCTGAACAAGTCACTGAGGGGGCCTCATCCACTCCCAGGGCCATCTGCGGACCAGTCTCCATCTCAGGAGCCTCATTTTCCTCTGGGTGTTTTGCCTTCAGGGGACATGTCACAGGACAGGACGTGCAGCAGGGCAGGAAGAGGCTACCGTTCTGAGGGCGAACAGCGCTTTCTTGGCCCGGATTTGATGAGCATAAACAGAAGCACACCTTGTACTTGGTTTCGTCAACCCCATTTTTCTGGCATTTGGGGCTTTTGCGAGGAACAAACTCTCACGTAACGGCAACTCAATTTCAAAATCCTCCATGCCTGCTTCTGGATTCAGTTCACACGCTCATAACTTTCAATGTCAAGGACGGTGGGGGAAGGAGCTGGGCCTGGGTCAGCAGTGTAAGGGCTCTGCGGATGGCTTCTCTGGCCTTGGCTTCCCTCTCTTGAGTCTCTGGGGCAAGAGATGGCCCCGGGGGCCTTGCCCAGTTAAGGGCCGATGTTTAATAAGCATCACTGCTGGGATTTCTCAGACGATTAACATGGGAAAAACTGAAGAAGAGCAGGCTGAGGAAGTAGATGCATTAAAAATAATGAGGCTGCTTTAAATGGACCCAGGTTCCGGGGAAGAATGCGAACCGAGTCTTTGGTTTATTTAAAAATACACTTGATTTTCCATTCTGCCTCTGTTTATCTCTTTTAATAGAGCTAAAAATAATCTTTCTCATTCTAAAAATTGAAATTTATATATAGCTTACAAAAGAAAAGGCAGAAGAAGGGGCTAAAATATAGGTCAAAATAGCACTCGGTGACTACTGTGGCCCCTTGTGCTGGATGGGGTCTAACAAAGACTCTTTGGATCGATGAAGAAATCGACTGTTGAAATTTACAAGGAAGTACAAGTCTCAGCCCTAAGTGGGAAGACAGCATCCAGCATGTTTGAAAGTTGCATTATTTTTCTTGATCTTCTGCAGATCAATGTTTTTTCTTTGCTGGAGAATTGTATGGGAATAGGGTGATAAAGAGCAATCATAGGAGCTGGGAAGATGAGGGTACTAATCCCTGCTGTCCTTAGCAGCCATTCGGGTAAGTCATTTGGCTTCTCTCGGAAATCAATACTAGTTCCCACGGGCAGGTCCTGGTGTGTACATGAAGGAAGTGCTCAGCACTCTGCCTGGAAAGAACCGAGTACTTTGTGATAAGGAAACAGCGACCATTAACGGGGATGTGGGAGAAAAATCATAAGAACCCCGCCTGCTTTTCCAGTCAAGTTAGCTCTTGTCTTCTTTGTCATACACAGAGGATCATAATTTGTTTCTGTCTCTGCTCAGCTGTGGCTTCTTCTGACCCCTCCCAAATGTCTGCCGCTGTACCTTGTACCCAGCGCTGTATCCCACCTGGGTCTGTGTGGCATTGGCCTCCCAGGATGGGCTCTGCGGGAGTCAGTCCGGCCGAGGTCTCCCAGAGGGCCACTGAACCACCTACAGAACTGCTGGGCGGTGGGACCCGCAGGCTGGTGACGCGGCTGGGCGCTGTCCAAGGGAGAAGGGGGAGGAACTTTTGGGGCACAGCAAGTGAGCGCAGGCGCAGGCACATCCTCCCCATGGGAGGCTGAGGAGAAGATCAAGGGGTGAGGGGGCTTTTGCCTCATGCCTCAAAGGCAGCTCTAGCAGGCAGCAGGCTGCAGTATTCTGCACTGTGAAATAGGGGCTATGCCAAGTGGGAACTGCATCCCACTAAGAGCTTGTGCCTTGTGCCACTACACGTTGGGGAGAGGTGGTCTGAGAAGTGGACCCCTGAGAGGAAGCTGGCCAGGAGGGAAGGGATCCTAGAGTCTTGCTATCAGTTGAGGTCTCCAGGAAGGCCCGAGTTGAATGTTTTTATTACTCCAGGATCTAAAAAACCCACAAAAGTCCCTCAAGAGTCCGCATTGGGCCGGGTCTGACGATGCACACCTGTAATCCCAGAACTCTGGGAGACTGAGGCAGGAGGATTATGAGTTTGAGCACAGCCTGGGCAGCTTGGTGATTTAGCCAGACCCTGTCTCACAACGGAAATTAAAAAGTGGACTGGGGATGCTGTTCAGTGCAAAGGCCCTGGGTTCCAGTCACAGTCCCAGAAGGGGGCTGGGTAGGAAAAAGAGCTCTGAGGATCTGCCCCAGCTGGGAGCTACCAGCCCAACCCAGGCTCTCCCACAGGACCTGCCCCACTAGACTCCTGCTCCTCAGGCCTTCACATCGCCCTGCTCTGGGGGAGAAGGACACGTAGAGCTGGCCTCAAAGGCAGGCACAGCTGCATCCCTTTCCACCAGCCTCCAAGCAGCAGCTGGCCGGGCTGGCAAAGGGAGAAAATGATGCTTTTCCACAGAGTCTCACAGGGGACCAGGCAGTTTATTATCCACATGAGACATGTTTTTGTGATTAAAAGTGGCTGGGAAAGCTTTTGTTATGAGATGACCAGACGTCATGGGCCTGCCCTTGAGTAACCCCAGGGGCCTGGAACACCCAGCTTCCGGCACGGAGAGTGGGGACTGGGGCTCTGGGGCTCTGGGGAGACGAAACAGACCAAGCCTGATGCACCGGGCTTGCCGGGTCACTTGGCGTAAATTTTCCCGCCATTCTCCACGAGGATGTTGCTGGGTGGAGCGTCTGGAAGAGACACACTTGGCTCACGTGAGCTGGTGTGACCCAGTTCCTGCACACCCAGAAAGCAGATATGGGTAATGTTTCCTTGCTTTATCTTCCTTCAGGACACTGCCCCACCCCGCTCACATTTTATACGTGTGTGTGTGCATGTGTGTTCAAGTGTGTTGGACTTGTGCCTGCACACATGTAGGAATGAATGTGTGTGAGATCTCTCTCTCCTCAGCCCACCAGGAAGCTCAGATCACTGGTAAGTCCCTCCCACTGAGGCCTAAGTATCGCTGTTGAATGAATGAATGAATGAGGTACCTCCTCCACAAAGCCCTCCCCAGCCACACACCTGCCTGGCACCAGGGGCTTTGAAGCCTTATTGCAACAGCATTTTACAATCCTCTGGCCCTCTGTGTGCCCTGCTGGCAGAAGCTCCCTCTGGCAGAGACTTCAGGGTCCATTTATGGCCACATCCCCAGGGCCACATTCCAGGCCCAGCACTTAGCAGCACCTCAATAAATACTTCTGAACAGATGAACAGATACGTAATTAATGCATAGTCTTTTGTTGGTGCAGACCCAGGGGACAGCCTTCAGTCTGGGCCCCAGATATGCTCTTCAATCTTCCTGTCACCCCTGAGTATCTATCGGACAAGGCCAGGTTCTGCTGCAGTAACAAATAAGCCAGTTCTCAGAGCTTCTACAGCACTTCATTTCCTGTCTGTGCTATCAGTGTCTGAGCTCTGCTCAATGTCATCTGGTGGGATTGGGGCGCAGGAACCACCACCATCCTGAACACTACCAAGCAGAGTGCTGGAGAATAGAGAGTCTAGAAACAGCAAAGAAGTGTCCAGCCTGGGAATGAGCCACGTCACCTCCACTCACCGCCAGAGAGCCAGGACCAGGCCCTGGCCACACCCAACGGCCCCCGATCCTGGAAGGATCTCAGAACTCTTCATAGCTTCAGGACAGAGCCTCATTTGAATTTTGGATGGACTCCCTCTATTCTGTCGCTGGCCCTGATGGGATGCAGTGGTTGTAAGCAGTCTCTTGTGACAGGAACAAAGGTAGATGCTTCAAGATCGACTGGCAAGGGGCAGAAGCTGCTGGCAAGTGGAAGGACCAGACATGGGAAACCAGTGCCCTGCCTGTTTTTACATGGCTTTACTTGGAAACAGATTAAAAATGGGAAATGTGCTCAGGGTTTAAAAGAATCTTTGACTCAAAGAGTTTGCTTTTGTGATTGATTCACTGTGTAGATGTTGTTCTTTTCTGTTGGGACAGGGCAGAAAGAAATGGTCCTGCTAACGTTTGCAAGGAAAACCATGGTGGGGTTTGGACTTGGCACAGTCTATGACATCCATCTCCGCAGCTCAGGGCCTCAGATGCACCTCGGACCAGTGTGAGTTCACTCATTTATTACACACATAGCTGGGAGAGCCCAACTCTGTGCTGGGCATCTTTTAAGGAAAAAAAGCAGTGAACATTAAAGACCAAATCCTGGTGCCCTGTATAGCTTGCACTCCAGTGAGAAAGGAAGACGGAGAAAACTAAAACAGGTAAATAAGTAAAACCTGTAGCAGGATGGGCAGCAATTACTGCTAGGTAGAGAAATAAGGCAGGACAAGACACCTGGGGGCCAGCTGCAGTTGGAATGGGCAGCTGGCCTGACTTAGAGTTAGGAGATTAGACCTCATGGTCTAATTTATTGATAGAACAGTACAACTTGAAGGCTCCTTCTGCCTTTGCCCACTGTTGAGGGTTCAGCCGGCACTGGGGGAACCATAGAGCCCTGCAGGGGGTCCTGGTGGGGCCTTGACTCCCTTCAACTCTTCTGGGCAGAAAAATCATGCAGCAAGACAAACAAGGCTTTGGTGATGGTTCTCCTGGAGCTCCTGAGTGTGAGCAACAGCTTAGGCCCCCACTAAGCCCTGCTTTTTGCTCTTTTGGTACAACTTTCTATCCTCAGCATCGCAACCTGCCTCGGACCTCTGACCATGTTCAGGAGGGCTGGGCTCAGACTGCCTTGTACTCTCTTTGCCTCCAAATCCAGGGTCAAAGGCACAGATGGGCCATCACAGTGTCCGATTGCTCTTTTCACTCTCTGTAAGACACCTGCAAACTTCACCTCACTTTTGCTCCAACACAAATTGAAATGCAGGAAGCAGAGCAGGCCATAGTCCACTCCATGGTCTGCTTGAGCAGATGGCTTGGTAGGGACAGTCATCACCCTCTTGCTAGCTTGTGCACAGGGAGAGGGGTGGGGAAGGGTCTTCGTGGTGTGAGGTTATGGACATGTTCCACAGCCTCTCTGCGCAGGGTTGCACAGACCCTGCCCGGCACTTTCCCAGACCCTCCTGGGTCCTGGTCCTCACAAGGCTCCAGGTTGATGCGGGCTCTGGGGAACGCAAGCCACCACCTTTCCCAGTGACAGGCCAGGGGCTCAGGTACTGAGTTCTGACTCTGCACCAACTGGGAAGAACACAGAAAACTGAGCACAAATGGCCCCCTAGGAGGGTGAGTTGCCACAGGGGAGGGTGTGACAAGGTGTCATCAGGAGCTGTCTGATGAGTGAGGGACCTCAGAAGGCCCAGGGACACGGGTCTTACCCCTCCAGCCCAGGGCCCACGCTCCCTCCCCCCAGCTGGCACACAGGCACACAGCACACAGTTCGCGCCATGGTGCTGAACTCTGGCACCCTCAGCAGTGCACACCCCACAAGAGGGCAGGCAGCACATTTTAGTCTCTGGGATTATCCAAAAACTGCCCTGCACATAGTAGGTCTGCAACAAATATGCAACCTAGGAGCTGGTCCACAAGAAGGCAGAAGAACATTTCCAAGAAACTGACTCCTATGAATTTGACCTGCCCTTTTCTCTGGCCTGAGGCTTTTAAGACTTTTCAGAAAACAATGACAACAACGAAAACACTCGGCAGTGGCTCCAAAGTTTAGAGTAAGGAAAAGACAAGAGAGATGGAGAAAAGCACAAAAAACCTTGTGAACAAAATGGGAGAGCTGTGCCTTCCTGGACCAAGGTGTGTAGTGCCCCAGGCACAATGCTTCAGAATCACTATAGGTTCATTTGTCTCCATCCTTGGCCACCACCCCAGGCATGCCCACTGCCCTCTCCCTTGGACCCCAGAACAGCTCCCCCTCTGGCCACACCACCCTCTGCCCATTGTCCAGGATATGACCAAAGCCTACAGGTACAGAGGTTGTGGAGTTTCCAGGAGCCCCAGGCATGCCATGGGGGTGTCCAGTGCAAAAGCTACTTTGGAAAGTGGAGAGGCATCACTCCCAGAGCTGAAACCACATCCCCACGATGCAGCAAGACCACTTCCCACAAGGGCCCAATGGATGCATCAGTCAGCTTTGCATTGCTGTGGCCAAAACCCAGGGAAGTCCGCTTTAGAGGTGGAAAGACTATTTTGGCTCATGGTTTCAGAGGATTCAGTCCATGGCCAGCTGCCTCCATTGCCGTGGATTTGAAGTAAGGCAGAAGAAACACCACGGCAGAAGGGCGTGATGGAGCTGTTTATCTCATGGCAGCCAGAAAGCAGACAGACAGAGGGAAAGAGATAGAAAGGAAGAGGCTGGGGTCCAGATATATGCCCCAGGGTCACACCCCATGACTCCCTTCCTTCAACTAGGCCCCGCCTTCTGTTTCCATCATCTCCCAATAATGCCATCAAATTGCAACCTCATGAATGCTTTAATACACTCTGATAAGGTTAGAGCCCTCATGATGTAATCATCTCCCAAAAGCCCATCAGCAAGGAGGCCTTTAACACAACGAGCCTTTTGGGGAACATTTTGGATGTCAATGATCGGATCTCAACCATGACAGAAGTCTTCCCACAGCCTCACCTAAAGACCCACTCAAGAACCACCAAGGCAGTGGTGTCCCTACTGGCTGGTCCCAACACCTGCCTGGCCACAAGCAGCAAGCTGGGTAAGTCACACATCAGAGGTCCACAAACGCAATACTATGTGGCAGTGACCATGATAGACCACAATGGCACTGACCACCACAGATGATCTCACAGCATAATTTTCCTGAAAGAAGCAAGACACAAAAAAGCATACGCTGCCTGATTCCATTGATACGGTGCAACACTTAGGGTTAGCAAGCAGGGTGTCTGTCTGGAAGGTGGGACGGGGTGAATGGAAGAGGACCTCGTGTGGGGCATCACATCCTCGTCCGGAGAAGAGGCCATGTGAGGACACAGGGAGAAGGCTGCCAGCCCACTATCTAGAAGCCAAGGACACAGACCTCACCAGAAACAACCCACAGGCACCTTGATCTTGGACTTCCAGCCTCCAGAGCTGTAAGACAATAGTTGATGGTCGTTTCAGTGGCCCAGCCTGTGGCACTTTGTCATAGCAGTCTAATACAGGGCTGTTTGGGATATGTTTATTTTTCTCTGTGTCCTGTCTATTAAAGATTAAAGCTTCATTACACAGGGCAAGCCTGGTTGTGGCCCTCCTGTTTGCAATTCTTTCCTGGCCCTGGGCCTTAAAATCAAGTCCAGATTTGCAATGTGGTCTTGAAGACTTGGTACAACCCACCCCCGCGGCCTAGTCTCCAGCCTGGGGCCACTCTGCTGAAGCTACTATAACCTTGTCTTGGTCCCCTGAACTTTCCTGCCCCAGGACCTTTGCATTCATTAGTCCCTCTGCCTCAAACATGTTCTCCATGCTTTGCCTGGAAGGCTCCTATTTTTCCTTCAGGTCCCAGTCAAAGCATGTCCCCTCAAGCCCCTGAATGCCTTCCTGATCCCAACCGAGTCATTTCCTCTGGTGTAAGCTCTCAGAACATACGCCCTTTTCCTTCCTCACATCCATCGCCCCTGGAAAAAAATGAAATATGGCAGCCTATTGTCTGCCTTCCCCACTAGACTATGAGCTCCCGCGGGGCAGAGTTGGTCTTTTTTAGTGGGGTCACTGTACTCATTTCAAAAAAAAAAAGGATGGATGGAGGGATGGATATATATGTGGATAAAGAGATGAACAAATGAATGGAAAAGTGCTTGGATAGATGAATACACATGTAAATGGATGGATGGATGCATGAACAGAAAATGAATTGATGGACGAACAAATTGAATGGATGGATGGCTGGAGGGAGGAACAGATAGATAAGTGGCTGGCTGGCTGGCTGGCTGGACAGATGGAAAAATAAACAGATGGACAAATGGATAAATGAATGCATGAATGAAAAGAATAGATGAGTAGATGGAAAGGTAATAGAAAATTAAATGGATATATGGAAGAATAGATGGATTTAGGGACAAACTGATGGAAGGGTGGATCTCCATTCCTAGTAAATATACCTTCCCAAGTAAAAATTCTGCTTATACCTGCGTCATTGCAACCATCCGTTGGGCCTCTGAGGTGTGGGGACACTGCAGGAATGAGTCAGCGTTCCACATTCTGCTGAACTTTAGGAAAGGATCGAAGAATACACTTTTGAGGCTTTCATCGAGGAAGTAAATGGTGGACTTCTTTAAATATTTATGTTTTTAAAGTGCTAAGGTTTGGACACACCTATAAATCCTCCCGACTGACACATTGCCTTGGAATGCCTACCTGAGGCCTTCCAGCCAACCAGCCAGGGGAAAGTAACCACGGAAAGTGGACGAAAGATGAGTCCCCAACACCAGAGTGGGGGATGTGAACAGACTCTGGCTCCTGTGCCCCCAGGGGGCCGCCAGCACAGGCCAGGACAGTGGCTGTCGTGGTCACCAGAAGCTCAGGGGTGCTCATCCACATACTGCATGGTCAGACAGGAGGGACACTGTGCGTCCCACACCTATATTACTCCCGAAGGCCACTTCCCACCCACTCACCTCTCCCTGCCCCACCATGCCCCACCCAAGCTCAAGTCTTCCTTCCTCTCTCCTGCTCTCCACCCTCTCTGGGCCTTGGGCCTGTCATTCCCTCTGCCGCCAACACCCTTCCTGCAGCTTTCTGCCGAAATCTTACTCATCCAGGGTGACCACCACTCCCTCCAGGAGGCCCTCTGAGCTCCACAAACACAATCATCAGGCTTTCCTGGCACCCAGCACTGCTCCGGTACCAGTCTGCACGCAGAGGGTGCCTGTTCTGTACAGACACCTGTCTAGGTGCTGGGGGGCGGCGGTGAGCAAAGCACACAGCCCCGGCCCAGGGAGCACCACACCTAGTGCAGGAAATAAGCGGCCACGGTAAACATGCAGCATGGGAGGGGAGGTCCTGCAGACACTGAGGGAAGCGGTGTGCACCCAGAGAGGGAGGGGTGTTTGGGGATGGGGATGGGTCTCGCGGGCTGTAGAGCTCCCCAGGGGGGCATGTCCAGGCAGGGACACAGCAAGGACAAGGACTCATAGGAGGGTTTGAGGGGGCTTTAGGTGATAGAGAGACAGGGAAGGCCCCTGGGCCCTCCCGCCGGCTTCCACTGCTGCCTGGATGACTGTCTGCCTCGTGACACCGCCCTTTCCTGGAGGCTGTGACTGCCCCCGCCTCTCTGCAGACCCTCAGCTCCCCAAGGGCTCCCTCACCTGCAGACAAGAGAATGTGAAGCCACTGGAGCCCTGTGTTCTGTTGATGGGAATAGAAAGCGATGCAACCATCATGGAGAACAGCATGGAGGTTCTTCGAATAACTAGAAGTAGAACTGTCATAGGATCTAGCAATTGCACTTCCAGGTGTACACCTCTTTAGTTAATGGGACAAAATACTTGACACCCACAACTTAACGGAGGAGAGGTTTATTTCAGCTGACAGACGAACAGACAAAAAAAAATGTGGTCTAAATAGCCAATAGAATATTATTCAGCCTTAAAAAAGAACTCAGTTCTGTGACACATGGCAGTGCGGGTGGATCTTCAGCTAGACTGCAGTGAAATACATCAGCCACAGAAAGACAGATACTGAAGGATTCTATGGGATTCTACTTCTATGAGACTCCCAGAGTCATCAAGTCCGTAGAGACAGGAAGCAGGATTTGGTTGCCAGGGGCTGTGCACAGAGTGGGGAATCAGTGTCTAACGAAGATGGAGCTTCAGTTTGGGAAGATGAAAAAGTTCTGGGGATGGATGGTGGTGATGGCTGCACAACGGCGCGAATATACTTACTAGCCCCGTAGAATTAAAAATGAGACTTAAGAATTTATCATGCTGAATTCTATTTGTTTTCTAACCCGAATGATTTTTTCCTAAAAGTGTTAAATGCAAGCTCTTTGGAGGATCAGAATGTGAAGACCAGGGTCAGTGCCCACCCAGGTGGCTCCTGGACCTGGCAGCTCGCTGCACCGGGCTGGAGAAGTTCAGACGGGGAGGGCCGGGGGCAGGTGGCAAGAGGCCATGAGGGAGGCTGGGATGGCAGAGGGAGAGCAGAGAGCAGGGCGGGGGGCAGTTCCCTGGGTGCACTCCCGTGTGGGGCACAGAGCACAGGTGAGCAGCCTGCAGGTAGAGACAGGTGTCTGGCCTCCCAGACAGGGACTGATGGCCGTGTCACTGTGCAGCATCCTGAGAGGGGGCTCTTTCCACGAATGAATGTGATCTGTGCCTCATCAGTTTCCTGCAGATCTTGGGGTGTGCTGGCTCTTTGTGACTCCACACTGGGGCAAACTGTCTCACAGATGGCACGATGGAAATGGACTTCACACTCGGTCCACACTTGTCTTCAACTCAACAAGCAGATTGCTTTCAGTTAAGAGAGACGGTAATGAATTAATTGGTAGCCTCTGGCACGGATCATCGCCGAGAAGGTGTCTACCCTGGAGAAGGATGGCGGGTGCTCCTGGTACGCGAACCAAATCTGGAGTTTGGCGTCACGGTGCAGGAGTGCTCCAAAAACCAGACCTTCCTTTCTGGTCACTCCCGGGAACTTTCCATTTTGAATCCTCCAGAACTGGCAGAGTAACTGGATTGGTCAGTCGCTTGTGAGTCGCGCACAGGAAATAAAATGAGAGGGGGTAAAAGCCATGGCTTTATTTATAGAAACCTCATTTTGCTATTCATCAAAAAAATAAACACAACCCACCTCACACTAAAAATATGCATCTGAAGATCAACAATGAGGCCATGTTTGGCTGAGTCCACAGAGATTTCAAACTGGAGGAATTTCTCACAGATGTGCCCTAGAATAATTCAGGACAGTGTGCCAACCGACCTTTTTTTTCATTGACATTTTAAGAAACATGTCACCTCCTCCCAATTTTGAAGCTGGCAAAGAAAAGCCTTCTGCCCTGATATGTTATTAAAGCTGTGTGACCCTGGCCACACTACTTAACCTCTCTGAATGGCAGTGGCTTTCCCTGCAGAATGGGGCAAATGATATCTACTGTGCAGGGAAGAAGTAAATGAAATCACTTCTGCAGCAGCACCAAGAGAGCATGTGCTGAGTCTGAAGGACAGAAAGGGCAGCCACACAAAAGGTATTGCTGTTGCTCCCTGATATTTTTAAAAGGCAGGATGTTGGAGTAGCTCCTAGTTACAAGACCTGAGAGGCAGAGGTGCCACGTGACACCTGGAGAGGCTCTACTCTCATTGTGTCACCCGAGTCGGCTCAGCGTGCTGCAAGGCCTTGGTGCCACTGCCTGGACTTCAACCTTGACCCCTCTACTTCCCAGCCACTTGACCTTGCATACTTCCCATCGGTAAAATGGGGAAGCAGCAGCAACCCCCTGGTAGGGGGTCAATGACAAGTAATGAGATGACCCTTACAAAGTATGCGAACGAGCACCTGGCATAAGGTTCCATGCAATAAATAGTAGCCGCTGTAATTATTAACAAGATTACATTCACATCTATCCTATCTGTGAGAGAGAGAGCTTCCTGTGACTCTCACAAAACACCCAAGAGAATCAACTTGAAAGGTTTATCTTGGCTCACAATTCTGTCCATGGTTGGTTGGCTCCATAGTTTGAGGGCCAAGATAAGGCAGAACCTCGTGGTGGGAAATATGTGATGGAGCAAAGCTGCTCAGATCATGGAAGCAGGGAAGCAAAGACAGAGAGAGGAAATGGCCTGGATCCTAATATCCCCTTCAAGGAGATGCCGCCAGTAAGCTAACTTTGCTCTGCCATGCCCTTCCACCATGATGTTTCTGCCTTTCAGCCAGCTGACCACAGACTAAAACTATGAACCAAAATAAACCTTTTCTCCATTAAATTGTTTTTCTCAGATATTTGCCCACAGTGATGAAAAGCTAGCACAGAAAATTGGTACCAAGAAGTACAGTCTTTGCTGTAATTATCCCCTGACCATGTGGTTCATAAGTCTTTAGAACTGGTTTGCAAGAAGACTGGAAAAGTTTGGAGAATTGAGCTGGAAAAAGCCTAGAAGGCTGTAAGCAGAGTTTGATTGGAAGTTCTCATATGAATTAAGAAGATCAGAATGTAGATAGGAATTCAGATAGTAAAGACTGTGCTCATAAGGTTTCATATAGCAATGAGGGCTCTACTGGGAATTGGACTAGAAGCCATCATGGTACATTCTAGTAAAGAACTTGTCTACATTTTTGCCCATCTTCTAAGACTTTGTGTAAGACTAAATGTAAAGGTGCCAGATGTATTAATTTGGTAAAAAAAGAATTTTTCAAGGTGACACAATGTTCAGGCTGTGGTATGGGTACTGCTTGCTGCTTTTAGCCAGATTTACAATGATAATTATGAGTAAAGAGCAGAAGGATTTGAAAAATGTATAATTTGGCTAAGAAGCACTGATAAAGTTTGAGCCTAGGAAGATGCGACTGAAAAGAGGAGTGCCATTAAAAAAACAAAAACAAAAAACAAGTACTTTGCACCAGGACACTAAGAAAGATGCTCTGAGGGCATCTTGGGAATCAGCAAGACCCTACCCATTGCATGTTCAAGGGTATAAAAGTATAAAGTCCTTTGAAAGACTTTGACTAGAGAAAGGAGGTCTAGGGTGCCTTGCTCACTCAGGGCTGCCTAGGGAAGTGTTTCCCAAAGTGCAGTTGGGGTCGAAGAAGACCCAGCCACTGTTCAAGCTGGCAGCAGACCTTCATGTCTTTGACACGATGCTGATTTTTCAGACATACAGAATACAAGAGTGTGGTGGACTTAATGTGGTCAACTTGAGCCAGAATGCCCAGCTGGAATGAGTTGGTATGATGCTGGGCATAGAGGAGCCACCTGAGGGTTGTTGCTGATGCAACATAAAGCAGAGTGGGAGCTGAAGCTAGTTGGTGGGCTGTTTCCCAGGAGAAGCTCTGCTGCAGCTGGTTCTCCCAAAAGGAACTTGGCTGTTCTCATTGAGGAAGGAGCTTGGGGCCTTGCTGCCATCAAGGATGGTAGGGGCCGGGGATTTAGCTCAGTAGTTAGAGTGCTTGCCTGGCAAGCACAAGGCCCTGAGTTCGATCCCAGGTACCAAACAAAAGAAAAAGGATGGTTGCTGTTGCTTCGGAGGAGTGCTGGTTGTCATCTCTGCTGCAAGCAGCATATCCTGGTTCCAGTAAAGATTTCTTCAGCCATCATTTGCAGACATGGACGTACATGGGACAGTGCTGTGGGCTCCCAGTCCTTGATTGGATCTTTTGGGTCTCCAGTGCCTAGATGGACATTCGGCACTCTTCCAGTATTTGGCTTGTGGGTGAATATTGTAACTTATGAATGTCCTCTATTAAACCTGCTCTCTTACAAACCATTGACTCTAGAAAAGCTAACTAAGACACAAGAGTTATGAGGTTATGAAGGTTTCCATCTGGATTTCAAAGGAAAATTGGGAAAGCCAGGCAGTGCTGAAGTCCCTGCCAGGAGCTCCTGAGAGGGCAACATATGAAGCTATGGAAGTGAAACTACAGTGGAGACCCCAGAAAACCAGAGATGCCAAGAACAAGGAAAGCCAGCCCAAGAGAGAGGCCACGTGGTCTGCAAATGGCAAGACCATAGGGGCAGGACCATGCTAGCCCTCTGGAACTCACATCATGCCACCATGTGTCCTGAATGCTGGACACGAGTTACAGGACTTAATGTTTGCCCTGCTAGGTTCCCATCTCGCTTTGGTCCAATTCTTTCTATCCCCATTCCTCTCTTTTGCAATGGGAATGTTTATCCTGTGCCATTTTATCTTGGAATTATGTAACTTGTATTTTATTTTTACAGGGGCTCACAGCTAAGAGTTTGCTGTGAATCTCAGAGGAGACTTTGGCCTTTTTTTTTTTTTTTTTGGCAGTACTGGGGATTGAACCCAGAACCTTTGCACTGAGCTACATCCCCAGTCCCCACCCCTTTTGGGGGGGGAATGCTGGGGATTGAAATCAGGGCCTTGCACTTGCTAGGCAAGTGCTCTACCACTTGAGCCAAATACCCAACCCCCTACCCACCCCTTTTTGAGACATGGACTCGCTAAATAGCTAAGCTGCTGTCTTAGCTACTTTTCTCATTGCAGTGACATAATACCCGACACCCAAAGTTAAAGGAGGAAAGATCTAGCTCCCAGTTTGCAGAGGTTTCAGTCCATGGTTGGCTGGTTCCAAGACAGGGTGGCATGACAGACGAGAAACAGTCCATGATGTGGCAGGCAGGAAGCAGCGAGCAGCAAGCAGCAAGAGGCCAGCATAACTTCCATCTTTCCCTTTACATTCTATCCAGGCTACAGACCTATTCGCTGGTGCCAGCCACACCCAGGGTGGGGCTCTCATTACCCACACCCAGAAAAACATTAAATCAATCCAATTATCACACCTTAATCCACATTCACACACCCTAGATCCAGCCATCTCCAAAAAGCCCCACCTATGAATGCATGAGGCTTTGCGGGGACATCTAGACACAAGCCATAACAGTTGCCCAGGCTGGGCTTGAACTTGCAATCCTGCTGCCTTGGCTTCCCAAAATGCTGGAATTACCGGCATGCACCACTAGCAGTATCAGAACTGTTGAGACTGCAGACTCTTGGAGCTAGACTAACTGCTTTTTGAATAATGAAATAGATATGAATCTTCAGGAACCAGGGGCAGAATGTTATGGTTTGATCTAGAATGTCCCCCAAAAGGCTCATGGGTTCAGAGGTAGGACTTTTGTTTCATTTTTTTGTTTTTTGGTGCTGGGTATCAAACTTAGGGCCTTGTGCTTGCTAGGCAAGCACTCTAACCACTGGGCTAAATCCCCAGTGCCAGGACTTCTGGAAAAGTAATTGGATCAGGAGGGCATTAACTTTATCAGTGGATTAATGTACCAATGAGTTCATAGCTGAATGGGCTACAGGAGGTAGAGCCAGCTGGAGGAAGTAGGTCACTGAGGCTGTCCTTTTGAAGGGTATATCCTGTCCCCAGCTACTTTGTCTCTCTCTGGTTCACTTGCCTTCTTTCCTTCCTGGCTGCCATGAGGTGAGCAGCATTCTTCCACCAGGCCCTTCTGCCATGATGTTCCTGCCTTGGAGCTGGCTGACCATGGACTGAACCTTCTGAAATCATGAGCCAAAATGAGGCTTTTCTCCTTCAAGCTGTGTATGTCAAGTACTTTGCCCAAGTGATGGAAAGCTGACTGATACAGGGGCTGTTATAAAAATACTTGGAGTACTTTCACACACATGTCTTCAGATGGACAGGTTTCTTTTGCCTGTCTGCCTAGAGCAGCTTTGCTGGGCTACAGAGCATGCATTTGTTCAACAGTAAATACATCTATCAATTTTCCAGAGAGTCAATTTACAGTCCCCTGAGTAGTGTGCGAGGATTGCAGTCGGCCCCTGTTCTTGTCAAAGGTTGCTATCTTCTGGCTTTTGCATTTTTAGAGCTCTGGTTGGTGTGCGGTGATATCATGAGGTGGTTTCACTTTGCATCTCCTGGTGACTAATGAATTTGAGTGCCTTTTCATATGCTAATTAGGCCCCTTCTTTTAAATTACCCCGGGTGACTGCTGGCTTGACAGGGAAGCTTTCCCCTATGAATCAAGTGGCTTATCCCATTAGGACCAACGCATGAATGAAACACTATCAGAAGAAAGACCCACTGATCAATTTTTCCCCAGGGCTCACTTCGGATAGCTATGTCCCCTCTTGAGTATCCCTGGCCAACAAGTAAATCTCACAGAGTTACAGTTACAAAAGTTTTCTCATGCAAAGTCCTTTGGGAGTTCCCTATAAATTCCTTCCTGAGATTTTTGTCTTGGGAGAAGCCAGCATCTGGTTACATCTGGCTCAGAACCTTTTCAGAGAAAAATAATGCAGCCCAGCGTTGGCAGAGGACACTCTGGGCCTCCATTGCCTTTTGTCCCCATGCTAGGGAAGCCTCAAACTCAGGCCCTTGTGCTTGCAAGGCAAGCACTCTAATCACTGAGCTAAATCCCCAGCCCTAGGGAAGCCTCGAGTGCTGCTATCGGACACTCTGGTCTGCGAGCAGCAGGGATACCCCAACTCTCACTTTCACAAAAGGATGGTGCTTCCAGCCTGCTTGACCCCAGCACATCCCGTGGGTCCCTGGCCCACTAGTGGCAGGAAATTCCACAGCACAGACTCTCCATTCACCTGGTGTGTGTTTACTGAGCACCTACTGTGTGCTGCTCACTGTGTGAGGCCCCGAAGATCCAGCAATCAACAGAAAGGGCATGGTTCTTCTCACCTGGCATTCACATTAACAGGCAAGGGGGAGAGGTAGAGAGTAAATAAGGCCATTAATTTAAAATCCATTATGATTCTCAGACTGCTGGTAACACAGTAAAGCACTCGGGGAACTTGTCTAGCAGTTTCTTAGTTACATGCACTTCTATCCTGTGACCCAGTGATTCTGGTTTTCCTGTTCTGGGCGTCTATCAGAGAAATGAACTTGCATGGCCATAAAACCTTCGGTGCGCACAGCTTCACTCCAAAGATGCCGAACTGGAAACGGCCCCAGTATCTTTGGAGGAGAGTGGATGTCCACGTGGCAGGTACTCAGCAGTAAACAGGAAGACAGCTCCGGTGGGCAGGGAGAGGACAGCAGACTGCACGTTTTCATGAGCATGAAGTTCCAGAATAGGCAGTTATGCCACTGTGTGTGTGTGCATCTGTGTGTGCGCATGTGTGTGCGTGTGTGCATGTATGTGTTATGTGGGTGTGCAGAAAAAATCAGGAGACCACTTTCCGGGGTGATGGAAATGTCCTATATTCTAATGGGGTGTAGGCGACACAAATGCATGTATTTGATCAAACTGTGCACCAGGCATCTGGGTGTGTGTTGATCACACCTTGACGTAAAACATCTAGTCCCAAAGTGCGGTCAGTGTTGAAGGAGAGGGACAGACATCAGGTGGCGGCTACTGGGCATGCCCAGTTGGATAGCACGCCCTGGTCAGTCTCTGTTCCAGTAACATGTGAACCGAGGGAACGAGAAGGAGGCAGAGGGGAAAGAGTGCACTGAGGGCTGGGGAGGAGGAGAGTATTCGTGCAAAGGCCCTGGGGCCGCCATGTGAAGGATGGCTGAGGGAGAGCCTTGCTGGAGCCACCTGTGGTGCAAAGGACCAGCAAGTCTGGCCTCTCGGGACTCTGGGGACGCTCTGTCTGCTGTTGGCTGGGGCTCACTCCTCAGCCCGGTCCTGCTCTTGGCTGCCTTAGTATCTTCTTTCATCCTGATGTCAACCTATGCTATATTCTTATATTTTACCCACATGTATGACCTGACTATCATCTTTTATTTGGGGATCGGGAGGACACAGCAAGGTAAATTTTAAGATCCAGAATTAAGTGTGAAATGCAAACTAACCTGGGCTTTGCTTGGGGGCCACCCACACTTTCCTCCTGGGAATACTGGACTCACAGATTTAACTAAAATGCCTCCCCCACCTCGCGAATAATGACCAAAGCAACAAAGCAGACCATGCAGATGGTTACCCCCACACACAGGAGGCTCTTGCAGGGCACCTGAGACCAGGGAGGGGACCCATGGTCCTCATTAAGGCCTCAGCCCTGGCACCTCGTGCAGATGGCATCGCTTGGTGATCAAGGTGTCCTAAACCCAAGCTGGGGGCTTTGTGTGCACTCAGCTGCACACAGGCGTCGTCTCTAAGATGGGATGGGTGCTTGTATGGAAGACCTATTTTAACAGATGGCCCCCAGTCCTGCCTTCCTAAGGGGGGGCCAAGGATCATCGCTTTCAGACCCTAACCTCTTCATTCCATCTGGGGACAGGAGAGAGAGAGCACTAGATTCGGAGTCAACACCCCTGCCCCAGAGTTCCATCCCTGCCACTGAACTGCTGTGTGACGAAGGACTATCACTTGGCCTCTCTGAACCCATTTCTTCTTTCTGTACACAGCAAGGAGGCAGAGCCTGGCTGTCTCACGCAGGGGTCTCTGTAGAGGATTCCGGACCTTCACGGGCCTCTTTAAGGGCAGAATCATACCTGTTCCAATGATATTAATAAGATCGATGGTAATTATCAAGCATCTCCCCTTTGAAAGGGAAGTTGGGGAGCCCCTGTGGGTATACCTTCGGGGATAAACTCAACTTATCCTTCAGGTGAATACTTGCAGCTTTGGCAAGAGAGTTTAAGTTGCTTTTATTCCTAGAGAGTACCATCTAACTCCTAACCACGATGGATTGTTGGCAGCAGGAGGAATGGCTGGTGTTAAAATACCAGTTAAGGAGAAGCCCAGAGTGATCGTAATTCAGCACAATCAAATCAAAATGGTTTCAAAAGTTTCATAAGTTGATGAAACCTTCTATGGGGCTGGGGATGTGGCTCACTGACAGGGCGCTTACGTAGCACTGGAGAGGCTCTGGGCTCCATCACGATGTAATCAATTAATCAATTAATCAGTCTGATCTTCTAGAGCCCATTAAGAACGCTCTGGTACTTTAAGTGCTGATATTAAGCAGAAAAACAATGAACTCTTCAGGGGAACCTGACCCGCAAGACCTCGGCCAGGTGCGTGAGGCCATGCCCCACAGGATGAGTCCTGGATGTGACAGTGTGTGCCTCTGATGTGACACAGCAAGGTGGCCTTCCTCCCTCACACCTACAATCTTGGTCACACTATGAGAAAAACTTCCAGTTGGGGGACAGTCTACAAAATACCTGACCAGCACCCCACGAAACTGTCAAGGGCAACAGGACCAAGCGTCTGAGACACCGTCACAGCCCAGAGGAGCCGGGGGACCCCTGATCACTAAATGTGCTGTTGTCCTGGCCGGAATCTCGGTACAGAAAAGGATGCTGGGAAGACACCAGGCTGTCCTCACACGCTCTGGACTTAGACAACCATGAGGTGTCAATGCTGGGCCATCGCTTGTGACAAGTGGCCCCGGTTGATGTAAGAGGCTAGCCACAGCGCGATGGGGTGTGAGCTCTACGGGAAGTTTCTTTACTACGTTTGTGATCATTCTGTAAACCTAAATCTGTTCTAAGGGAAAAAGTTGATTTGAGAAACGATGGCGATGATGAGCGTCTGACGTCACAGCCACACTCGTGGCATCATGTGGAATACACCCACAAGCACCAACGGCAGTGGGCTGCCGGGACGCACAATGCTTGAGGCGACAGAGGCAGTGTGGGCTACTTTTGATGTGACGATATAACCCCAAACCAGTCATAATTTGAGATTGTCATTATTATTTGATAAATCCTGCTTTCTCTTTACCAAGTATTAAAAGGAGTTAGTGCACCCACTAGATTTTGCTTGCTAAATTGATGAAAATAAAAAAAGTATACCTATGTTTCTGTAACTATAGAGGTTATACATATTATATAAAATCTCTCTCTCATCCATCCACCTCTCCATCCCTTCTTCCATTTCTCCATACACTCATCTACCCACCTGATCATCCATCCGTCTATTCGTGGGAGGGGGAGACACATCATTACACGCTTTTCAATAACAAAACAATATCCGAAATGAAATTTTTTTAAACTTAAAAACACTTCACTATATAGCAGAAAGTGAACGGAATGGCGTGTTCAATTCGCAGGGAGTCTCCTGAGACCCGAAAGTGTAGAAAAGGGTCTCCTGAGCCCCGGTGGGTAGTGCTGAGTTAGCCCCTATAGCACCCAGGTCACATCCAGCTCTAGTTGCAAGGAGTTCAAAGCCAAACTGGGGATGTAAAATCAAATTGGCGAAATCAAGCCCAACCCTGACCCTTGCCGCTTCGTCAAGTGTGGGGGGACCCTGAGCACACACTCAGGGATGATCGGGGGGCGGCTGTGTACGTGCTCAGAGCTGAGGAGGACACCGGCCGCGGGCATCGGAGCGGTCTGCAGAGGGGACAGGCACAGGGAAGGAGGCAGAGCTCTGGGAGGAGGGGCTGCAGATGCCAGGACCCCAAGGACCAGGGCTTGGTGGGCAAGGGGCGCCTCCTCAGCCTAGGGCCAGGGGAGTCCATGAAGAGGGGCAGAGGAAATGCTGGAAGGCCGGCACGGAGTGGCCAGCAGGGTGGCGGAGCCAGGAAGAGCAGCAAGAGAGTGAAGACTGTGTGTGAGGAGTCACCAACCGCACCAGGAGAAGCGCTGGATGTAGGGGGCACAGACCAAAGCAGGGGGCAAAATGCCGACCACAGTTTTGGGACTTGTATGCAGACAGAGGCTGGAGGGATCTGAGGATAGAACCGAGATACAGAAGCAAACACTACTTTAGGACCCAAACTTTGCCACAGGACCCACCTTGACCAAGTTTATAACAGGATCCCCCAAGTACCCTGCTTTCCTTCACCCCGAGCTCCCGATCCGCTCTATCTCTGGCTGCTCACTGCCCAGGAAACACAGTACAATAAATATGATGCCCGATTACACTTCCCTTTTAATAGCTTACATCAATAGCTCCGTTTCCACGACAAACTACACATTCAGACTTTCAAGCTGAAGTGCCATGCAAATGCATTAACAGAATCATTATACACCAGAGGCCACACGTGGGGAGAAGCAATTCCGGGTGGGTGTGAAAGAGAGAGGATTAAACCTTGGGTGTCTTGGGAACGCTTGCTCACCACACCCAGGGGCCCACGAGTGCAGCGCAGATAGATAGGAAGTGTTCTCAGGAGGCGGCTGCCAGCCCTGAGGGTTGGGGCCCGTATTTTCAGGGCCTTGTGGTCTGGGCTGTGCGTGGGAACTCAGAGCCCAACCGGATCACTGTGAAAGGATCAGAGGGAGCAACCGTCCCCATGGGCTGAAACAAAAGGAAGCTGAAATTACCAGGATAGGCGGTTACTGTACACGCAGGTCCCCTCCAAGGGCCATATACACGAAACTAGTAATTTGTCTACCTAATGGCCATGTGACCATTGTCAAAGGGCTCTCTGGGGACTGGGAAGGCTTTTAATGGTTCATTACACAGTGTGAACACCCTGGCATGTGTGCGGGGTGCTGAAGGCAGAGGGCTGTGACCGAGGCTGAGTCGTGAGCAGTGCCAGGCAGAGACAGGCGTGGGACAGACGTAGCTCGCACAACCCACACTGGCCCTTTGGCTGCAGCTCCCAGCAGCAGCCGAGTGATCACAGAGAACCACCTTCTCTCCAGAGAGCTGAGGCAGCAGCTGAGCTGCGGTGCCTGGCATGGAGCCGGGAGCAGAGCCTGTGCCCTCATCCCACTCTCCCCGTCAGTGCCCAGGCTTCAGAGTCTGAGTCCCAGAGTCCTCTGCCAGGCCAGGATAGGTGGGCCCTTCCACGTGGATTCACAGGGCACTCTTGGCTGTGTAAGCGTGGGCCCATTCCTCACTCTCTCTGTGCCTTGGTTTCCATGTTTGTCAAAAGGGCTGCTAATATTATGAACTTAGCAAGTAGGTGTTAAAGGAAATGATTTAAGCAAAGATCCGCAACTCAACAGTGCCTGACAGAGGGAACTGGCGATGAGTGTCAGCGACTGCCTGTCTGTCTGTCTATCCGTCTGTCTGACTTTCACTGAGTCTGGCTGAGGCCAGGTCTGTGCTAGGCCCAGAGACATTAGTGAGACATAGTTCTTGCCACTGAGTGGACCAAGCCCACCCAGGGAGGAGATGTGGTGGATACGGTTAACCAAGACCCAACTCGTTGCTGCTCTAGAGGAGGCGGGAGCTCACTGCTCCCACCCTCCACCCTCAAGCAGCGGCACGGAGGGGAGGGAGACTGGGCTGAGGTGCGGGCCCATTCTTGGCACCCAGGGCTCATTTCCCAGAGTTAGAGGCCATCCACCATGTACACGACAGTGTAAATCTAAAGAGACTGTGGACTCACCAGCAGCAGAACTATGGCTACATTGTACTCCTGCTCCTGGTACGAGGGTGACCTTGTATCCCCACACAGTGGGGAAGATACCTCTATGCCTGACCGATTCGCATCGCATTATGCATCCAACAGCAGAGCTGGAAGTTTCCTCAACTATTTCCATCATGGTACAGAAAAGAAAGCCACGTGTGGCCATTTCCACAGAGCATCAGGTTCTGACCACAACTGGTACTCAGCCGTCACTGTAAGCAGCATGGTGGTCACGAGGACAAAGCCACCATTCAGCCTCCACATGCTGCAGGGGTAAAGCTGCTCACCAGGCAGGTCATTGCTATGCCTGCTTTCACTGGAGGAAGCTGTCCCTGACTTTTGGGTCAGCATGGAGTCTCTGTCCCCCTGGGAATGTCCACAGAGCATCTCACACTTGCCCCAGGACTGTCTATGCCATGCCGCTCTGATGGCAGCTGGCGTTCAAGAGTTAGTCTTTTTTTTTTTTTTTTTTTTTTTTTTTTGTGGTGCCGGGGATCGAACTCAGGCCCTTGTGCTTGCAAGGCAAGCACTCTAATCACTGAGCTAAATCCCCAGCCCCAAGAGTTAGTCTTTTAGCTTCTCACTATTACAAACACGCTCAAAGGCAGCCCTGTAAAGAACAGCTTCTTTGACAAATAGTGCTGGGATGACTGGATATTCACATGCAAAAGAGGAAGTTGCATCCCTGCCCCTACTCCACAAACTAAAAAACAGCGAAGCTTGTCCCTCTCTTACTCCATATATAAAAACTAATTCAAAATGGATCAATGGCCTAAATATAAGAACTGAAACCACAAAACTTCTAAATGAACACAGGGGTAAATCTTCATGACCTTGAATCTGGTGACAGATTTTCAGAGTTGGCACCAAAGGCACAAGCAACAAAAGAGAAAGTGAAGGGCACATCACAAAAATTAATTTTTTGGAGTATCAAAAGACCTCATCCAGAAAGTGAAAAGACAACCTAAGAATGGGAGGAAATATTTGCAATTCATATAACAAGGAAGGGCTTTGTAGTTAATCTATATAAAGAACTCCTGCAATTCCACAACAAAAGACAAAAACTCAATTAAAAAGTGAACACTGTCCAAATACTTCCTTGGAGATGACCAACGAGTCAATGTAAATTAGTCATTAGGCAAATGCAAAACAAAACCACAATAAGATACTTCATAACATCTAGAAGGGTGGCTTTAATTTAAACAGGATAAAGATAAATATTGATGAGGATGTGGAGAAGTTAGAACCCTTGTACCCTGCTAATGGGAACGGAACAGGTGTGGTCACACTGGAAATCATGTTGGCGTTTCCTTAAAAAGTTAAAGATAGCCTGGCTATCGAATCTAGGTATCTGTCCTACAGAACTGAAAATAGGGTCTCAAACCAACACTACTCTGAAAATTTTATTGCAGCATTATTCAAAATTGGTCAAAAGTAAAAATACCTCGTGTCCCCTGGGGGATGGACAGATAAATAAAATGTGGTACATATATACAAGCCATCAAACAAGTAAAAGACTGATGGCCAGTACAGTGTGGAGCAAGCTCGAAAGCATGTTAAGTGAAATGCGCCAGACACACAGCAAGGGTACATGGAATACCACTGATGTGAGGGATCTAGAACACGCAAGCCGACGCAGACAGAAGCGGCTGAGCTCCTGGGGCTGGGAAGGGAGAGTCACTGTTGAGTGGCACAGAATTGCTATCTGGGGTGATGAAAAAGTTTTGGAAATAGACTGTGGTGGTGATTGTACAACACTGGACGTGTCATTAATGCCATGAATGCCACAGAATGGTATGTCACATACTTTACCATAATTAAAAATAATAAAAAAAAAAAAAAAAGCAACTCTGTCCTCTCCCCCCACCCTGCCTGCTCCTTGGGGACCTTTCCTCTGTCATCTGCTCAGTCCCCAAACCTTGGGGCCATCCAGTCCTCTTTCACTCTTAGACCCCGCATCTGGGGTGTCAGTAATTCCAGCATCCGGCCCACAGCGTCTCACCCGTGACCCTAGTGCGTCCCATCTGGTGTAGGGTGCGAGCCTGTTTTCTGCAGAGCAGCCAGGGACCCCATGCGAATCAGGCCAGCCAGTCCCTCGCCTGCTCCAGGCCCTTGGCGCCCTTCCCTCCAGCCTGAGTGGTTCCAGCGCCAGCGACTCTTCACACAGTGTCCCCTCCGGCTCTCCCCTTTCCCCAGCTGCCCTCCCCAACTGGCTTTGAACCCACTGCTTGTTCCTGGAGCTCCACAAACCACATGACTGCACTCTTTGTTTGCTCAGCTCGCATACTCTTCCCTGCTCCTTCTCATGTGTGAAACTTGTCTCTGTCCCCTTCCCTCCTTTCCCGCTCCACCATCCCGTCATGGTGGGGCCTCACCAGCCAACATGCTAGATGTTCATCTGCACGGTTCAGAGAGCTTCATGAAGGTTTTCCCTGACCCTCCCTGTGTGCCCAGCACCGAGAACACAGCGTCAGGCCACAGTGGGGGCTCCAACACTCTCCGCTGAGGGTGGATGAGTCTCGGGAGGGACAGCTCTCGCCATTGCCCAGAGTGGGCAGACAGCACAGTGACACATGCACGGCAGCTTGTCTAGAGTTCAAATCCTGCCTGGGTCATGTAGCAGCAATGTGACCTCGAGCAGGGGATCTGTGCCTCAGTTTCCTCTTGCACAAATAGGGAGGATGGCAAGGCACATACACACCAGGGCCTTGCCGGTCGGTCGGTTGGTTGGTTGGTCATACACTCTGCCAAACTCAGCCCGTCTCGTTCCTCCTCTCTCCTCCTCCCTCTGAGACCGGGTGTCAGAGTGTCCAGAGAGGGGAGGTCTGGCTAGTTTTGAGGGATGAGAAAAGAGCTAGGGAGACACGCACGCCCCAGTATGGGGATGCTGCAGACCCCGCCCTAACCCCGCTGCCCTTGCAGGTTGTACAGGTAGTGCTCGGTGATGATGATGAGGATGGTAATGATGACAAGGGGAATCGCAGTCCTCACTCGTGCACAGAACAGAGCCAGGCACGGCAGAAAAGCTATGGAGTCATTCTCACAACAAACAACCTCCAGGATTTACAGGTAATGCACAGAGTGGGTAAGCAAGCGGGTCAAGGTCACACAGTTGCAGGCAGCAGAGCTGACCCAGAAGTCAGCTCTGCCATCCAGGCCTTCCACAGCTGCACTACCTGGAAACCGCTTCCCCTCTCAGCACCTTGATGCCCAAATTGGGACAAAGTGACCTTCCCCTCCCAGGCCTGTCTGTCCTGCAATTCTGGGGCTCTCTCACCATTAACCTGCAAATACAACAACAGCTTCCGGCCTTAATCACATCAAGACAGCTGCAGAGTCCTGGGCCCGGCAGGGTCTGCCTGGGCACTCTGACATGTCTGCCGCAGTGGGACAGTGCACCAGGACCCTCCTCCTGACAATGGTGACGCCCAGGGCAGGAGAAGAGGGCAGGAGCCCTGCCCACCAGCCGTCCACTGCCCAGCCAAGATGCAGGGCAAGGAGCTGAAGGGTTTGCCCTCCAGGAGGGAAGGCTCAGGGGTCAGCTGCCCAAGAGGACCACTTAGATCTGTCCAATTAAGTCCTCCATTGAGGAAGGCTCCAGATCTCCACATCTGAGATGTGGCCTGGGCCCTAATCTGAAGCCTGCAGCATACTCTCTGGCACAGGAAATGGCCCCTGAGACATCTCAGCCTCATCCTCGGGGAATTCTGTGTGGGGTGGAGCGAGAGAGTGCCAAGAATCTCACAGGAGCCGGACACAGGCATCCGGGCTCTAGCCTGAGTGTCAGTTGTTACTCTGTGTGGCCTGTTCCTCTGTGTGACGGGCATGGTTATGCGCCCACTGTACAGGGCTGCCCTGGGAACAAGTGTGTAAAGCCCTTCAGGGCCCAGAGTGAGCCAGGGGTCCATGCACAGTGAGCCTGGAGCTCACGTTTCCAGTTGGTTGCAGAGTAGAAGGGACGTTTTCACCTTTGAGTGAAACCTTCTCAGGAAAGCAGGACAGCCTGGTCACACCCCAGTGCACCCCTAGTTCTTGCCTCCCCTCTTGGACTGGCAGCATCTCTCTGTCTTTCTCTTGGGCCTCTAATTTGGGGAGTATACAGTGTCACTTCTAGAAAAAAAGCCAAACTGGGTTGTTTAAGAAGCACACGTCAGAACAAGTTTCTCCACAGGAGTCTAAAAAACCAGGGGGGGGAGGCAGAGGAAGAAGAAAAGGAGGTCTTCCCGTGCTAAAGTTAGCAGCTCGGGGCTGCGGTGGCACTCTGATTGCAGGGCACAGACTCCTCGCCCGGGCTCAGTAGGGTACACTCCACGGTGTCACTAAATAAAACCCGTTGTACACCGGAGCCCCCGTCACAACCCCGCTCTGCGGTTTATTTAATAACCTCTGAACTGGGAGGGAAAGATCATCCAGGAAACATTGCTTGGGTCATTTATTTTAAAATTATTGGTATAAAAATATCCAGGGTCGTGATTTATGCGCAGGGCTGGTGGAGGAAGTCAGGGACTCCCCCTCCCGCAGCCAAACCTCATCTGTCTTTGCCTCTGCAAGCTCCGCTACAGTTCCCATTATGCCTTCAAGTCTCAGTAGTTACTTTATATCGCAAATAAATCTTCAGAATAGCACGGAAATATTATGTGTATTAATAGCGCCTGTAAAAACATCCGAAAACCTTGCATCCGCCGGAGCGGTGGATGCGGCCCGACCGGGGACGCTCCCCCGGGATTGGGAACAGCCCGCCGGCCTGGCAGATGCTGCCCCCAGCCCCCAGCCCCCAGCCCGGTCGCTCTGTCTGCCTTCCATCTGTCCGAGCCTACAGCGACCTGCCACCCACGAGGTCCCTCCCCTCTCGTCTTCACGGGGAGCAGCGCCGGGGACTGTCCTCGCCACTGGAGATGGGGGCTGACCCCTCTCCTCGTGCGCCCCGTAGTCCCACGGAAGCGGCTCTCCCCCGGGGTCCCAGGCGCCCAGGCAGCCGCACTTGGGGGTCTCCCGCCCCCCGCGCCGCTCAGGATACTCACGGGCTGCAGGGGCTTCCTTGGGGGACAGCCCCTCCAGGCCAAGGTCGCCCTCCAGCATGGTGCGGGTCGCTCCCCGGCTCCGGCGCGCCCAGGACGCACGGGATCCAGGAGGGGTCCACACCTGGAAGTCTGCAGCGGCTGAGGGCCCGGGTCCGAGCCCAGCTCGGAGGGACCAGCCCCCCACTTCTCCCCAGAGGCAGGAAGCAAAGCCGAGCGTGCGGGAGCCAAACGTGGCTGGCCTCGCACACCGCCGCGCTGCTCCTCCCCCTCTGCTTTTTGGTCCGGGGGGTCCCGCGCGCGCCTCCCTGCCCCCCGGGGGTTACCTGCGGGCGCCGCCCTCGCCCCGCCCCGCGCGTAGCGCGACTCCCCGATGGCCACCGGAGGCCGAGCGAGCGGCCCGGGACTCTGCAGACAGCAGCTCCTGCGCCTGGCCCGCGGGTCCCGGCCCGCCCCCGGCCTCCCGCTGCGCGGGGCACTTCTCCCCGGACGGTTTTATCAGTCCGGGCAGGCCGTGGGGCCCCGAGCTGCGGTGCAGGGCGTGCCTGTAACTAGGCCCCAGGGAAGGGGCGCCGGCTAAGGGGTCAGCCAAGCCAGCCCGGGAGCGCCGGGCACTCTCTGGCAGGGGGAGGCTCGGCAGAGGGCTCTGGTTCCAGACCCCTCCTTCGGGTGGCGGGACCCTGCCAATGTGCCAGAGGAGGAGGCTAGAGCCCAGGGACGGGAAAGAGAGCTGGCGGTCAAAGGTCAGTGGGGGCCTGAAATTGATCCAGGGATCTTGGGCACATGCTCCGCCCGCAGCCCCTGTAGACTGAAGAGTCCGGAGAAAGTGAGAACTTCCCCGAAGTGGAAGAAGGATCATGCTGTTCAAAGATTCCAATTAACGGAGGCCGGGATAACTTGACATGGGACTCTGGCCGGCACCCGGCGCCCTTCCTCCCGTCCCGTCCTAGGCCACACGCTGCTGCCTGTCGCGGCTCTCAGGGCTCAGGGCGGGGAGCCAAGAAGAACGGAGGATGTAGGCACCGAGAGTGAGCGCGAGCTCTGCCGAGGCAGGCGCCGCCTGTGTATCTACAAACCTCACACTGCTGACATCTCTAAATAAATACCGTAAATCCTGAGGAGGACTACCTTAAACAAAACGTTAGGCTGCTGCCTGGCCGCAGGAAGGGCGGTAGATGGGGTAGCCAGCTGACCTTTGGGAAGGTCACCTTACAATGTTACACTTGTCGAGACATGGGCTGGTGCCAGGGACCGGGGTGCCCGGCGCGTTAACACCCACCCTAAGCACTTCTGTTGGGCCCTGGTGGGGACAGACCCAGTCACCCCGTGGGGGACACCCATGCAGGAGGAGTAATCCTCCCTGTTCCCCTGGGCCTGCCAGGACTGGTACCTGTGTGCACTGTCTTGAGCATAGAATATTCTAGCAGCAGAATCACGGAGAAGCGTTCCCTGCCGGTGCCCCCATTTTCCTTCACCAAGAGCTACACTTGGAGAGGAGGCTCTGCAGGAGCCATCCTGCCCAGTAAGTCTGGACTTGGGGTCGGGAACAGATACCTGGCGGCATACCTGACTCACCGTGGCTGGCAGCTTGTGGAGAAGCCCCGAGGCTTGTGCTGTGAGTGCACATCTGCCCCTGGAGGGCACAGGAGGCTGCGTGTGATCAGGGCCATCCAAGTCCCTCCAGGGGCCACACTCACTTTATAGGACTTTAACATCTGACCCTGGTTGTGCTGGGGTCAAGATAAATACTCATTTTTCTTGGAAGGGTCTGATAGCTAATGTGATACATAGCGATAGCTCAGTTGTGTAAATACACAGAGAAAATTTTAGAATTCTTACCCTTGGAATGATGAACTATAAACCAAAAAGGCTCAGGGGGAAAAAAATGTAAATACGTACTGGGACTATTTTTAAACCATCATTGTTTACCTTTTTGGGGCAGGGATGGGCCTATTATATATTGAGCCAGCCTTAAAATACACATCATTGAATGCATTATTATTAGAAATATGTTAAGCAGCCATTAATTGATGTTGATTCATTCATATTGAAGCTACTTTTTCTGCTTTTCATTATCTTGGTCCCATTAAGTTGCACCGGGATAAAACCCTTCCGCTGTGTCCAACATACGCACAAACACAGTCGCAGACCTAGACCTTAAATAAGGTATTTTAGTGAATACGTGCACCAGCTCGTTTTTTTAAAGGTTGGTCTCTGCTGCTATTTTGGTAAATGTGATCAAGGAGGGTGCCAGGCCAGGGGAGGCTGGGCTGCCCGTGTGGCTGGAACCAGGAGAGTGGCCAAGAAAAGTTACATCTGGAGCCCCCAGCTGCAGCCCTCTGCCCCGATGGTCTGAAGTCCCCTGCTCACACCGGGAAGATATTTATGTCAGCAGTGGAGCAGGACAAGTGGCCCATGCAGGGAGATGGCCTGTGTGTCATTGTAACACACAGCCATCATTAGAGAATACAGTAATCATGCTGCACAATGCTTGTAATTATGGGAAATGGTTTCCCTTTTTGGCAAGGCTGCAAGGGAGGGAGAGAAGACAACTTCTGGTGAGGGTCAGGTTTAAAATAGGGTTTGCAGGGTGAGGCCTTGGACCCAGCTGGGACAGGCCCTGCACACCCCAGATCTTTGGCCTTATCAGACTCTGGGGGCTGCAGTGACTCTGAGCTTGCAGCTGACTCATGGAGTCATCAGCAACAGTACTCAGGCCTGGCCTGCTTACTGGCAGGAACGTGTCAGAGGCCAGGGCTGGCCTGGCTAGCGGTGGCATTGCTTGGAGCCACAGCCCTGCATGCACCTCCCAGCACACCCCCTGCTTTGTTCATGACCTTTCCTGGACCCTCAGATAAACCAGGAGTCACCCAAGCTGCCGCACACACCCTGCCCCCCCCCGTCACTTGTCCTCAGAGTATGCTCAGGGTCACAGGCCATTTACATACTGATTTTTCTTGGTCTCTGGGAGTATGTTATTTTTTGGTTCAGTGTGGCTCTTTGATCACCTGCCATGGCGAGAGTCCTTTACTCCCCTGGCTGAGGTACTTGAGACATAGTACTTGGGGATTTGAAATGTATCTGGAGGAAATAAACCCAATGTCTCAGTAATTGAACAGAGAAGGGTTAGTCCCAACTGGGGGAGTTTACTTCTTAGCACCTCAGTTTGTGCATCTAAGAAATGGGCTGTGGCAGTAGTTCCTGAGAAGCTGGAGTAAGAGGCCAACTTTCAGGCTAGGACCTGGTACGTCAAAGGGACTAGAGGGTGCTGTTTTCTCCATCCATCTGCTCAGTGGGGATTCGGGGGGTGCAGATGAGAGCCTGCAGGGTGCCCCCAACCTGGAGACTGGAGAGTGGATGGGATTCTCCAGGTTGTGTGTGGCTTCAGGCAGAGGTAGCTGGAGACACAAAGGCAGGGCTAAAAGTGGCCCTTGTGTGGTGGGTGAGTGACAACAGGCCAGGGTGGTAGCACTGAGCACGGCTGAGAGGGTTAAAAATGTGTAGAGTGAGATTCACATAATGTAACATTAGCCATTTTACAGCGTGCAGCTCATTAACACATCACACATTAGCAGCACTGTGCAGTGGTCAGTTCTGTCTCGTTCCGCAGAGCTTGACTCCCCTGGAAAACTGTCCCTTAAAAGCAGTCACTCTCCACTGTCCCCGACCTGCCTGGACAACCCTTAATCTGCTCTTTCTCCCTGTGGATTGATCCTTTCTAGACCTTTCGTACAAATGGAGTCATACATGCCACTGTCTTGTGGGTCTGTCTTCTTGCTCGCTTGTGTGTTTTGGGGCTCGCTTCTTCCCTATGCTGTGGTTTGTTTATGCGTTTATTCCTTGGTGGACACGGGCTGTTTGAAGGGGTCTCTGGCAAGGGCTGGAGCGATCCACTAGGCATCCACGGGGACAGGGGATGGGAGATGGCCAAGGCAGGCCAGGAGCTCGGTGGATGTGGGGCAGACAGGTGAGGCAGGGGAGGGCTGGGTTGCTTCTCCTGATGGCCTCTGCTCCCTGCCGGTACGGATGGAGCAAGACCCCACACCCCAACATGGAGGGCCTAGGGTGGGTGAGGCCAGCTGCCCATCTGTGCTTCCCCGCAAGGAAGTCTGTTTATTTAACAAACACTTAGTGAGCACAGATTGTGCGCTGGGCTCTGTTCCAAGCTCCTTAGAAATGTCTGCAGAGTGAGTCCGCTCAGCAGTTCTAGGAAGTATGAGCTGCTTCTGTTCCCATGTTACAGATGAGGAAACTGAGGCTCAGAGAGGTGAGGTCACGGGCCTTCGGTCACACAGCAGTGAGAGCTCTGGGATCAGAACTTCCCAGATGTGGTCCCAGGGCTCCGGATCTGAGAGCCTTTTCTTACTGAAATTGCTTCCTACTTTTCTTTAATCCAACTCACGATTTCGAACTTTATTTTTACTGTTCAGTTGTAGAAAAGTGTATATAATAAAATCTATCCTTTTAACCTTGTGTAAGTGCACATTTCAGGGGCATTTAAGCACACTCACATTGTTGTGTAGCCATCACCAGTAGCCACCTCCAGAGCTTCCTCATCTCCAAATTGAAACTCTGTCCTGGTTAAACACTGACTCCCATCTCTCTCCCCAGCCCCAGGGGCTCCCATCCTGCTTCCTGTCTCTGTGGGAGACTAACGACTCTGGGGACCTGCTAGAAATGGAATCCTGAAGGATTTGTCCTCTCGTAACTGGTTTAGTTCACTAAGCGTCGTGTCCTTGGGGTCCATCCATGCTGTAGTGTACGTTGGCAAGTCATTTCTTTTTCAACACTTTAAAATTTGAAAGAATATAGTATCGCTATTGGAAGTAGAGAAGTAAGAATCACTGGCCATGATGGAAGGCGATAGTTTAACCAAGTATGATAACCATGCAATCATCTGGCGGGCAGCAGCCGGACCCCGGTGGGAGCGAAGCATCGTGGGCAGGGAGGGGTGAGGGACCCGCCATTCTCCACCCAAGACCTGTACCTGGATGTCCTCGGAAGACCTCAAAGAAGGGTGAGATAGGGACTGTGTCCTCACCATGCTGCTGGTCCCCTACTGGTCAAGTCCTTGCACCACGGACCCTGGGTTCCCTTGGCACCAGGAAGAGCTACAGGTTGCTGCTGACCACGGAGTTACATTTGGGGGAAAAGGCAAAGTAAAGATTGCTCGAAGTGCTTCCTGAGTTTTGTGAGCTGACATGGGGCCCTGACACTTGTCATCTGCCTTATAAGACACTCAGCAGTGGCCCAGGCTCAGAGAACTCCGGTTACACAATGCAGCCAGAATTAAATATTCGCCTTATGAGTTTTATCTCTGTTATTACCTCGGCCGTGTGACATATGGATTACTATTCCCATCTGCCACCTTGGAAACTGTCCTACAAAGAGGGTGAATGGCTTGCCCACGTCCACACAGCTGGTAGTGGCAGAACCTGGATTTCATCCCAGGTCCAGCTGGTTCCAGAAAATTTGAGTCAACTCCAGAACTCTTTCTTTGGCACCATAGGACCTTCCGTTTATCTCCCTGGAATTTGCCATCAGCTCGGATGTCTCCCACACACATGGTGCAACACAGTATCCGGACTAGTAAGGCGGCTATGGAAACAAGAGGGAAAAACCGGGTACGTCGTCCCTGTGATTTATTCCATTTACAGTCTGTGCTCTGGGCACCTTGGCTTCTCCTCAACCGCTGGTTTATTTGCTTGTTTGCAGAGATGAGGCAGGTGAAAGGCCTGAGGACAGTCAGCTGGGACTATCCCAGGAATGACCAACATCTAGCCCTTAATGGCTGCCCATCCTGCTGGAGTTTTTGGAATTAAACTGACTCTAATTAGTGGAGCAAATATTTACAGTTAATATACCATCAAAGAAAACACAGCCCAGGTTGTTTTTTTCAAAGTAAATAATATGGATGCCAAGGTTTGTGGCAATAAAACAGGTGAGATGACCAACTCGAGATGGACTTTATGTTACTGGAGGCGGATTTACACAGAAAGCCCCTTCTCCAGCTAACGTGCTTGGTGGGCTTTCTACCCCAAAGACTGCAGGAATACTTGTTGGCCTGGACAGAGATACCAGGCTTCCTGCAAGGAGCTGGTGGGAGGCGCCCCCTCAAGAGAAGCTTGGGTCGTCATTGAGTTTCGTTGGAAAATAGTACCCCGACTAAGGTGGCTTCGATCAGCTAGGCAATCTGTTTCTCAGAACCAGGACCTTTTTGAGGAGCTTTGCCAACAAAAATGTTCGCCGTCACCTTCTGCTTAGAGGTGCTGGCCTTGTGAAACAGCCCATGGAGTGGCTTGTGGTGCCAGCCCTGCCAGAATGGAGGACAAAGCTCAAAGTCACTTGTGTTCTTTGGCACAGGGGGGCAGAGTCTGTCCCCGTGCCCTTCGCCCTCTTCTTTAATGTGGGTTTGGTCCATGACGATTCCCAAATAAAGAAGATATTGGGTCACGCTGCCCTTGGGGGCGGGAAGCCCAGCCCCGCACGGCTGCCTCTCTAGAGGGTGGTCAGCAGCCTTGGAAGTGTCTTCCCTGACCCCTTTCAGCCACAGCATGCAAATGAACTACTTTGAGAGGAGACTGCTCACAAGCCCTCCTTTCCAGAGGCCGATCATGCTTTCCCAGACGCTAGACGGGAATCTGAGAAGGAGAAGCCAAACCCGACCTCAGATATCTCCAAAGGGCTTTGAGCAGCCCCGCCATTCCGCCCACGGTTCCCTGGGCGCCGCAGCGCTGTGGGCCTCTCTGGGGACAGCCCTGGGGAGGAGCAGACTTCCTTTGTCTTTGAGAAAACAGGGTAGGTCCATGTCCCCGGGCCACCCCAGCAGGGACTGAGCACGGCTGCCTCAGTGACACATTTAACTCAACGATCTGACATTCGTAGAACAGATTCGGACCGGGGCCGCAGTCAGACCTCAGCAGCGCACTGCGGGGGTGGCCGACTGCTGGCCAGCCGTTGGCAGCCCCAGTCCACCCGGGGCCACGTTCCACAGTCCACGGATGACCAACTGCTCAGCGTTTCTGTGGGCTTTCACGGTGGTAAATGACCATGTCTCAGGGCTACATGATCTTTTCCCGCTGTAACCAAGCACAGAGCGTGACTTGTGTCATCGCCTGTGGCAGGGCTAGCCTGACACCCTGGGTGAGACCGCTGGGCTCCACCCGGGCCGTGTTTTGGATCCTCTTCTAACTTCAAGCTAAAGTGCGCTGGGCGGCTGCCTTCTCTGTCCTCCGTCCTGATGCTCAGCGAGGCAGAGGGGGGTGGAGGGTGACTCAGACCATCCGGGCACCTGACCTGGCCTCGTCACTCACTAGAGGACTCGGCAGAATTTTCAAACTCAGACTTGCTTTTTTGACCTGAATTCCACGCCATGGTGACTCAGGGTGGGGACACGCTGTGTAGCAGGCCTGGGCTTTTCAACTGCTGGTCATCCTCAGCTGCCATGTCATCGTCCTAAGATGCACCTGGAGGGCTCGGGGCAGGCCGAGGACACTGCGAGTCTGCAGGGCCCTGGGGCCAGGAAATCAGAGACCCAAGTGTCGCAGGGCTGGTCCCTCCTCAGGCCTCACTCCCTGGCTTGCAGATGGTGTCTCCTCCTGTGTCCTTTTGTGACTGTCCCTGGTATGTCTGGGCCTTGACCTCCTTACAAGGACATACTCGTGTGGACTAGGGCCACCTTCGTGACTCATTTGAACTTGATACTGTCACATGCTGAGGGACTGGGGCTTCAATGGATGAACCTGGGGGACACAATTCAGCCCATAACGAGGTTTAATGAAGGAGCTATTTATGGAGACGTGGCCAGGGTTAAAAGACATCAACAATGTGTCCAAGCCCAGAGGGTAATGGGGACACGGGGACACGGGCTGTTAAGGCCAGGCTGCCCCCTCCAGGGCAGAGGGCAGAGCGGGGCACTAATGGAGGCTACACACGGCATGCTGTGCGAGCCTTGTCCGCAGCTGTGTGCCGCCTAATAAACCAAAGTAAAATAAAACAAACAGCACACTGGTCAGCTGGCACGCTGCTGCCAGTCAGGATGGTGGGGACTGGCTGGTGGCTATTGCACGTGCCACTGTCTGGCAGGGCTCCTGGCGGCCCAGACTCGTGGCTAACACGTTGGTCCAGAGATTCCAGCGGCTGTTCTATGGCGGTTTGTCCAGGAGCGGTTTGTCCAGAGCCAGCCTCCCCGGCCGCTCAGGAAGGAAGAAGCGCCAGACAGATCTTCTGAACATCTCCTAGGGCCAAATGTGGTACAATCCCTGCGTTAGGAGGAGCTTGAATCTCCCCAGGGTGCTCAAGGACCAGCCCCCTGCAGCTCGCTCAGACACTTCAGGTGGGGTCTTCCCTGCCACAGAGAGACACCAGTTCCTCGGTGGCCCACTTTGCAGCTAGAGCCTGCAGTTCCTGGTGGGCCACAGGCAGCTGTCCTTTGAGAGTCCTTTGGGAAGCAGGCATTTGCTATTCAGAGAAGAGGACGGCTGGCACCTAAATTCCCTCCCATTTGGGTGTCATATTGGTGGGTACAATATTCCTCCATGGAATTGGGGTGGGAGGTTGTTTTGTCTCCTAGGCAACCGGCCATGGACATGTGAGCCAGGCTAGGCCAACCAGATACCTCCACGAGTAGCTCCGGCTGGGGTCCAGGGAGAGCAGGCTGGGATGCCCAAGTCCTCCGGTGAGCAGCTACAGTGGTTGGTGAGGATCTTGCCGCAGTGTGGGGGCGTGACACTCACCCTTCCTTCTCCCCGCCCTCCTGGCCTTCCAGCCCACTTGTTTTTGTGTGGAGAACCAGACTCAGTTTCTGTTGCTTGCAGCTGAGTAGCCTGAGCCTGGAGCCCAGGGGCTGCACTCATGGCCTTGAGCATCTGCCTGCTCAGTGGGGATGTGGGCTTCTGTCTTGGGCACTGAAAATTATCGAATGACTCGTATTTCCTTCCTCAAACTGGCTGCTGGGAGGCTCTGGGCTGACTTGGAGAGAAGTGTTGAGCAGGTGCTTAGAACTGCATATCACCCATCCTTGGGTATGGGGGTCAGGGCCAAGAGTGAGTGCCCACCTGCCTGCCTTTGACTAGCTTGTCCATCTTGGGCAAGTCCTTGACCCGTCTGTGCCTTAGTCTCCTTACTCAGAAAACGGGACCTGCAGCGGTGTCCACCCCAAGGGTTGGCAAGGAGAGCAAGTGACCGGAGTGGGGCTAGGAGACAGTCTGTGTCCTGCTCCTGGGAAGTGCCAAATACTACTTTTGATCATCTTCTTACTTTCGAGACCTTCTATTCTCTGTGCCTGATTTTCCAGATTGCCTCATCTGCTGTTCTGAGAAATCGAAAACATCTTGGTGAGCTGCTACCTTGCAGCCCTGTACAACGACATGGGACTGAAAAGCAAGAGATAAAGTGGAACTCCGGCAGTGTCATCTTAGGACAGCCGAGAAGAAGACAGCCCTGGCCCTCCACAGAAAGCCATGTTGGTTGCTTTCCGGGCTAGGAGAACACCTTTAGACAGGATGTCCTGAGAAGGCCGGCGAGGGAAGGACCAGAGTCTGGGGATGAGTGTGGAGGCCCTGCGGTGGCAGCGCAAAGGCCCTGTGGTATCTGACGTGTGTGGCACTCTCAGGAGCCCCAGGAAGGCAGAGAGTGTGGAATCCTCTGGCACGGATGAGTCACAGCTTCAGGCAGCCCTGGGCAAATGTTGATCCAGCATATTTACACAGAAATGCCTCATGGAAGTATGAAGCGCAGGGCAGCAACAGAAACCGTGGTTATTTGTGATTGTTTCCCAGTGCCAAGGAAGATGGCGCTCGCCACACTGTGTGCGGCACTCTACGGTTTCCGGAGGAAGAACGCGTCACAGGTACACGTGTGCCACCTTCAAGGGGGGCTGTGCTCGCCGTGGAAGATCCTCCAGGGCTGAAAAGTCTGTCCTCTCTGGTCTGTCTGTACCCACTTAAAAAGGCGTCCGGTGTACATTGTGGGCGTGTTCCCAACACGGCCTGCTGGGCAGACTTTCCGGCATGGCACCGGCTCAGTGTCGCTTTTCAGGAGGATGAAGCCGCACGGCGGTGTGGTGTGGCGTGAGGGGCACGAGACCCTTCTCTGAGCACGGTGGGAGCTGGGCGGCCTTGAGTCTGGGGTCAGGCCCACCCGGGGGCACCCGAGCTCCATGTCTCCTGATGTCACTCTTCCTGCAGCCCAACCCTGTGTCTGGGAAGGAAGCCAAGCAGGCAGCCCATGAAGGAGAGAAAGAGAAGGGATAGAGGGAGGCGAAGAAAGAAAAAGAAAAAGCAAGTGGCCTCTTTGTACAAATTCAGTCTGTTAAAATCCCAACCATCATTCAGTCACTCAACACACACACAGTCTGTGTACTTCCATTCTCCACACCTGGCGTGCGTGACACACAGAGTTTCCAGTCCCCACTCGCCCCTGTTCCCTGAGGCGGCGTGGAACCTGGTGCTTCCTTGAGACAAACTGTGAGACCTGCAGAACCACATGATCTGGGGCCAGAGGAGCCAGCGAGCTGGGGTGGGGCATCTGGCCGGCATGTGTGAGACCCTAGAGTCAATTTCCAGCACTACAAGGCAAGGAAGGAAGGAGAGAAAGAGAGAAAGAGAAAGAGTCCTCCAGGAAGGCAGAGGGGCCCCTCTTTGCCTTTTCTTTCCTGCAGGTTTCATGCAGAGAAGAATGCAAATTTGATGGCTTGAGTTTGAGCCGCCCTCCTGGGCCATGAGGTGGATGCCGTGTGTGGTGTGGCTAAGTGGCCTGAGAGGAGAGCCCAGGCGTCTGACAGCATCTGAAGCCCCCAGCAGCCCCGGAGGCCTGGCTGCCAACACCTGGTCTTCTTTCAGATGAGCAGAGACAGCTGCCGCCCTCTGAAGATGCCACTTTGGCCTCCATTGGCTCAGCAGGGGGAACCTCTGTGCTCCTCCCTCGTCCAAAGATGAGCACACAGGCCTCGGGGGGGCTTGACCTGAGTCCACAGAGTACCTCTTGCACAACAAGCCTCCAGACCCGGCGCAGACGCTGCTGAGCAAACCGCCCTGGTTCCCCTGAGGGGCTGCCCAAAGACGGACACTGCTTGGGGCTCTCCTCCCTGGTGCCCCACACCCTCTGCTGTCCCTCGGCTGTCAACATCTGGAAAGGGAGTCGCTTGCACCCCCCCCAGCAGCCTCCAGGAAAGGCTGATGTGACTGAGGCGTGTCCAGCTGCCCCCTGTGGAGTTGCCAGTGCTACAATCAAGAGCTCTGAGAACCCAGAGCTTGGGGACAACGCCATGAAGACTGAAGGATGCGGCTTCCTACACGTGACAACGGGTCCGTGGTGGGAGTTAAGTCACAGCCCCGTGGGCTGTGCAGTTGGAGTAGGAGTATCATTGACTACGCAGCCCGAGAAAGAAATATGGCCCAGGAAGTGCCCCTGGGAGAGGCAGGGGCTGGCATCTGAGCCCCTGTTGTCCACCCAGGAGAAGTAAATGGTACAGATCCTGCCTCTTAGCCCAACCCCGCAGAGCCGAGGGCCAAGTCCCACCCTCGGCGTCACTCTCAGATTGAACACTGGCGGGTCTGCACCTAAAGAGTCAACATTTTCTGGAGTCCCTGGAAGGGAGCTATATGGTATCCCCCACGCCCCACTCCTGGGAAGGACTCCCCTGAAAAGATCAGTGATGCTGCCATCTTGTCTCCAAGGGCCGCCAAGAAGACACGGGTCCTTGGACCGTGTCAATTCAGGGATCTCCAAGGTGTGACACCCTTTGGGGACAACCTGGCAGACATCCTCCTCCCTCTGTCTTGACTCCAACACTTTGAGAACAAACCCCAAATGAAAAGGAGTCTTTCTCCAGCCGGTGCGCCCATTTTTTGCAAATCCTTACTCTGTCCGCCTCTGCCCTGGGATCGGCCCTGGGAAGGTGCTTGGCCTTGGATGCAGACCTCCCTCACTCGGGGTCACAGAGCAGGAGCCACCAAGGAGTCCCCCTCATCAGTCCTGCAGGAGGGGACCACCCAGCTGGCCTCTGGAGCTCCCACCGCAGGGCCAGGGAAGCTGGTCAGCCCCTCACTGTCTCCACCACTCATTCATTCCTTTACCTGCCCTTCATTCAGTAAGCCTGGACCAAGGATGGCACCGGCCTAATGGATACCCGTCTTGGACTTGATGGTCAGCTTCCTGGGCGGGGGAGGGGGGGCTTGTCTTCACATTCGCCTTGCCCCTGAAGTGACCTCCTACAGATCGCCCCAGAAGAGGGCCCCCTCAGAGCTGAGAGGGGATCCGCTCATACTGTGCATGTGGTCACGAGCTGAGGTACCCAGGGAGGGACAGGTCAGAGCTGGGACACAGCCCCATCTCTGAATTCTCAGTCTCCCCCTTTCAGTGGGTCCTCCCCTTTCACAGGAGGTTCCTCCCTGTGTGCAGTGAGCTCCCAGCACCGCTTTTAGGGGCCCAGGGCCTGTGCTGTGCGTGAATCCATGTGCTTTCCCTCCACCGGTCACCTCCGGGTGGACACTACTGGCTGTCCCACTTTCTGAGGAGTCCCCAAGGCACAGAGAGGGGAGGTGACTTGCTCCAGGTGACCCAGCCAGTATGGGGGCCTCAGAGATGATCACATGGGGTCACAGAAGCCTGAGTCGTCACCAGCTTTGGGATTGACTTCACCGGATGCCGTAAAGCTCAGCTCAAGCAGGGTGGCCGTGCTCGGGAGGGTGGGCTGTGCCCTGGGGACCTGGGGCCATGTCTGGAGATGTCTCAGGGCTGTCACAGCAGAAGGTGAGTGAGACTGGTCTCTGGTGGGCGGAGACCAGGGATGCTGCTAAACACCCTACTGTGCACGAGACAGCCCTAAGACAGTGTAATCCAGCCTGTGTCACCAAGCGGAGGCTGAGGAGGCCGGGGTTTGTGACCACATCCTCTGGAAGGCCATCTGTCCCCTGCAGGGTGCCTCTTCTGGCCCTTGAGCTGGGTGGTCTGGGCACCTGCCGGTGCCCCCCCAGGCCCCTCCACACCCTCTGCAGGGTCTCTCAGGGCGGACTGGCCATTCTGCTGGGCCAGGCGGGCAGCGGGTAGCCTTGTCCCCCACCCTCGTCCCCAAGACTCTGTCCCACACTTACTTGTCTGCAGGGGGTCCCACGCCGTCTCCTCCGTCGGAATGTTCTCCTCCATGAGGCTCGTCTCCTCCATTGGACTCTGCTCAGTGCTGGCTCGGGCAGCTCCTGGAGCCTGGGTCACCCTACCCAGCCTTGCGACACTCTATATGGTCAGGTTCCCGGGCGAGGCGGCAAAGGCCACTTCCAGGGCAAGAAGAGTTTGCAGAGTGAGTCGGCCGGGCAAGAAGGTTCAAAGCCAGGTGGCCCATGCGGGTTAATCATTACTGCGTAGATGCTCGCCCGGGATCCAGCAGACCCCTGGGCGCGGGCCTCCCAGCCTTGCTCATACTGTGCGTGTGGTCATGGGCGACCGGGAGAGCTTTGCTGAGGGACGGCTCAGCACCGCGAACCTTCTCCCCTCCATTCTCATGCTTTCCACTCTGGAAGCTGGTGGCGGGAGCGGAGCGGCCCAGCGTCACGGCGCCTTCTAACCTGCACCAGTGACCGTCCATCCAATCACCTTCCGCCCTCTCCATGCTGTGCCAGCACCTGACTGGCGTCCATCTCCTTGGCTGTCCCGGCCAGCCGGGCCAGTGGAGTTCTGTGCCTCCGTGTCATGAGTGACGGTGGCAGGACCAGAGAGGGGCGCCTGGTGGCTGGCTGGCAAAGAGCAAGGAAGAAACGAGCAAGCACATCGTCAGTCCTTCTCTTGGTGTCTCTGTCATCAACTGCGTGCCTGCTACCCCAGGTTAAATGGGGCGACACAGGTGAGACCCCGTGTGCAGTGGGTGCTCAGTAAATGTTGGCTGCCTTTCATGCCACGGGGCTGGTCTCAGGAGCCGAAGTCCTTGCCCCAAGGATATGCTGGCTGTCAGTGTATGGTGGTGCTGGGTAAATGTTTTTCGGGAAAGCAATTATGCTTAAGGGGCTTGGCCAAGGTCACGGGCTGGACCGAGGCATGACCCAGGTGGTCTCACTCCCACTGATGTGCCCCTTTAAGGAGTCACAGGTGCTGGGGCAGGGCGCTGTGCTGAGTGAGGCACACGGCCCCACGGGCCATCTGCTCTGCCTCGTGCGGGCTGTGAGTGGCGGACAGAGTTGCAGGAAGTCACCTCCGGACTGGAGTTGTTTGCAGTACTGAGGATTAAACTGAGTCTTCACACTGGGCCCATTTTAAAAATTTTTTATTTTGACACAGGGTCTTACTAAGTTGCTAAGTTGCCCAGACTGGGCTCAAATTTGGGATCCTCCTGCCTCAGCCTCCCAGAGTGCTGAGATTACAGGGGCACTAGGTTGGAGGGTTTTATTCCAATTGGCTCACTGGGCCCTGCAAATCCATCCATAGGATCTCAGCAGAGAGCCCCGAGGGAGGTACATCGAGGCTGCCACAGGCAAGAGACACAATCAGATCATTCATTCATTCTGCCTTTTAGAGAACATTTCTCTTTTGGGGAGAGTCAAAAAGAGCCAAGTTCCTGATGTCGCACTGCCCCTGGAGAGGGGGAGGAAGTCCCATGGAGGTGGGAAGTGGGAAGTGGGAGGGGAGTGGAGGAGGGGAAGGGGAAAGAGGGGAACAGGAGGGAGGTGGTGATGGGGAATGGTATTGGTGGTGTGGGCAGGAAAGAGCACCATCTTGTTGGGGTGGTCCTGGTGGGTGAGTCCACACCCTCACCCGGGGTGCTGTAGAGATGCTCTGTGTAGACAGTGGGGTCCCTGGGACCAGGAGAAGTCTGCTCGGGCTGGAGATTGTCTTAGGTGTAGGTTAGGTGGGTCCTGGTTCAGCACACCCATGCCAGCAAGTTGAAGCTCTGTTTAGCATTTAAAGTCTCCTAATGGGTTTTAAACATTTACACTTGTCTTCTTATTAATACCAATTGCTTGAACGTGGCCCGCTGGCGATGTCTCGAGTTTTATAAATACTGTCGGGACGGGAAGGTGCTGCAGGCTCCCAGTGCCAGCAGCCGCTGGCTGGTGTGCAGAAAAAAGTTTGCAATAAATTCCCCGGGGAGAAGAGGGCACCTCACACATGGGGCTGTGCGGCTGCCCTTGCAGGAGTCCCCTGTCTCTGCTCAATCCCTGGAATAAAATGCTGCCTTTACGTCTGGAGCGTGCAGTTCTGAGCTGATTCTGCCATGCAGGGAACAGACTACCCCAGCAGAGGCTGGGTCCCGGCTTGGCTTTGCTAGTGTGTACTTAAAAGTGACAGATGGTGTTTCTGTAAGGGAGTGATGACTGGCTTTGGATGGGGCTCCTGGATGGGGGACGGAGATGCAAAGCGTGGACTGCGTTTCTTCCTGGTGCCCCCAGAGACCGGCTTCACAGCCCTGCTGTAAACAGTGAAATGTAATATTGCCTTATTTGGTCACAGAGCCCAGTTATCACTCGCAGAGGCCCCTTTGCCTTTGACTTTGTGAGAAACAGTTAATTCTGCGGCCTCTGCGCAGGACCCACCAGCCTGGGCTCTGGCTCCTGCATGCATGGAGCCTGGGATGTTGCCAGCGGGCTTTCTGTGCGATTCATACATCTGCGCCCAGGTGCTGCCTGCCAGTAGGGTGGGGGGACATCCCCAAATCCTGGGGCCCCCTGAGGGCTCTGCAAGACAAGGTTGGTGTAGGGACAGCTGTATTTGCCCCTTTGTAGCTTATGTGGGGCTGATGCAGACTGGAGAGCCCAGGTGACTGTCCCAGAGCAGGGCAGCACCCTCGGATGGCAGGTGGCCCTGGACTTCCCTGGCCCCTGGAGGATGCTCCATGTGGATGGCACAAGCTGCAGGGAATGGAGTAGACGCCCAAAGGAGCGTAGCTCCCGGGGGGAGCCCAGGCTGGGCAGAAGGCGGGAACACCCAGAGTGGGGTATATGGAGTCCCCACAATCCCCGATTTCCTTGGTACTTCTGGCCCCTGGTGACAGGAACATCACCAGAGCTCAAGGAGGGAGTGGTTGGGGCCACCGCTGGGAAGTTCCCAGGGTCTGTTCGCTTGGCCCAGCTAGGCTCAGCTCTAGCTGTCCCCTGAGCTGTCCACCAGAGGTGGCAGGGACACCACCAGCAGCTGTGCATGTGTCGCGCCCAGGGCTCCAGCAAAACTCTGGGGCTGGCTCGACGGGACCAGACCAGGTCACCTGGCCATCCCTGGCCCTGGCCCCAAGGCTCCTTCCTCTCTGTGGCCGAATCATGTGCCGCAGTGTGGACAGAAAGACTGAGTTTTGTTTATCTGTCGTCAGTGGGTAGGGGGCTGTTTCCTCCTTTTGGCCATGGTGTTGTTGCTGCGGCAGGTGTTTGTACATAAGCTTTCGTTCCAATGCTGGTCTGCAATTGCTGGTCATGTGGTCACTCTGCTGGACACGTGTTGAGGAAACTCCAGATTATTACCACAGTATGGCAGCATGTAACATTCCCAAAAGGGAGTGTATGGGAAGCCCCACTTGCTTGGTTGCCAGGGAGACTGACCAGCCGGGGGAGTCTGGGAGGCAGCCTGACTGGCAGCCACTGGTCCAGGCTTGAACCCTGGCTCTGTGGTCACAGGCTGTGTGACCTTGAGAAAATCACCCAACATCTCTGGGCCTCACGTTCCTCACCTGCTCAACAAAGCCCCTGTGAGGGCTCAGTGAGCCGTCGAAGGACGTAGCTGAGCTCTAGGACACAGCAAGGGTTCCACAGGCCTCGACTGCTACTTCTCTACCTGCCGCCCAACATGCCTCTCTTTCTCCCCCTCCTTGTCAGCATCTCATCTCCTCTTGCAGCTATGGCTACTGGCACCACTTCCTTGCCGGGGAGGAGACGGTTCAGAGAAGTCATGCAACCTGCCAGGTCACACAGCAGCCCCCTCTGTGACTGATCTGCCAGTCTCTGCTTTTGTCCCCATCGGCCTCCCACAGACCGCTGCCGCCCACTGCAGGAACCAAGCTCAGACGTGGTGTTTGGAGCAAGTGTTTGGTGCCTGTAAAACCCAAGATCTCAGTAATCCCAAATAAGGCCTCCTATGCATTTGCCCAGGAACCTGGCCCAGAAAACAGAGCTCAGGACGGGTCCCAGAAGGAAAGACGCCCGTCTTCAGTCTTCCTCAGGTCTCTCAGTACGAGACAGCTGCGATCATATCTGTGGCCCAAACACAAGCATCTCCCGGGCTACCCGCCAAGCCCCCCAGCCCCAGGCATTCTGCCCATGCATCAAAATAACCGCCCGGCGGGCAGAAGATGATAAGCGGGGTTCAAGTTTAATGGGAAAAGCAAAGTCCACTCCTCATCTTATTGGGAGGATTTTTGGAAAAGGAACGACTCAGCCCTGGGATCTGATGTTCGCTTCGTGCAGCAGCCTCCACCCCTCATTGTTAGACGCCTGTGATTTTATAAAGTTTCCGAAGAGATGTTTCTGGGAACCCAGCAACCAGCCAACGCAGCTAAGAGCTACAGACCCCCTCCCCAGGAAGGGGTTCGGGGTGTCCCGGCCATAGTTGCTCAGCTCCACCACTGAGGGAGGCAGGTTACTTACTCTCGGTGGCACAGCTGTAAGGCACAGAGCGAGGCTGTCCACAATCAGCCCCAGCATGCTCTGTCCAGGGGAGGAAGGGACAGCACTGGCTCCATTCTCAGACAGCAGCTCCAAGACAGGGCCCTTTCTCTGGTGACCTGTGGATCATACCATGGCCCAGCAGATGGGCATGCTGGGGACACCACTGAGGCCTGGGCACTGGAATAGTCAGCATGGCTCCAGGAGGGCTGCTCAGACCCTGTAGCCGTATCATTCACCAGGACTCCCTTTCTTCCTGGAAAAGATGCCACACAGCCCCTGTGACCTGCAGGGGCCTGCGTGGTGCCCTGGGCCAGCATCTACTCCTTCCCACCAGCCACACTGGATTCCTGTTGGACGCTTTATGGATGTCTCCTTCCAGCCCCAGGACCTTTGTACCTGCGATTTCTTCTGCTTGGAACTTCTTTTCACCTAGTTAAATCATGTTCTGGCATTTGTTTTATTCCCTGGCACACCCTATTGAACAGAAGGCCCCCACATGCTATGTCCAAATCATAATCTCATGTACCTGTGGATGTGACCTTACTTGGAGATAGGGCCTTTGCAAATTTAGGTAAATTAAGGATCACAAGATCAGATCATCCTGGATTCAGGTGGGCCCTAAATCCAGTACTGATTGTTTTTATAAAAGACACAAAAGAAGACACAGACAGATGGGGGAGGAGGGGGCTCAAGCAAACCCTGGGAACTTCCCAGTGGTGGCCCAAATCACTCCCTCCTTGAGCTCTGGTGAAGTTTCTGTCACCAGGGGCCAGAAGTACCGAGGAATTCAGGGGTTGCAGGGACTTCAATTGCCCTGCAGGCTGTACCAGGCATCCTGGCACTTCGGCACACTGTGACCGTCATCCTCCTGGGCTGCCCGGGCTGAGGGGCTACTGCAGGGAGGGTGGGGAGCCTGCTGCCCCACTCAGCAAAACCAGAAGGGAACTTGTGGTCCCTTCCTATGGCACCTTTGGAGTCCTCACCTCCTTGGCCAGCCAGTTTGGGAGAAAGTTCTGTCTTTGGTGTCAAACGGTCCTGGGTGTGGCTCCCCTCAGCCACCTGCCATCTGTGTGACCTTGGGCCAGACTCTCTGTGTGAGCTGGGAACGGAGATGTCCCACACTGGCAAGCTGCAGCCCCAAGCACCAGCTCTCCCCTCTTGCACTTGTAGTGATGTCACTCCTTTCTACCTTGGTTTCCCTGTCTGTAGTATAGGGGTGCTGAGGTACCCCCTTCCTGGGGCTGCTGCACAGCAGAGGTGAGCTGGCAAGTGCAGATGCGCCGGAAGGTTGTCGGCGTTGGAGGTCACTGGTCCCTTTCGGCCGTGTGAGCCCCGAGGAGGAGCCTGTGATGCTGGCCACACATTTGAGTCCCCTCACCGTCCCAAGCCCTTCCAGAAGTCTGAGGGGGCTGGAGCTGGCCCCCCTCCAGAACACACTGATCTGTCACCTGGTGACAGCCGTGCCCACAGCCCACAGCCAGCCCTCCGCTGTGATGCAGGTGTCCAGGCACGCGTTGCCCCACAGCCTCCAACTCTTCTCGAGGAGCTCATGCATTACAGCGAAAGGATAAATAAATGCCGTAAGCTGCTCTGAGGTCACCCGCGCGAGTCAACGGCATCCGCAGGCACAGGATGCCCTGAGCCACACGCGGCAAACAGACTTAACAGCTCCCTGTTAAAAATGGGGTGCAAAAGAAGCCCCAGGGACAACCTGGGCGCTCCCCTGTTTGTCCTAGTGGGCAGGGGCCCTGGCCTGACCTGGCCTGACTCGGCCTGGGGTCTGGGCTTCTACAGACTCTTGTCCTGCACTTTCTGAGATCCCTGCCCAGCCTGGAGCAGCCTGGGACAGCCCCACTGTCTCCCGAGAGCTTCCTCTGCCACCGAGCTGTGCGCTGTGGTTCTGTCTCTCCCCACCCCCCTTAACCCCCACTCCTACTACCAGAGCTCCCCGGGAACATGGGCCAGCTATCCTGCTGGTCTGCAGGGATTTGGATAAAAGCTGGTTAAAATTACAGTAAGAATCAACTAGGTCTAGAAACCTTGATGTTAAAGAGAAAAAAAGAAAAAGATGATGTGGCATTAAATCTGTGCCCCTAATTTTACCTCCGTGGGAAGTAACTGTGCTCATTAACCAAGGAACACATCATCTATAGGACTGGTGACCTATATGGGCTCCAACGGCACAGGAAAGCCCATCGGCATTGCGTATAGACCCAGGTCCCCAGAGGCAATGAGAAGCAGGTCTGATTTCAGAGCTGACCTCACCGGCAGGAGACCCCAACGTCGGCCAGGCCCTGTGCTTGGTTTATGCTCTTAGAATGGTGAATCAGCCCCTCAGTGACCTTGTGTCTGTGACGAGGTCTGACGGAGGCCACAGGTGCCCTCAGCGCCCACCCCCACTGTGCCCCTCTGAAAATGGCGGTGGCAGTGCAGGCTCAAGTGGCGCAGGGCCCCAAAGGATGAGTGGCTTGTGTCCGGGGGACCCGAGGCCAGGGCAAGGTCAGGTGGGACGGCCGAGCGGTGGGACACTGGTGGCCCCCAGCCACACTTTGAGGTCAAACCAGAACCCGCTTCCTTTGCAGAAAGACAGCAAAAAGGCTTTAAGGACTGTGAAGAGCTGAGGAGCCACCCTGTGCTGGCCATAGACGCCAGAGATGACCTTGTTGGGGAAACAGGACTGACGTAGAATAAAATCGGCAGAAGGGCTTTGTGCAGGGCTCCTGCTGCTCTGTAAATACACACACACACACACACACACACACACACACACACAGAGGTAGGAAAGACAGACCACGAATTGCGTGGTTTCGGTAGCTCCATACACCCGTGCCTTTCATCGTCACCTTTAAAACTGGCATGTGGAAAGGTAAGGGGGACCGGAGAATCTGTGCGGGTAAGATACCATTTCGCCTTTTTTTCTGTGTTACGACAATAGCAAATAAAAACAGGCGACAAGCCAAGAAAGAGACTGTGGGGGAAGGGAGGGAGCTCCACAGCCCGACACCCCCGCGGCGCCTTTCTCCTGCCTTTGGATCTCACGCCGGCCTTGTACATGGACCGTTTGTGCCTGTGACTCTTCCTCTTGGTGGCATCTCTGCGGGAAACTCATGCTCACTCCTGCCACCATTCGGGGCGTGCTGCTACCCGCAAGCATACGACAGGCAGGCCTCCGAGGTTTCTGCCCCTCCTGCTTCTGCTGTACCTGGACCATAGGACGTTTGGGGCCCCTCTGTCTCTCTCTGACACCCGTGTGGACTCGGGAACCCAGCACGGAGGCCCACACAGTGTAGCCACGTGCTGACCACGCTCTCCGAGCTGCCCTGTTGTCGGAGGCTCTGTGTGTCCACAGAGGGACCCTGTCGGGGTCTCTGGCGTGGTGTTGGCTTCATATCCGACACCCAGAGCACAGTGCAAGGGCACCTTCCCACGCTGCCAGCTGGCCCCCTGTCCTTATGGGAACTTCCAAGAGCCAGGAGGGTAGGAGCAGCATCGAGGACACGGCTCAAGAGGTGGTGTACCCCCCTGACACTAGGTCTCCCCTCCAGGCTGCCCAAGCCTCTTTGGATTTGGCACAGATACAAAGCCCAGCCATTAGTGAATCACTGGGCTCTGGGTCCACCGTGTAAGAAATTGTTCCTCGCTCTAGAGGACTAGCTATCAGCAACTCCCACTTTAGTGTGAGTCCGTTCAATGTAATTTTCTAACTCCCACCCACCGCTGCACTGACAGGAACCCAGAACACTGTGGGACACCGTGTTGCCCTGGGGAGCTTGGAGCAAGAGGCCAGCGGGACAATGAAACTGAAGGAAAGGGGACAGAGTCTCATTCCTTTGGTTTCAAATTTTTCTTAAGAATCTGATCCTGAGCTGAGGAAAAGAAAACCAGGTATGTCCAGGGAGCAAGGGGCCTCCTTTAGAAGGGAGTAGGAGCCTGACCTCTGGGTAGACTCGCTGGTGGACTGGACGGAGACATCTGAGGGCCACAGTCTAAGGGCCCCAAGCTGAGCCAGAGGGTGCTGGGAACTGGTACCTCTGATTCGCCTTGTGGGGCTCCCAAAGCAGGGCAGAGTCCAGCCCTCAAGCCCTTACACCCTCACAGCCCGTGTGGACCAACAAAGACCAACAAAGACCTGAGTGCTCCGTGGGCCGCCTAGAGTTCAGCAGCGCCCCCGGGTGGTGGCAATCGAGACAGCCTTGGTGAATCATAGGGCGCAAGATGCATGGGGAGCAGGGTTGGTGGCAGCCAGTCCCCTCTGGCTTCCACTCAGAAATGAGACTGAATCCTTCGGGCCATGTAAGTCCTGAGGACTGTGGGCAGTTCACGTTGGCGGGAGAAGCTTCAGAAAAGATTGTAGACTTCCAGCCAACATGGGCTACGATGGTGCAAAGGATGCTGTGAAAGTGGGAGGAGGATACAGCTGCAGGGAAGACGCTGCGCCATCGTCCTGGCTGTGCTGGCTGCTGCACAGGCTGCTCCACAATGTGCTGTCCCGCCGAAGCCCTCAGCTTGCTGTGGCCCCGGGGCTCTGTCGGCTCCACTCAGTGCTTGAGGCCTTCTGAAGTGTCTGCTGTGGCCCCTCAGCCACTCTTGGTTTCAGCTACTTCCCTCCTTCACTGCTCGCCTGGTCTACACCCCGCATTGTGGGACCCAAAGGTGGTCTGGTGTCCCGGGGGTGTGCCCTGCCCTTGGAGGGGACATTCATTCTTTTTCAAGAGTGTTGGCCCATGTTGGCCTACAGATCCTGCCTGGGGGCAGGGGGCACCCAGACCTGCCTCCCGGCTCCAGGAGAGGGACCCTTCACACAGGGCCACTGTCACTGAACCGTCTCTCTTCGCTTCACCCCTGCAGGGGTGGTTAGCCCTGGAGGAAGAGGGCAGTGAAGGCTGACACACAGGTCCCTTTTCCCTTGTGGTTCCTTAGCCAGAGACAGAGCAACCCCTGTGCTCTGTCTTCCCTACAGATGCTGGAGACGGGGGCCCTCCAGGTTGTCTCCCTGGGCACTGGAGCCATCCTGTCAGGTACCCCTGGCTGGTCTCTCTTCTCTGTCCATGCCCTGGTGACTTGGTCGCTTCAGTGAAGCAGGCCCAGGTGTGAAATGCACATTTTGCAGGAATCCAGCAATGGAGGCGCCTGGATCTGCAGGAAGGCCCTCTTTTCATAGACTGGAGCAAGGCTGAGGGGACTTTCTGCCCCAAGGTCCACAGGGCAGTGGGCAGGGGGCTTCTGAGGGTCTGCTTTTCAGCTTAGAATCCGCTGCCCTCTTGGGCACGTTCACCACGAGGGACAAAGTCTGCCCTGGACCTGGGGGACCCATAACCTGGCTGTGAACTGCAGATCTGGAGGGTTTTTCAAACAGGAGCCCAGGGCCCTTGGCAGATCTGTGGGACCAGACGCACGGGATTTCAAGAGACTTTCTGAGAGACACTGATGCTTGGAAGGGCAGGCTGGGATGTATGGTCTGAGAAAGCTACCACAGGCCTCCAGGCTGAGCCAAGAAATATCTGGGCAGACTGGGGTCCTTTTTACTCAAGAGTAGAGCTGAGGCCTTAGCAATGTTCCATGAACTGTGATGCTTGGAGCATTGGAGATGTGTTTCCAGAATGTTCTAGAACGTTCTACATGCCTCAAGGGGCTCACCAACCTTTTTGGATTTTCATCTCTGTTTTTATACTGTGGATGGTCAGAAAGGATGCAGTCTGGACACACAGGGGTCCCCTTGTCCAGAGCTCTGGGTTCTGACTTGTCCGCCAGGAGTGGCCTCCAGCCATGAAGCTCCATTACGCAAAGCAGACTGGCTTCTTCTTCCTCCAGACTCATTACTTCCACCTGACACAAAATGTGCTCAGCTACAGCTCTGTGGGCTCAATGCTGGCCATGCGCAAGTGAATATCAACCTGGGCAAGTGGCCACCACAGAAACCCAGTGAACGCTGGTTGTATTTTTTATTTTTTTAATTCTTAAAAAAAATTTTTTTTTTTATCTTTTAGTTTTTCGAAACAGTGTCTCACTGAATAGTCCAGGTTGATCTTGTACTCACTATGTAGCCCAGGCTGGCCTTGAACTCGTGGCAGTCCTCCTGCCTCAGCCTTCTGAGTGCTGGGATCACAGGCGTGTGCCACCATGCCCAGCTGCTGGTTGTATTTTAGGCCGTATCAATAATTTTATAGGGGAATGAAGAGAGAAGTTGCTATAGACGGAATGTTTATTTCTCCTCCCAAATTCATACGTTGTAGTCACTATCGCCTGTGTGAGGGTGTTAGCAGGAGGCATCTGGGAGAGCAGCACAGACAGAGAAAGGGGGCATCCCAGGGCCCATGGTGCTGCCCAGGTTCACAGCCAGCGGGTCCTCTCCATCTGCTTCCCTGGAGGCTCACTGCACAAGTCTTTCATCCTCCACCACCGCTCCCCAGGATGTGCGCACTGGGCTCTGCCATGCCCTCGCCCCTGTCCCGATGACCCCCCACCTGCCTGATGAAGTGCCTCTGCCCCCATCCAACCGGATGGAGGCCAGCAGCCAGTCACAGGCCCAGGAGGCAGAGGCGGACCCTGATCTTTCCCTGCCTTCTTTCTGGGGGCCTGTTCTTTCCTTCTCTCCTTCTTGGGGACACTGCACTATGTCTGGAGACGTTTTTGGGTTGTCACAAAGTGGGGGTCTATTGGCATCTATTGGGGAGAGGCCAGACAGCCCCCAGCACATAGAGAGTTCTGAGCCCACATATAAGTAGTGCTAAGGGTGAGCATCCCACCCTTGGGGACACCAGCCAGGCTTCAGTGGGGCTGCCCTGGAGACTATGACCTCCCTTTGGCCTCTCTGGGACAGAGAGAACCAACCCACTCTTTCCCCACCTTTAACGATGATTTGCGGTGGGTGCCAGGCTGCCCCTTGGGAATACCATGGAGCGTGAGAGTTGGAGTGTGGCAGGGCATGGGGAAGAGCCAGGCACACTCTACTATAGCCCTTGCTTGCACAAGGAGTCATCTGTCTGAGGCATGTGCAAAGGCACCGAGGCAGCCCCTGTGGAGGGGAAGCTCGGGGGAGACAGCTGAGGGCCGCCACTGCTCTGGTGGGCGTGCTGGGCCCCAGCTCACAGTCATCTGGCCTTTCTACTCTGAGAAAAGAACACAGACAGTTTTAAACATAAGAAACAGCCCATCCTGGGTCACAGCCCTGCGACACGCAGAAGAGACATGAAAGGGAGCATTCCCATTCCTGCATTTGGCCAGAGACACCCCGGGAGGGCTGTGCTAATGAGACTTGGCATCCGCCCAGGGCCTGGCCTGTGTCCTGAGACCTCTCCCAGGGCTTAATGGCCCCAACACATAGAGCACGGAGGGGACAATGAAAGGAAATTGTTGGGGTCCCTCCCCAGGACCGGCAGCTGGCCTGAGACCTCAGGTGGGAAGGGCGGCTCTCTACACGATGGACTATCGCTCTCTGAGGCATGAAGCCCTGGGTCGGTCTCCCAACTCGGCAGATCAACCTCTGGGCAGGGGCAGCATCCCAGCAACGCCGAGGGACCCGAGGCGCCATGGATAAGTTGCCAAGTTGTTTACATCAAGCCATGTGGCCTTTGAGGACGAGGTCTACTGGTGGTTGTTGGGAACTTCCCGGGCTCACTCTGGGGCCAGGGCCTGAACACAGACAGGCCGTCTGTCAGGAACATGGGTCTGGGCTTGCAACCCACCCCTGGGTGTTCAGAGGCCACAGGCCGGGGGTCTGAATTTCTCTGCAGTCTCTGGAGGGCTGTGACATAAGGCTGACCTGCGGGTGTGGCCTCCCCATGGCCTCCCTGGCGCTGGGCCCAGGCCCATCCTTGCCCGGAACCATGTGTGTGCTGGGGGTGGAGGTGGGGGTGGAGTGCGGGGCTTGAGAGGGTCTGATCAGGAAAAGAAGCAAAAACCTCCAGTGTGACCTCTAAAGTGAGGCCTGGCATACAGTAGGTGCCCAATGTGTGTTGAATGAGAAATGAATCACTGTACATTCATGAAGATGGGAATCAGGATTATGATGTGGTTGTTGTTGCTTTGCGCACATTGCTATTTGAAGAGATCCAGAGATAATGCCAAAAATAATAATAAGTCATCTCCAAGTCACATTCATGCTAGAAAGTTAAAGGAGGAAGTGGGACAAAGGTCAGGGCTCAGCCTAGCAAGACTGGCGCCCTGGAAGCGTCCCCTCTCATTTACAAACTCACCAGCCCGCTCTGTCCCTCCCACACTGCCCACCTGCCAGTCACCCTAAAGTCCCTTCCACTCTGCAGGGCTCTCTGTGTTTGACATTTGTTTCTGGATCCACAGCACTGTGCTCAAAACCCAAAAGATGTGCACAGCAAAGACCACAACTTACATCACAGAAAAGAGGGGCAAGAGAAGTGATCCCAGGAAGACTATGAAGCAGGTGACAGCATGCCCATTAGCAGTGAAGGGCAGGCCACTGAAGACATACGGGAATTCTACTTTGTGCCAAAGAGACAGTTAGAACTGAGCAAAGCAGCCCGCAGCAACAAGTGGTGATGTCGGCTTCCACATGAGAGATGCAAGGAGGGGTTGCTGTGTGAATTGGAATAAAGCTTCGGAAGGCAGATTGGTGTCACGTGGCCATAAACGGTCACGTGGCCCATGACCCTGTGACCCTGTTTGTCACAGCTCTGTCTGTTGCAGTGAGATCGTGGGAATGTGCAACAAGGAGGAGGCATGGATGGCAAGAGGGCGAACATGCTGTGGGGGTCAGGGTGGGGACGCTGTGGGATGCGTGATTAGTGGGTTACTGACACAGTAAACACGTGAATGAGTATGGGAAAGAGAGTATTAGGTAAAATGAAAATAAACAGAAAGGGTGGAAGGAAGCATGTGGTTATTTCCACTTACAACGCAGAAGTTTGCTATTAAATGTCTCTGTCTAAGGCTGCAGACTGACAAGAAAACTAAAAGGGATCGTTTGTGTGTCTACGACAGGTCGGGCCCCTGATGACAGGTGGAGGCCTTTGCAGCTGCGTCCAAGCCTGGCATAGCAGAGGGTGGCACGTGGAAAGGGTCCTGAGGACCCGTGAGCAGAGAGTGTCCACAGACCTGAGGTGGACGTGCGACCCCAGCCACAGGGAAGCCGTGCTCAATTTCAGCCCTTGCCATTTGAGTGTTGATCTTTTTGTGCTGCAGAATTATCCTGAACTGGATGGGTTTGTCCTTTTTCTAGTTTCATAAAAACTCCTATTCATAAGGACATCAGTCCCTTGAGTGGCTTATATTTTACACAGCTGGTTTTGGCGTTGTGGATTTGCTCATCATTAAAAGAATATCATTTTCATGTAGTTGGATTTATCGACCCTTTTGTCATGGATTTGTTCAAATATGAGAAGGCCTGAGCGATCCAAAAAACATTTTTTTCAATCTTCCCTGTCTTCTTTTTATGGTTTTATTGAGAGATAATTCAAAACCATGAAATTTACCTATTTAAATTACATGTGTGCACAGATTTGTAAAGAGTAACCCCATGTAATTTCTGAATATTTTTATCATCCTCAAGAGAAGCCTCAGATCCGTTAGCAGTTCCTCACTGGTCCTCTTTCCCCTAGCCTTAGGCAGCCATGAATCTACTTTCTGGCTCTAGCTTTTGCCCATTCAGAGTAGAATCTTAAAATTTGTAATCTTCTGTGATTGGCTTCTTTCACTCAGTATAATGATTTGGAGTTTCATCCACATAATGGCATGTGTCAGTCAGTGCTCTATCCTTTTTATGGCTGAATAATATTCCATTTTATTGGTTGATAGCCATCTAGATTGTTTCTGCTTTTTCGATATTATCACTAGTGCTGTTACAGCATTTGTACAAGTTTTTGTGTCGACTTATGTTTTCATTTCTCTTGGGCATTGATATTGCTGGATTATATGGTAACTCTGTGTTTAGCATTTTGAGGACTGCCAAACTATTTTTGAGGCAGGCTACACTGTTTTTTACATTCCCACCAGTGATGAATGAGGTGCCAGTTTCTCCACATCCTCCCCAACACTTGCTGCAGTCTATCTTCTGTGTGTCACCCATCCCAGTGGGTATGTGGAGGTATCTCACTGTGGCTTTGCCAGCATTTTGCTGGAGATTGGCAGCATTAATCATCTTTCATGTACTTATAGGCCATTTATGTATCTCCTCTGGGGAAACGTCTATTTAAATAGCTCACTCACTTCTAAATCAGATTGTTCATCTTTCTATTGTTGAGCTGTAAGAAATCTTTATATATTCTAGAAACAAGTTCTTTATCGAATATAGGATTTATATATTTTTCTCCCATTCCATAGGGTACATTTTACTTTCTTGATGTTGTTTACAGCACAAAAATTTTTATTTTGATGAAGTCCAATTTAGCTATTTTTTTCTTTTGTTGCTTATGCTTTTGCTGCTGTAGCTAAGAAGACTTTGCCTAACCCAACTCTGAGAATTCACCACTGTACTTTCTGATAGTTTTACATTGTCGACTCTTGCCTCTAGGCCTCAGTAGGAACCGAGTGGATTTCTGTGGGTGAGATAAGAAAGGGCTCCAGGTTCATCCTACAGACTGTGGGTGTCCAGTGGTCCCAGCACAGGTGTCAACAGGCTTCTTCCCCATGTTAAGTGGTGTCAGGAAGGTGGTCTTGTACCCCAAGTAGGCTGGATGTGTCCTCGTGTGAGTCACCTTGCACCTGGCCAGCTCCACTGCTGTGTGTCTGTTCCCCACCGCAGCACAAGTAGGGTGCTGGCCAGTTCTCCTGCTTTGGCTTCTGGGAGGGACTTGTGGCTGTGGAGACCAATGCCTGGCGCTAAGTCATCTTGCTCTGTCCCCTCCTGTGATTGGCCATGTTTTCCTGTATGACTCTGGTACTGAGATGCAACTGGCAGAAGTGAGCGGGCATCTGTTCCTGGGACAGGTAGCCAATGTCACTTGCTTGACAAATGACCTCAGTGCCCTTGTTAAAAACCAACTGGCTCTAAGTCTGAGGCTTTATTTCTGACTCTTCTCTGCCATTGATCTATGTTTATCTCAGCGCCAGGGCCTCATTCTTGTGACTACAGACTGGTAGCATGTTTGAAGTCAGGAACTGTGAGTTCTCCAGCTTCTTCAACATCATTTTAGTTGTTTTGGATCCTTGTGAACATTAGGTTCCTCTGGGCAATATCTGCAATAACAGAAAATTAAAAAAAAAAAAGAGGGGCTGGGGATTTAGCACAGTGGTTAGAGTGCTTGCCTTGCAAGCACAAGGCCCCGAGTGCGATCCCCGGCACCAAAAAAAAAATAAAAATAAAAAATAAATAAAAATTAAAAATAAAAAGAGGCCCACATTTCAATAGAGATTGCTTTGAAAAAATGTGTAATAAAAATTAAAAATAGAAAAAATTTAAAAAGAGATTTCTTAGATCCTTAGAGCAGTTTGGGGAATTCCCTTCTCAACAATTCTGTCTTTTCATATATGAACTATCTTTTTTTTTTTTTTGGTGCTGGGCATTGAACTCAGGGCCTGGGGCTTACTAGGCAAGCACTCTGCCACTTAAGCTAAATCCCCAGACCCTAGGACTATCTTTCTACTGTTGAGATCTCTCATTTATTTCACTACTGCAAGGTTTGGAGGCTTTTCATGTACAAGTCTTACTATTCTTTGTTAAATTTATTCCTAAGTATTTTATTCTTTTTACTGCTTTTACAAAACAGGTTGTTTTTGTTTTCCTTTTTTTAAAGAATGGACTTTTGTCATTTTTTAATTGAAAAATAAAATGCTATATATTCATAATATACAACACAATGTCTTGCAATATGTATACAATGTGGAATGGCTAAGTCAGGCTAATAAGCATACCTTATCTCACATACTAGGGTTGTTTTCTATTATTTTAGATTGGTCATTGCTTGTGTTTAGACATGCAATTAATTTTTGTATATTGATCTTGTTTCTAGCTACACTGATGAACTGGTTTGAACAGATTTTTTTAGGTGACTCCAAAGGATATAAGGTGAAAAAATGTAGCTCCTAACTTGTTAGATATCAGGTATTCCAAGTGTGTTGGAAATTGAAGAATGAATTGACAAATGACCTCAGTGCCCTTGAAATTGAAGAATGAATTCTAAGGAACAACAGAGGTTAAGAATAGGAAAAATTTATTGAAAGAGCTCCTGAGAGATAGGACAATGGGTTGCCAACAAGTTTACTTCTCTGAGAATATTTTATAGAGCAAAATCATGAGATGGGTGAGTACAATGTGGTCAAAACTATGATCAACCAACAAGATTACAAGTATAGCCACTTAGGTAATATTGATCTAAAGGGAAAGCAAGTCATGTAGCAAATGTACATGGAAAGAACAAAGACATTTTTAGGAAAGGATGAGGCCAGAAGTTCTAATCACCCACCTGGGTGACCAATGTCTAGCTAGAGTTTATTGGAGCAGCAACAATTCTTTTTTTTGGGGGGGGGGGGCTGGGCAGAGTTTATTCCAGGCAGGGGACATGGAGGCCTCAGAGCAGGAAGGGGACGATGGGCATGCGCAGGGGTGGGTAGTTGCGTAACTCCTTCAGGTAACTGCGGTGCTTGCCTTTGGCCCAGATGGTCATCTTTGCGAAGCCCACCAGCGAGAAGAGGGCCACAGGCAGGCACTGCGTCATGATGGCAAAGCCGATCCAAGACCCCACCTCGTAGGTGTAGTTGGGGCAGGACACCAGCAGAAAGAGCCACATGAAAGGGTTCTTGGTGGGGTACGGGATCTTCCTGGTCTTGGATCCGGCCGGCTGCAGGTCTCACAGGGCCATGTGGGTGGAGAAGTTGCCCGGCTGACAGATCACAAAGATGGCCAGTGCCAGTTTAACCTGCTGAGCTCCGTAGGTAGGGCACGTGCAGAGAGGGTGGTTGATGTAATAGGCCGTCCACGCGGCGAAGCCCCAGTAGTAAGTGCAGTTCTTGAAGATGTTGCTCAAGGGCATGGTGCAGTGCGAGAAGCGGTGCACAAAGAGCATCTCCAGCAGCCGCTCGAAGTAGTGGAATGAGTGGCAGATGCAGGCGAGGTGCACCACCATGTGCGGACTGGATGTAATTATGGGCATAGATAAAGGGGATCCGGAAGTAGAAGAGCAGGTAGATGAACAGAGGCCCGTTGTACTCTGTCAGAAAGACTGTCACCCAGCTGATCTGAGCACCCAGGTCCCGAAAGTACAGCGTGGCCGTGGTGCCCACAGGCAACTTGTGCAGGACATCCTCGTCCTTCAGGGATTTGCCCTTTGGGTCCAGGCACAGGGACTAGGGGGCCGGCTACCACTGCGGGCGGGTCTTGGTGAAAAGGTTCTTGATCTCCACAATGGTGGCCTGGAGCTCCACCTTACCCAGAAAGCACAGCTTCTCCCTTGTCTTTGCGTCCAGAATCTCCACCTCATAATGCTTCATGGCTTCTTTACTCCGTGGTTCCTGCTCCGGCTGCTGCTGGCTACCTGGACGTGACACAGCGCACGGTTGCCCAATGCGCTCGCGACTCCAGCAATGATTCTGATGTCTTTGTTTTTTTGTGCTGACCTCCTTGACAGCCCAGTCTCTCTCTGACTGTATATTAATTTCTACCCAACTTAGCTACCTATAATGCTTAGGATTTTCTCTATATAAAATATTGTCATTTGTGAATAGTGATAGTTTCACTTCTTTTGTACTCTGGATGACTTTTATTTCTTGTTCTTGCCTAATCGCGCTGGTTAGAGCCTCTAGCATAACGTTGGTGTGAGCAAACAATCTTGCTTTGTTCCTGCGCTTAGATGAGCACATTTGGTTTCTCTCTGCCTGAGTTTTTCATTGACGCCTTTTATCAGGTTGAAAACATTCTCTTCCATTCCTAGTTTGCTGAGTGGTTTTTTTTTTTAATACAAAAGCATGTTAAATTATTAAGTGCTTTATCTGCATCTATTGAGTGGTCTATAGTGTTTAATAATATTTTATTTTATGTTTTTGAATTAACATTCTCAAGCGATTGATGAGTACAGTAGTTTTAATATTTCTTACTCTATCTTTATTGAATTTGGCTCCAGTGTTACACTCGTTGGTTTTTTTTTTCCTAAGAACTTTGAAGACTCTTCTACTTTTTCCACGTCCTGAAACAGTTTAAATTGTATTAGATTTATCTGTTTCCTCAAACAGATAAATGTGATAGAATTTCCATGTAAACTCTCTGGCCTGGTGCTGACTGGGCACAGGGAATGTATTGAGGAACTTCTTGTTTTGGGTGGTAATTGGTTTTTTCTGTTTGTTTTGTGTTTTTTTTTTTTTTAATCATTTCTGGGGTTATGTTTTATAATTTAAATAGTCTTAGGACAAGTTTCATCCAAATTTACAAGTGTATTTACATAGAACTGGCCAAGGCATTCTTTGTAATAATTCCTTTCCTTTTCCAAGTTGTGATTTCTTATTTTGCATTTGTATACATAGGTATTCCCCTCTTTTCTTGATTATTTTGGCTAGTGTAGCCACATTTTTCCTTCTGCAGAGTTGGCCTGGCTGACTCTTTCGTGGAACTGCCGTACAATGTGAGATTCTTCCTGTTTGGTCTTTTTTCCATCCTCTTCTCCATCCACATGTGTCAGCCCCACGTTGCTGTCTGAAGGTCCCTCCACTTCCTCCTGCTTCCTCCCTCAATCAATCTCTTTGCTCCCAGGTCTTGTCTGGCTCTTGGTGGGCCCAAGACAGCCCCTAACATTTCCTGACTGCTTTCTGGGGGCTGGGCCAGGAGGGATGCGGAGGCAGGTGGAGATGCTGGGTGGCGACGTCCTGCCTGGCTGGGAAGAGGGAGGGTGACAGATGAGGGGTTTGCAATGAGAAATGGGCCTAAAACTGTCTGAAACCAGCAGGGCTTTGGGCTCAAATCACATGGCTTTCATTTTACTATGTACTGCCTTAAACATTCCTTCCCAGAATCATAGGGATCAGGCAAAGCTCCAAAACTAGAGACAGGGTTGAAATGTTTATTCACAATCTTTCAACTCTGCCTTAAAATCCCCATCAGATCTCAACAAAACCTTGTACAAGAAAGAAGGAGATGGGGCCCCAAGGGCGGCAAGTGAATATTATCGGAGCACTCTGGAAGGGTTGAACCCCTCAGTAGCCCCATTACCAGCCCTGCTCTCAACGGCCGGGGTACAGAGGCCAGCTTCGAGAGGGCCTGGCCAGCGCCCATGTGACCTGGGGGACAAGGTGCCCACCCAGAGTGCTGACCGGGTAGGCTGTTATTTGCCAGCCCACCTTCTCCAAAATGCTGAGAGGGAAAATCAATACTGTTCAGTCCTTTGTAGTTGTCTTACATTTTGGCCACAGTGTCTCTTTGGGGGAAATGCAGCAGAATGGAAACAGGAGACCCCAGAGACTTAGTCCCTTGTTCTTCAAATGGCTAGGTGGCAAGGGACAAAAGGGGGACCGAGGAGGTCTGTTCCCCTGCACTCCCTATCCAGTGGCTCAAGCTTGACTTCTCCGTTAGATTTTCCCAAAGGCCCGACCCGAGAGCTCTGTGTCCTCAGGAGGGTTCTGTTCTTACATCATGCCGATGAGGAGCAGGGAGGTGGCCTGAGGCTCCCTGTGAGTCTGGGGCTGGCTGGGAACCAAGCATCCCGTACCCTGCTCACTCCTCTCCCTACTCCCCGCCCAGGTATGCAGACTCAGCTGTGTGCTCATCCTGGGGCCTAGGTTTGCCAGTTTAAATTAACCAACAGAGGTTGAGTGGTGCACACAGAGTGCCAGGTGCCAATTCTGTGTCCCCTCAGTGCCAGGAGCCAGAGTAGGGGGACCAGAGACCTCGCAGTGACTCCTCCAAGATCAGACCCTTGATTTTCTTTCCACTTTCCTCCAAGATCAGACTCTTTCCTTTTATTTCCACTTTCCTGCATTTACTCTGCATCCAGCCTGAGTCTGACGGGGCAGACCTACCGGGGCCACTCCCTATCTGTGACCTTGGGCCATGACCTTCCTCCTGCCTCCCCCTCCTGGAACTGTTTTCTCTTGTGGCCATTAGATGGGTTGATTCACACGAAGTGCTTAGGACTGTGTGTGGCATGTTGAGAACTCAGCTGATTGCACCTACATTCACCAGTTCATAGAGGTGAGACCACCATTGGGACCAACAACCCTGAGGTGTCAGTGGTGGCTTCTCCATCACGTCCCTGTGCTATGCGGGAAGGTAGCATGGGATAGGTCTGCTCCATGAAGTCCCCCAGGGATCCAGGCTCTCTCCAACTCTCTCACAACCAGAGTCCTCAAGTCTCCCCTACAGCTGAGAGAGGAGACCAGTGTGAGGGCTCAGGGGTCAGAGCCGGACAGTCTCCATCCACCCTGCAGGGCCACACACACGGCCAGGGAGACAGGGACACATCAGCTGGCTGTGTTCCAGGACAGAAGCCAGGCTGCTCTTGCTGGGGCACTGAGGCGGTGGGGCGTGAGAGCAGAGGGTCACGGTCACGGATTTGTTCACACCAACTTGGAAATCCCCACACGAGATAGGGGGGTCACCTCAGAGCTCAGAGCGCTGCTCATGTCAGCTCCTCTTATGACCAAGGAAAATTTTTTTTCAGGCAGCGTGTCTGTCACCAACCAGTCTTAAGCCCCTTAATCTTTTTTTTTTCGGGGGGTAGGGGTGGCTGGCATGCTGGGTATCAAACTCAGGGCCTTGAGCTTGCTAGGCAAGGGCTTTTACCACTGAGCTAAATCCCCAACCATAAGCCCCTTAATCTTTTTAGTGAGAAGACTTCATTCTTTTCACATTTAAAAAAAAAAAAAGCAGAGAAGTCTCTAGAATAGCAGTGTTTTCCACCCCTAAATTGCCAGTTGCTTGTTCCCACAGGATAACAGGATCCTGCTGAGTGGAAGGAAATGGAAGCCTGTGCAGCTAGGGTCTCTGCAAGGCCTGGTGGCTACTGCAGGCAATCCAGAGAACAACACATTCCAGTCTCTGTAGTTCCCATTTTACAGGTGGAGAGATTGAGGCTCCCGGAGCACTCCATCATCTGGCCAAGTTAGCTGCAAGTGGTAGAGCTGGGTTTGAGCTGGTCCTGATGAACTGGGAGGCCTGAGTTTTGGGCATAGAACTAGGATTTGTTGCGTTGACCTGCGTGCCTCCCTTCCGCCGGGCCCACACGTGTGGGCTTCCTGTGCCATAGGAAGAGCCACATGTCCCCTGTGCAGGTCTCCCAATACCTCCCTGACACCGCTGATTCCGCCCATCACTTTTAAAAACTGCAGGTGACATGTGCATAATCCAAGATTAACCATTTTAAAGCACACAGTTTGGTGGCATTCAGTGAACTCTGACCGTTCTGCAACCCCGGCTCAATCAGGTTCTAAAACATCTCATCACCCAACAGGAAACCCTGTACCCATTAAGTAATTGCTCCCCATTCCCTCCCAACCCTGAACTCTGCTGACCACCAGTCTGCATTTTAATCAGTTTGCCTGTTCTGGACATTTTGGTAAATGGACTCAGATGCTCTGTGGCATTTTGTGCGTGGCTTCTCGCACTCAGCACGCCGTAGCCTCTCCCTGACCCCCCAACTCCCAGGCCCTTGGCCTTCTCCCCGCAGAGCAGGGGCCTAGACAGGCCTGGCTCTGGGAAGGGAGCTCTGCTTTCTCGAAGTCTCTGCTTCTCTCCTGCATCCTGCCCATCCCCAGGTGAGCCTCCGGGACAGGAAACCGCAAATGCATCTCGGATGTTGAGGACAGATGGAGGCAGCAGACCCATTGCTGCAAGCCACAGGATGGGGCCCCTTGGCCTCCTCCCTAGCCACCCGGGAGGCCATTCATCTGCCAGTAATTTGGCCTGTTAAAAATAACTTTGTTCTTTATTTTGTTTGTAGTACTGCCGGGGTGGACTGCCCTGGGCTCCTGTTGACCTTCAGACCAATTTCCTCCTGACTGAGCCCTGGGATGGGCACCGATGCTTATCATATGGGGGTGACCATCTTCCCACAGACTTTAGCCAATGCCAGTCTGTGTTCCTGGGGAGCTAAAAGCCAAAGGACAAGTAGGATCCTTGGTTCCAAATGGAGGGGCCAGCAGCATCCTCCTGTCTTCCAGGAACAGCCAAGTTGCCTCCTTACTGCCCCCTTCCTTCAAGAAGCCCACGTGTGGTGGGACGGAAGGTCCTTAAACCCCACTGCCCTGGGCCAGGCAGGATGTCATAGCTCCAATTTGCCCCAATTTGCTCCGTGTCTTTCTGTATTTTGAGAGTCACTAGGGGGCCTGGAATAACATAAGTGGCATCCTGGTGTCTGGGGACAGACTGGGATTCTGGGAATTGCATGCAGGATCACCTCTCCAAGGCTGCCCTTCTGGGGCCTTTGATAGGCAACAGGTTCTGGCCAGTCCTGAGGCTCCCCCCGACCCTATGGCAGGAGGAAGCCATTTATCATCGCGGAGAGATCTGGCTGCTGGCGTGTTTATCTGGAGGAAGGAAATGGACTCTTTTCATCTCCTCACGGCGGGTCTGGCCCGCTTGGCTGTCCAATCTGTAGCTGGGAGAATTTTAAATAATGTGTCACACACTTGTCAGTACCTGCTTTGTGTCTCTTGGAGATCGTGGTTCATTGCTCCCTAGGTGTCATGCTTTATTGCTGCTTCCTCCTTTAGATAAATTTTCTTATACATTTATTTCTTGTCAGGACCAAGTTCACAAATCTATCCAGCAACACAGGTCAGCGGGACAAGGCAGTTTCCTCAGACTGGCGCATCCAGAGTGGGCTGCCCAGGACGCTGGGACACGTGGGAGTATTGTATTGCCCGCAATGCCTGCTGTGGTCTAGCAGGCTGCTGCTTTGTTTTTCAAGATTTCCAAGTTGGGGAACGAGTGACGAAAAATCCCATAGTGTGCAACTGGCATGAAGCTGATGGAGTGCAATCGCATGGAGCTAGCAACCTACACCCATCTGGGTATTTCTGGATTACTCAGCTACCTCCCGAATCAGCAAGCATGGCATTGTGGCTGTAGCCTCCCCCAGGGGAGGTGACCAGGAACGAGACCTAAGGTGAACAACCCCCATCCTCGCACCCATCCACCCAGCCATCCATCCTCTCATCCACCTACCTATCCACCCAGCCTATCCATGCACCCATTCATGCATCAGGGATTTAGCGCACACCTCATGTGTGCCATGCTTTGTGAGGATGCTACAGACAGATGCTGCCTACAGTGGTGCTCACAGAATGGGAGGAGATATTGAGTATTGGCAAGCGTGGTAGTTGAGGGAGAAGCAGAGGGACCATGTGACAGGGAGGGGGGTGGCCACTCCCGGAGGAAGGCCGTGTAGGCTGATGGCAAAGGTCGGGCATTGGCAGGAGGAGGCAGCATCCCCTGGGCTGCATTGAAGGCAGGAGCTAGACAGGTCTTACTCCTTCCAGCTGGACCCTCTTCCCCTCCCTGCCTCACCTGGAGGAAGGGCCTGGGGCTGCAGAGGAGCCTGCAGGTTGGTTAGAGGAAGAACAGCCTGCCGGGCCCAGAAAACTTGGTGCTTACTTTCTACAGGTAACTGCAACCCTGTCTTGGAGCCAGCCCCTCCTCCCAGTGCCAGACTATCCCCTCTCCTGCTGGATGTGCCTGCTTGGCTGCCCCACAGAAACCCCCAGCTCAGGCTGGCCGGAGCCCAGAGCCTATGCCTCCAAGCCTCCCGCTATCCACACTGGCACTGAGATGCAGGGGCAGGGAGCAGCCCTGGGGTGTGGGAACCGGTGGGTCTGGGGTCTGCTGAGCCTGCAGCTCACAGGATTTACTGACAGTGCAGTAGAGATGGGTGAGGGCCTATGCTGAATCACGGGAAGGCAGAGGCCCAGGGGCTGTCGGTCAGCCTGTGTGGAGAGGCCAGAGAGGTCCCCAGCTGCACTTCTAAGTGAGCGCTGGCACCTGCGCCTGGTGGACACGTCGGGGACGTCAGTCTGGGATCCCGAGTGGGTAGATGGAGTCAAGCCCTGGCCAGGGTGTCTTGGAAAAGGAAAGAGGTCTGAGGCCTGTGCCTGCTGCAGAAAAACAAGGACCAGGGTAGTGTGGGGTCCCCAAATCCAGGCCCCTCAGCTGTGGTCCTCAGTCCAGCCTCTCTGCCGAAATGCATTCTGAGAGTTCAAACCTTTATTCCCCTTCATGCCTCCAGACCTAGCTCTTGAACCTAGATCTGGCGGTGCTGTGCCAGGCCCTGGCATCCCAGGAAGAATCCAAATTCCCTTCCAGCAGACACTGTTTCCCCCAGAACCCCTTGTGGAAACCCCAACGTGTCTCGTCAGGCCAGCCCCAGAGCCCCCCAGTGCCTGGGACAAGTCATGCTCTGCTTTACAACCCTGCGCCGTTCCCATCAGGCACAATGCCATTTCCTTGCACCCGCCCACCTCAGCACACTCCTTTACATCCTTCAACACCCTTCCACATTGATCCCTCTGGTTCTCAGTATAGCAAAGTATAAGGGTACACACTCTGGAGCTAGACTGTCTGGGTTTGGATTTGGACTCTCTTGATTATTATATGGTGGTTCCTCAGTTTCCCCTTTTGTAAACTTAGCATGATCATTGTTCCTGCATCTTTGTGTGTTAAGAATACACAAGCGACCCGAGTTCGATCCCCAGCACCAAAAAAAAAAAAAAAAAAAGAATACACAAGCGAATCACCAATGTGAACTAGCTGCATGGCTTTCTCTGGGTTCCCAAAGCCTTCTGTCCCAGAACAAGGCCCTACTAACTGTCCTCAGGTGGCGGTTCCCAGGCAGCTGGAGGTTCTGTGCTTGTGGGGACAGAGGTACTTTTCTGGGGGGCAGTGCTGGGGATCAAACTCAGGGCCTTGTGCTTGCTAGGCAAGCGCTCTACCCCTGAGCTGAATCCCCAGCCCCTGGTACTTCTGGTAGACCAAAGACAGAGCCTGGTAAGGGACCCTGGTTAGCAGACACTCTTGGTCAGAGTGAAGCTGGGCCACCACAGCCAGCATCCTCTCAAACAGTGGCACAGAGTAATGGCCGCTCCCTTCCCACCATCTTCCTGTGCTTGGGTCTCAGGAAACTTCAACTGGGCTCTTGCTCCGGCAGGCCACCAACTCTGCCTCCATCTGCCTAGCTCATCACTCTAGGCCTCCCTCAGGCCATCTTCAGCAGCCTCAGCCCTCTGGACCTTCCTGGTGGCCGGGTTCCCAGAAACCACCCAAGGATGCCATTCCTGCCGCAGGGTCTCCCCACTCTCCACCTGCTGCTGGGGCAGGACAGCCCCACTTGGTGTGTCTGGGTGACATGCTGAGGAGCTGGGACTCCTCGATCACACAGGGAGACAGGGGACAATGACAGCACATGGACAGCCGAGGCCACACAGAGAAGCTTGGTGGCTCTGGACTTGGCTAGGGAAGTTCAGGATGGCACTTGAGGTGGCTTGAATGCCCCCAAGGAAACTCCTGTGGAAATTTCATCCCCTTGTGAGGTACTGAGAGGGAGGACGAGTGGGAGCTTTCAAAGACAAGCAGGTCTGGAGGGATCCATGGGGCACCCTGAGCCAGAGGGAAAGGATCTATCTGTGAGATGCACACCCTCTTCAGCCCTCCACCTCCAGAACTGTGGGCAGGATGAACCTTCATTCTGGGGAAATGCTTCTCTGGTGTGTTGTGATGGCAGCAGAAGGGACGGGGAAGCTGCTCATCACAATCACTTCGGCACTTCCCCATGGGGGACCACCCCCCACAACCAGGGGACTGTCTCAAGGTGGGACCTGCTCTCGGCAGCGTGGAGACCCCAACACCCACTTTCCATCACACCCTCTGCTCCCCAGGCCTCGGCTCTCCGAATGTGTGGCCTGCCCTCCCGTGGCTGACATCTACCTCCAGGAGGCCGCTAGTCCACTGGGCCTCTCCACCTGATTTTCTTTAGTGCCTCGGTTCCTCTGCCACCTGGATTTGAGCGTTGGCATGAGCTGTGGGTGGGGGAATATCTTGTCCCACTCGCCCTGTGACTCCAGCACACAGAGCCACAGGCCCAACACTGCAGCGTGGCGTCACATTCCTCACTGCCCGCACAAGTCTAATGCGGCCCTAAGTGCTGGTCAGGGGAAAGGCCAGTCTGTGTCGGTACATGGCCAAAGTCTGGGCTCCACGTGCTCCGGACACTCCTAATCCTGCCTCCACCCTTGGCATAACATCGCTATAACGCAGGGGGCCTTGACTACTTCCGTCTCACCGTATGACCCCAAAACAACAGGACACACATCTGGGTCCCACTAGCCACCCAACGCACCCCACTTGGGGTCCTGTCTCCCAATACCACCCCACCGACTCTTCAGCTTGGACCCCCACAAAGCTAAGTTAGCCACCTTCTCCCAGGCCAAGCCCAGCCTCTCCTCCCGCTCTGGCCACCCCAGCCTTTCTTCTTGAAGGACACATGGGTTGTTTTATTTTTGACAGAAGGGGTTGGGCAGCTGAGGCTGTGAAAGGCCGAAAGGCTGTGGATCCAGGCACTGCCCCCTCCCTTCTGTCCCAATTCTCCCATCTGTCCAGGCGGCTTCGAGGACCCACACACCCCTCCCAGCTGTCCAAAAGTGGGGGGTGGATGGCATCTTACCGTTTACCCCATGCTACCCAGATCTCATTCACATGAGCTGGGGCTTGGGATACAGCACTCTCGGAAGGCCCCCTGTGGCAGGGTCGGAAGGCTGGAAGCTCTGGGCAGAGCCAGGCTGCAGCCCTAATACTGGGGTCTAGGTCATCTCTGGCAGCGCCTGACCTCCTGAGGGCCACGCTGACCACACTTCCATGGTGGCACAGCAAGAGGGCCAACAGCCTCTCTTGAACCGCCACCCCAGTTCCTGCTCTATGGATGCCACAGGCCATGTCGGCCACCATTCCTGGAGCAGTGTGAGGACCGTCCTGGCCACTCTGTTCCCCCCACACCCCTACTGATGTGGTCCCTTTCTCAGGTTGCACACTTGGAAGCTCTGTGGCTGTGAGCACTGGGCCACCTCCCATCTACTGTTGCTGGGTAGGTGCAGGTGGTCCGTGCACCACATTTCCCAGAGGTGGATGGGAATCACTGGCTCCCCTATGGTCAAGCCACTGTGCACAGGCTGGAAAGAAAGGAGTCACACGCCTTCCCAGGAAGCAGGATGGGAGAGGTAGAGCCCCAAGAAGACTCACCCAGGTGAGACGAACTCACCAGAGAAGGGAGTGTGGCCTGTGTGTACATGTGCATGGGTGAGTGTGCATAAGCAGGTGTGAACTAGCCTGTGCACGGTGTGTGGGAGTGTTCGCATGTATATGCATACGATAGGAGAGTGCAGGTGTGTGTGTGCACGAGTGTGCAAGCATACACATGTGTGAACACCGGAGAAGTGTGCCCGAGTGACCTGAAGGAGCCACAGGGTGTGTGTGGCACCAGAGCTCGGTCACTTCTTGAGACACAGACGCAGCAATGGCAGCAGGAATAGCAAAAGCTGGGGCTGCAGAGGGGGCTGCCATGGCGGCTGAGGAGGGCTGAGCGGGGTAGAGGGAACCAGGACATGGCCAGGGAAGAGGGCCGCAATCACAGACACAAGGCTGCTGGAGGGTGTGGGATTTCACAGTTCGGGACCCCAGATGTCCTCAGTGTGACCCAAGCAGGGACATCACCTGTGGCCAATATGCCATTGAGTTGAGCTAATCCTGGGGCAGCTGCTCTTCTTAGTTTGTAAGAACAAAGCAGTGGGATCTAGGAAGGGCCAGAGGGTGTCCATCCAGGCTCCCGTTTCCCCACCTTTGTCCGGAGCATTTGTCCCCAGGGAAGAGTTAGTGCTGAGCACCAGTGCTGTCCCCTGGTGGCAGAGAGCACTCTGTCCCTTGCTGCTCTGTTGGAATGGGCGCAGGGTCTGGATGATTCTATTGCACAACTTTGCAGTGAACCTTTGCTCTCCACGAGAGTCTGTGTTCCTTGATCTTGCTGTGTTCTTTAACTGCTGTGCCTCTGTTTTTGCTCCCTCAGGGAACCAAAATTACAAAGACCTGCTTCGAAAAATGTGCCCGGTCAGACAAGGAGCAGGGTAAAGCCCAAGCACATGGGCAGCTGGGCTCGGGGTCCCAAGAGGTCCCCAGAGCTGCCCGTGTAGACCCTGTAAGCTTCCCTAAAGCTGTTCCATCTTAGTGCCTAGGATCGTGACTATGTGACCTTAGGTGGCAAAAGGGACTCTGCAGATGAGACCAAGTGGAGCATCTGGAAGTGGGAGATGATGCTAGATTTTCCTCTGGGCCCTAAGTCCAAACTTAAGGATGTCTATCAGAGAGAGGCAGGAGGGTGCCAGAGAGCGAGCAAGAGTGAGATGGAGCGAGAGAGAGTAAGAGAGAGATTAATTTGACTTTGAAGTTTCAGGAGAGGCCCTAGAAGCTGGAAAAAGCAGGCAGCAACCCTGCCCACAGGTGAGACTAGACCGACGACACTTCTGACCTCCAGTGGTTTCAAGCCAACACGTGGCCATTATCACAGAAGCAATAGGAAACAAAGCGGGCTCCATTCTAGGAAGTGATCTGGAGGCTTCCAGAGGTCCCCTGGGATTGCACCCCCCCCCCCGTGCCTGCGGGCGGGACTCCAACCCCATCACACAGACCCCAAGGCCTGAACTTGGGGCGGGAGCTCCAGAGAGCTCTCAGAGGGCCCCGCCACAGCTCTGCCCCCACCCTCGCCACAGCCTGCCAAGAGCGACACAGCAGGAAATAATAGAACGTTCTTTTTGGACATATTTCCTCCTATTTTTAAACTTTTATTTTCCCATAACTTTCTAAGTGTTTAGCTTCAGCGTCCGAGGTGGACAGAGGCCAGGAGCGAGGACGTGCCCAGTCTGTCTGAAATGGTGGCAGTACACAACATCCTTCTTGCTGCCTACCACTCCACACACCGGCCTGGCTGCCCCTCATGCAGGGCAACCCGGGGCCCGGGGTAGACGGGGCTTGGCCGGTGTCACTCAGCCCGTCCAGCCCCAAGCCACCTGCAGCCAAGTCTGGCTTCCTCCCGTGACACCACGCTGCCCCCCAGAGGTGGCTTGATTTCCGGAAAGTGACCCGGAGCAGCCTGACCCGTGGCTGGGCACCGTCTGCAGCTCCAGGGTCAGATCCGGAGCTTAGGATGACTCTATGGCTCAATCGGGGGAGCAGCTTGTGTCCAGCACTACACAGCCAGTCGCAACTTGGGTCACCCAGAGCTGGCACCCGTGAGTAGGGGCTGCGGGCTGCACACTGGGCGAAAGCCCTGGAGACTGGAGTCAGGCTGCCATTTATTCCAGCTTTAAAATGTGTGGCTGACAGTTTTATTTGCTCCATGAAATGTCTGGAGTCCTACTATGTGCTGGGTACAGCGCGGAAAACAATCTTGCTGAGGCAGAGGAGGCAATCCAAAGAGGAGCTAGGCAAATAGACAAGCTAATACTCAAGTAACAGAATCATCTCAAAGAGCAAAGGAGGCCAGGGGTGGGAGTGAGGTGTCAGGGAGACAGGCAGAGTGTACCACTCAGGGTGGTGGGAGGAGACATCTGATCTTCAACTGGCTCCAGGGAAAAGCTTTCCGGGCAAATGGCAAGTGAAAAGTTGCTGGGGCAGGAATGAGCTTGATATGTTTGAAGAGTATTAGGAAGGTCCATGAGGGACGGGGCCGGGGGGGAGCTATGTGGGCTGAGGTGAAGATCCGGGTGAGTAGGGGATAGCAGGGGTATGACCTTGGGGCCTGGGAAATCTCTGGAGTGGCATCCTCTGGATGTTTAGTCCGGGTCGGGCAGTCCCAGTGAATGGCATCATTTTCTCTGACCTTGGAGCAACAAGCTGATGACTGTAAAACTCAGCCTCAGCATTGAAATTCCTGCAAGAAGAACACTACGTGCTTTTCAAATCTGATCTTTCCAGCCACTTGCCTGCTTTTTCCTGCTGAAACGATGCTTTGAAAATAATGTGGTTTTTGATAATGCAAGATTTTGTTAAAAGGCAGTTCTGCCGTAAGAGAGCTCACAGCATTTGCAGGTCCGGGTGCGCCCTGGTGTCCCACTCCCATCTCCAGGTCCCAGGGGCTCCCCAAGGGCAGCTGGCCCACGCCCACTCCTGCCCCAAGAGCTCCTCATGGTCCCCGGTGGGTCCCACCTACTTTTTTCACTCCTCTGAACCATCCATAAAACTGTGAGCATGAATCGAGCTGAAGTTTTGGAAGACCAGAAAGGGATGAGCTGGGAAAAATTTCAAATTCAATATCAGATGCTGCTGTTGCTAGAAAGAACCTTGGCTTACACTGGCCATGGGCTAGGGTGTCCCAAGGATGAATTTATAAAACCTTCATAGCAGCCCTTAGGGGGATGTTATGGTTTGTGTCTAGATGTCCCCGCAAAGCCTCATGTGATCATAGGTGGGGCATTTTCAGAGGTGGCTGGATCTAGTGTGTGTGATTACTAAATTAGTCCACTGATTGGTTTGGCATAGTTCTGCTGGGATCAGGGATGTGATACTAGGATAAAGGGTGCTAGGATTAGGGGTGGGAGTGCTACCTACCCTAAGGGTGGGCAGCCTGGATAAGATATGAGAGGCAGAGAGAAGCTGCTAAGGCCCCTTGCTTGCCTTGCTGCCTTCTGCCTGTCTGCCAGGCCACCCGGCCTTGGATCCAGCCAAGATGGACTGAAACCTCTACAAACTGTGAGCTAAATAAAACCTTTCCTCCTTTAACTTTGGGTGTCCAGTATTTTGTCTCAGCAATAAGAAAAGTAACTAAAACAGGAGGTGATGCTGCCTTACCAAAGAGGAAACCGAGGCACAGAGAGGCCCGTTGGCCTGAAGCCCTGCAGCTGGGGTCTTGCTCCCCACCCCAGCAGGTGCAGGGAAGCAGGCTCAGGCCCCAGCCCTCCAGCCCAGCTCTGTTGCTCCCTCATCTGGGCCTCCAGCCCCGGTCTGGCTCTCTGTCCACTGCAGGCCAGCAGCTCACCCCCTCCCCTGTTTGTCCTCATGTTCCTGACAGGGCCCGTGACTGCAGCTCTCCAGCCTCCTGAGGCAGCAGCAGCAAATGGTTAATGGACATGTTGATTTGTTTTTCACTGTTTACTGTCATCTTCCTCCTGGATGGTGTGGTCCCCAAGGCTAGAGATCTGCCTCCTAGGTCAGGGACCATGGACCCTTACCCAGTCCCTCTTCACCCAGCAGAGGGCCAGCACAGGACAGGTGCTCAGGGAGGCTGTTACATGGGAGGATGAATAGACCCCCCTCAGTAAAAGACCTAATCAAAAAATGGACAACTGAAATGAACAGGCACATTTTGGAAGAGATACAAATGGCCAATAAATACACAAAAAGCTGTTCCTTACTGGCCATCAGACAAATGCAAATTAGCTATCATTATTCTCTTATGATTTGGTTGTGACATTTTGTTTTATTTTTTCATAAAATAAACAAGAGGGCAAGGTGCTGTCAAGCCTGCTGGAGGAAGGGGCGTGGCTGGTCTCGTGCAGGAGGCCCCGTCCCCTCCCGCCGGCCGTTCTTTGGCACCCTGATTGTCCACCTGGGCCTCCTTGTACCTCTAGGAGCCAGCTCCAGAGTCATTCAAGGACATGCAGATAAGATCCCTCCAGATAAGGGACTCATGACCCCATCTGGAAGGGGAATGGGGCCTCGAGTGTGACCACATTCCCCTGGCATCGGGCTCACTCGGGAACAAACAAACCAGGTGCAGGTGGGTGTGGAGCCTCCAGAGAGACTTCTCGGCCTGGCACGGCCTGGCTGCAGACACCTCTCAAAGGTGAAGAGGGACAGGAAATTCCAAATCTGTCCCCACCCAGCAGGAGAGGTGGCCTTGAAGGCCTGAGTCAGGTCGGCCTGCGAGTGCCCGCTGCCCAAACAGCTGCCTGGCCTCCCAGGCCACGGAGTCTTCATCTGTATCATGCAGCACCCCGTGCCCAGCGGGGCGTGTGGCGCAGGGGAATGCAGCTTGCCATCTGTGCTGGGCTCTTGCTGGCGGCCCTGGCCTGCCCTCTCCTAGGGCTTCCTGCTTGGACCCAGCCAGCCCGTCCCAACTGCCCAGGCCCCTCCTGGATGCCAGCTGCCGCCGGGGATGGGTGGGCTGTGGCTGCTCTCAGCCCGGGACAGTGCGTTCCCAAGCGGGGACTCCTGGGGCAGCGGCACAGTTTGCCGGCCCAGATGCTGCTCTCCAGCTTCTGGAAGCCAGGCTGGGGCTGAGCTGGTGCTCAAAGTGTGGAGGGTGTTTGCTGTTGCTTCAGGGTAGCTGCCCTTTCTGGAGTGTGGGTGGCTTTTTATCACTTCTTTCTCTCCTCATGACTATTCACTGGTGAGCTGAAGGCCTCTTTCCTGCCAGCCAGGCCTTCCTACTCCTGGTTGCAGACCCAAGGGGGAGTGCAGACCTGAATCCTTACTACACCCTGTCCCCACCCAAGTGCCAGCCCACGCCCACTCCCAGGGGAGATGCTGTGAACGTGGTCCTGCGTACAGCCAGGTGCGGTGGGCAGCGCTGGGGGCGGTGCAGGAGACTCCAAACCCTGGTCCAGCCTGGCCCCTGCTGCTCTCTGCCTTTGGGTGAGATGTCATGTGACCCCCAGGGAGAGGCTCTGGGGGATCCCATGAGACCTGAGGAATCCTTTGAGAGACCTTGGCGGTGAGTGAGTTTTGGGGACCATTTGAGGAGTCCTGTGGGCAACCCTGACCCACCATGACCACCCCTCACCCCACTTCCAGGAAGCAAGTACCGGCAGGCACTGGAGCCGCTCACACTGTGGTCTGGAGGCTGGCCTCCAGGGGGCAGTGCCTGCTAGGTTTCACACAGCAGCGGGGCTCCTGGAGGTGGCCACCCCTGCCCTCCATCCCTAAGCAGAGTGGGTGCTGACTCCCCAGGTGGGCTAGGCTGGGACTCCCAGGCTTGGGCCGGGCCTCAGGTGAGGGCTTCCTCCTGGCTGGGGCCCCTTCCCCTGCTGCACTGTGCTCCCTCTGCCCACAGCGGGACTCCTGGGCCATCAGCAGGGTGTGAGAGCCTCTGTGCGGCTGGTAGGGGGCCAGGTTGGGGGATGGGTGGACCCCAAAATGCTGGGAGCTGTGGCTGGAGGGCAGGTCAAGGCAGGAAAATGGAGACTGGAACTCGGTTCTGTCTAGGGGCTCCAGTCTGGTTCCGAGGGGTACTGGGAAGGGTTCTGGAGTAAAACCTGGAGATCTGGGTTCAAGCCCAACCTCCATCCAGTTCCGAAGAGTGTTCCAAATCCAGAGTGCGTCTGAGACTCGGTATCCACACCTGTATAGTAAGGACAGGACAGTTTGGTCTGTGACTTCCTAGCAGGAAGCACGCAGTTTGGGGGTAAGAGGGAAGGGGGTCCAGAGACCCTGGGGCATCCCGGTTAGTCAGAGGACCCCTTGCTAGCCTGGTGACGCTGGATCTGGGATCTTGCCCAAAAAGCTCATTCGGAAAGGTGTGGCTTGGGGCCTTGGTGGTGGTAGAGCAGGGTCCAGCTGGCAGCCAGATGCTTGGTAGCCCACCCACTTCCTGTAGCTCCTCAAACCCCCAGCAGAGGGGCCACCCAGTGGAGCCCTGGGCTTGAAGGGGGCAGTCACCTCACCCACATTCAAATTCATGAGCCCAGGAGCTGAAGCACAGCCATGCCAGGCAGTAGCCCCCTGTCTGCGTGGGCAGCAGGCATCAGCTGGCACCCTCTCGCCCTTGCTGGCCTCATGAGCTGGCCAGAGGCCTGCCACGTATGGGCTTCGCCCATTGGACTCCACAGAAAGGCATTCCTCTGCTAGACATTTACAGAGGAGAGTGACCAACATGCAGGCCACTGCCCACACGGGGCCCTGCCCAGCTGCTGATGGCCAGTGTTCCTGTCTGCAGTGGAGAAGAGGCCAGGGTGATGTCCCAGTGTCAGAGACACTGGGGACAGCAGGGAGTTGGGCGGGTAGATGCCAAGCCACCCCCCCAGCTCAGGGTCCGCTGTCTGACTGCCCACTGGCCAGTCCCACTTGAGTGTCTCTGAGCAGGTTCCAAATGGAGCCAGCACCCTCGGGCCCAGCTCCTTCCCCTTCCAGACCCCTCATTGCAGAAGACCCCATTGGCCACCCTTTCCCTGGAGTAGGAAAGTGGTGCCTCCCCAATGTCCCTTCTATGAACCTCCTGGGCACTCAGTCTCCTAAGCCTAAATGTGCACTTCCCACCACCCCGTGGCCTCCCCTGGTCCAGGCGCCAGCATTTCATTAGTCTTCACGGTGGTGTCGCATGGCTTGTGTGCTGCAGCATCTTCCCCACTGAAGCTCAGGGGATTTCTGAGGCAGCGCAGCCCTCCCTGCTGGGGCTCAAGTGCCCAGCTCTGTGCCCCATTGTCACCCCCCCCCACCTGGGGACAGAGAGGAAAGAACTTAGCTGTTTCTCTCCTGCTGACCTGACCATCTCTCCCAGCAGCCTCTTTGATACTGTTGGGAGGGGCGATGTCCAGCCTTGCTGGGGCTGTCCCCCTCCCGGGCACCATCTGAGGATCAGTGGGGGAACGCTTCACAGTCCAGTGTGTTGCCCCCACCAGCACACAGGGGCTGCTCTGGCCTTCAGCTCGAGGAAGGGAGCAGCCACTTGGCCTCTGATGGCCAAGAGAGGGGTGGCCCAGGAGTGAGGGGCGGGGCCCTGGGTGGACAGTGCGGTGGCTCAGCACACCCTTGCAGAGGGGCCGAGGGAGGGCCTCAGGTTGCCTGCCCAGCCCTCCTTGCTGCCATCTGCCGCTTGAATGTCACTTGCAGCAGGTGCCTCCTGCCCATACCTTCCATCCACAGGTAGGAGAAGGAAGAAGTGGCTCCTCAAGCTTATGTTCCTGATGCCACCCAGTCCGGGGTTGGGGGTGGTGCACAAGGTGGGGGTGGTCACACCCTACTGTGGTTGGGGGCTGCTCTCCTGGTTTATTCAGGGACAACGCCTCCACTGTCCTTACCATGAGGGGTAAGTAAGGTGACAGAGGCCATCATGGGGACAACAGAAGCCCCCTCCAGGACAGGCCGAGGCTCCCGGAGATGGGGTGGCCCAGCTGCGTGGAGGGGGAACACGTCTTTGCTCAATTGCTGCAGGACAAGGCCAGCCTGTGGTCAGACACTGGCCGTCTGCTCCGTCACAGCAGCGGGTAGGCCCTGAGGACCTGGCCAGGTCTTCACAGGGACACCCAGGGCACCTCACTGGGTCACTGGGGTGCAGGGGGTTCTCTGAACCTCCAGTCCCCCCACCCAAGTGTGGGGGGTGTCACAGTGCCCCTTGCATAGGGCAGGAGCAGGGAGAAAATGACCTACGAGGTGTGCCAGGGACAGTGCCCGCGCCCATGCAGAGCCTGCTCAGGAGTGGCCATGAGACCCCAGGCCCCGGCTGGGCGCTGCTGATCTTCAGCCAGCTACTCACTGCAGCCTCCTGCCGAGACTGTGGCCGCAGGGACGTCTGCTATCTGCGTATGGTCAGGACACTGTCGGGATGCAGTATTTGAAAGGGGTGAGCTTGCGGTGGGGACAGACTGACAGACAGAGGGACAGTCCTGCTGGCTGTGCCATCCTGAGCATCCTGGGCCAGGACCAGCCCATGTGGCAACTGTCAGGGTCTTCCCCCAAGATGAGGGTGCCATGCTCACGCCACCACCGGAGGGGAAACTGTGTCTAGGGCAGGGAGTGGGTTCAGCTGAGAGTGTACAGCCAGCTGGGTCCCTGCTGTATGGCTGCTCCACTCTGAGGACAAGGGTCCTGGTCAGTGCTGGGGCAGCAGGGACCCCCTTGGAGTGGGGAGTAGGTGGGAAGAGTGAGGCAGGTGCTTGGCCTGAGGCCTGGGATCTGGGCCTTGACTCCCTAATCCTCCCCAGATGGCCCCGCCCCGCCCCGGGTTTGCTCACAGCCCTCTGCACCCAGGAGGAGCCCAGACCTAGGGCTAGCTCCATCCCAGTGGCCTAGTGGCATTGCAGCCAGCTCTGGGTCCTGGCGCCGCCTGCTGGAGGGAGGCAGAGGAGGCCACCTGATGCCACATCGTGAGCTGCTAGGGTACCCAGGACTGCATCAGGGCTCAGAGGGGGACCCTGATGGGTGGACACCTGCTGTTGCTGAGTGTATGTCTGGACGGAGAGAGGGAAGGCTGGCCAGTCACCCTAGAGCTAGAGGCTCAGGGTCTCCCAGCAGCCGGCCCTGCTCCCACACAGAACCCATTTCACGTCCCCCAACGGCACCTCTTCCTGTCCAGCCTCTGCTGCCCAGCCACTTCGGAGCCTGGCTGTCACCACCTCTCCCCCTCCTGGGGGTCTTGTGACAGTTACCTGAGTCACCACGGGTGAAGAGTTCGGCTCTGCGCACACAGTAAGTGCCTGTGAATCGGAAGCATTGCTGGGTGGCCCCTGGTGCCTCGCAGCCCTCTCCTTGTCCAGGCCAGGCCTGTTTTCCAGCTGAGGAGCTGGCTGCTAAGGGAGTGGCTTAAGGAAAACTTCCTGGGTCACCCAGCATATGGGGGGACCTGGGACCCACCAGGCTGGGAGTCCCAACACACAGGTGGCCTCTACCTCACCAGCGTCCATCTCATCCAGCCAACATCAGAGCTCCTGGCCAGTTAGCCCTGCAAGGCACTGGCTTTCTGCGGGCCTCAGTTTCCCTCATCTGTCAGACAGACTCTCCTGCCTGGAGCCAGGGTCGGACTTCGATGACCGGAAGAGTGAAGCACACAGCCTGTGAGTGTCTTGTTCTGTAGCTGCCATAATAATAACCACATGCTCATGTCATAGAAGGACAGGTACTGACTTGCTCACGATCTGCAGGCCACTGGTCCTGACTCAAGGTGCCTGCAGGGCTGTGTTCCCAAAAGGCCCAAGGGCAGCCCTTCCTGCCCCCTCCAGCTGGGGGGATGGGCAGGCATCCCTGGGTTTGTGGCTGCATCACTTGGGCCTCGGCCTTCCCTGCAGTCTCTGCCTCTCCTTCCTCATCTCTAAATGACACGGGTCACCAGGGCCAGGCCTATACTCTTCTCACACAGGTAAAGAGCCTCCTTCTAGGTGGGGTCCCTTCCTGAGGGGCTGGGGTACAGGCACAGATACAGTGGTACCTTGGTTCACAAGCTCAATTCTTTCCATGATTCTGTTTGCAAACCGAATTGGATGAGAACTGAATCAAATTCAATGGTTTTGTTCAGTGTTGACCTTATGTGAAAATTTGATTTGGTCGTATATCTTTTGGGGGGAGATTTCAGTCCACTCCACACTCTATGCAAAGTTCAGCATGAAGTTAGCCAACATAGTGAAGTCAGCCTGGGCTGTAGTTCCACTTGTATGTGTTTTACAATTGTGTGTCGGGAGTGGGCCACTAGGAATCGAACCCAGGACCTTCACACTATGAAGTACATCCCCAGCCCTTTTTAAATTTTATTTTGAGACAGGGTCTCTCTAAATCACTAAGTTGTCCATGCTGGGCTCATACTTGTGATCTTCCTGCCTCAGCCTCGCAGAGTGCTGATGAGTGTGTTTTTAAAAAACATTCTTCCAACTCTTTCCTCCTCGTGTCTTGGAGTCTCCCCCTTCGCAGACGGGGCTTTATGAAGGGAATCACTTGCTCTGTGCAGGTCTTAGGGTGGGAACAGGAAGAAACAAGAAATGAGAACAGGCCTGCGTGGTGCTCATCAAAGTGGCTGGTATGTAAGAAGTACTCAGTGACATTTCAAAAGAAAACTCCTGGGGTCCTCACAGGCATGGAGGCGCTGGGGGCAGGGACGCTGGGACTGACCTCAAGGCCTTCTGAGGTCACAGTGACCCTGGCGTCCGAGCCAGAGGCCAGTCCTGTGCCCACCTAGCACACCCCACTGCAGGAAGGACACTGTAGGGCCTTACCAGGGCGGCCTGGTACTTGGATTTGACCAGGCTGGGTGGGGCCATCTGAGGGGCGTTCTGCACCCCGGGCTGCCCTGGCCAACCAGTGTCTTTAAGTGACAGCTGGACATCCCAGCTTGAGCCATGATCTGCCCCTGGAGTCGGCAAACTACAGCCTCAAGCCAAATCCATGAATGTTCTATACAGTCTTCAAGGTAAGAACGCTGTCACGAGCCACGTATGGCGGCCTATAATCCCAGCACTCTGGGAGGCTGAGGCGGGAGGGTTGCAAGTTTAACCCCAACCCGGGCAATTTAGTGACTTATTGGGACCCATCTCAAAAAATTAAAAAGGGCTGGAGATGTAACTCTGGGTTCAATCTCGAAAGAGAAATTAAAAAAAGAATGTGGTTATGCTTTTACACAGCTGACAAGTGTCAGAATGCTATTTCATAAGAGTCAAAAATTATTTAATTTCAACTCAGCATCCACCGAAACTGTCTCACCGGCCTGTAGCTGTCTGTTCCCTCCCTGCTGCTCCTGGCTGCTCCTCCCGTGGCAGCGTGGAGTCGAGCAGAAGCCCACAGGCCACAGGCCACAGGCCGTGCACAGCCGCGACCCCGCAGGCTCCCCGTGCAGAGGTGTGGCTGGACCACAGGCTCCCTGTGCAGAGGTGTGGCAGGGACTTGTTGTCCGAGGGGATGGGGGAGGGGTGGGCACGGACAGCAGCAGGGTCTCCTGCTGGCTTGGGAAGGATGGAAGGGAGTGTGACAGTGCAGTGCCAGCGGCCAAGCACAGACGGGTGTACATGAGTCTCTGCTCCCACCGCCTCGCACATCTAGGGAGAGCCCAGGCTCCAGATTCCAGGCACAGCTCTGTGACTCAGTTTCCCTGACCTGAAAGTTAGGTGACGTACCCTTTAGCAGCCCATGAGGCAGAGGCATGTGCTGCTTAGGGTGGCCTGGCCTCCCCTCCCGGTCACAGCTGCTCTCCAGCAGGCCCTGTACTGCCTCCTCGGATGCCCAGCCTCAGCCCCCTGCCGCCGCCTTCTTTCTGCCTCCTCAGTCCCAGCGCTGCCATGTTTGCCCAGAGAGTGTGAGGGCTGTCCGCTTGCTTTCCTTGTTTCTGTCCTACCCTTCAGCCTGCTGTCCCCCTGCCGCCAACACATCTTTCCAAAAGCAAGTCAAGTTAGGACTGTGCTGGGCTCAAAGCCCTCCAGGCTCACCTGGGATCAAAGCCAGGTGCATGCAGTGCCCCCCACCCGTCTCCTCTCGCAGTGGTCTCACCTTCAGCCCTCTCAACATCTTTGCCTTTCCCTCAACACTGGGCTCCTGTCCCAGGGCCTTTGCACAGGCTGCAACTAGGATCCCCCATGCCTTGCCCTCCCCCATTGCCTTCAGGTCATGACTCGGAGGCTACCCCTGACCCCAGACTTGCCCTCCCTATTCCATACCAAAGCTTCTTGTTTGATCCTTGTCACAGCCCTTATTGATGGTAGTAACTGAGTCTCTGTGATGTCTCTGTCACATGTGCCTGGCCTGCAGCAGAAGCTCAGCGGATCCTTGCTGAGTGACTGAATCTAACCAATGATAACAGCATCGTGCAAGGACTCTCCCACACCCAAGGTGAGAAGGCTGCGGCTCGGAGAGGTGAAGTGAATTGCCCGTGGCCACACGGTACCAGTAGTGGGACAGGACTGCCCCCAGACCTCCTGCTCCCGGAAGGCACTGAGCCGCAGACCCAGAGGATTCCTCAGCCTTGTTCTCTGGGAGATTCAGCAAGGAACCAGAGGCGAGCGCCCCAGAGGAGCCAGGGCCTTGGTGACCCGCAGGGCAGGAGTGAGAAGCCTCTCCCCAGACTGCGGCGCTCAGCCTGGGGCTGCTGCCATGTTAGCGCAGGGACAACCTAGGGGGAGGATCAGGGATCCTAGAACCTTCTAGAACCTTCTGTGCGCAACACCACATGGGTCAGACCATCCTGGGTGGCCGGCAGGACCCTCAATGCTGCTCCCTCCTGTGGCACCCCGTGGCCACTTGGCAAGATCGGGAGGCTGCAGATCTGACAG